>WIWV01000003.1:252297-566939 GCA_014839625.1 Penicillium ucsense
ACTTCGAGCTTCGTCTTCTCTCATCCCATCTCTCTCCAACCTCGTTTCCTTCTCCCCTTACTCGTACCGTAGTATTCGTGCCTCGTAGGCTTTCTTCAAATCCATTATTCCCACTTGCTGGAACCCGATCTTCCCCCAAAGACGTGGTCGCTATTCTCACCTGAGTAGACTCTTCATCCTCTTGCTCCGACTTCTCCATTTTTCCTTCCTTTTCCCGCTGTCGACTCGCTTTCCTCTCTCCCTCTCCCTCTCTCTCTCTCTCTCCATTTCCATCTCAAACCCTCCTCTTCTCGTCTCCTCCCTCTTCGCTCAGCCAGCAAATCCTCCTCCGTCTCACACTGGGCCTCTTCCCATGCCGTCTGCTGTCCTCTCCCGCCCTCCCGACCGGACGCCCTGGACAGATTGGATCAATTCACCGCAGTGCCATGGATGGTGCGGGCCTGCGACTGCCATTCTAGATAATCAAACAATGCATCTGTCCCGCCCAGACTCGAGGACCGACATCGAACGTCGTTTTTCCCAGCACGCCGTGCTGGACGCCACGTTAGACGGCCCTAATCCCGCGAGACTTCGCCGACGGGCCTCGCAAGGTTCTCTCCGCACCCGACCATCCCCCGTCTCTCGATTCCTCTCCAAGAGCAGCGTGGCTGTCCACTTTCCCTCCTGGGACCAACGAAGCTCCTCTCCCGGTCCTTCATCGCGGAATCGGTCAACGGAATCTCGACTACGTTTGTCGACCACCGTATCTCGCGGGCCGAGACCCTTGACAGCTCATTCTCGCTCTTCTTCCATCTCCACCTCGCCCTTGAACTCGCCGCCATCCGCCTACCAATCTGACTATCCAGCGACCTTGCCACCCACGCCTCCCGAGGACGATAGCCACGTCTCGTGGAACCCCAAGTCCGAAATGCTGCTCTTTGACGACCATCCGCATCAAGAGCCGGGTTCCTCCGCCATGATCGACGAGGTTCCCAGAACGGACAACTCTTCAACGGGTCGTTCAGATACCTTGAGTAGTGCGTCAGATCGATCCTCACATGGATCATCATCCAGCTCGAGCGGGAGTCCTGGGCCTCACGATGAGATGGACCTGCAACAGGACGTAGGGTCATGGCTGGACCATGGAATTAACGTAACTGGTAAGGGATCTAAAACAAAAGGCCCTCCCCCAGCGGTGAAGCAGAGGTACTTCCTATTGCGTCGACTTCTCTCGTATTAACCCATATTTCGCGGCAGTATCATCACTGGCAAGCTCAAACCCGAGAGGCGACGCTGTCAAAATTGTCTCGCAAACCCTACCTTACCCACGACCCTCCGACCAAGCCGTTTCCCTCCCCAGAAACGACAGTATCTTCTACTCGATTGTCCGTGCTGTTCACGATCACCTTCAGCCCGGTCAATCCCCCTATATCAATGTCACTCATGCCGTTCCTGAGCAATTCTCCCTCTCCGATCTTCCCCACTCCCCTCCTAGTACTCCCCGTTCGCCCACGGCCGCCGACGAATTCTTCAATGCCACCGTCTTCTCCAGTGCCGCCGTGGTCGGCGCCTACCATGACTACCGAGGTCCCATTCAACGACAAGTATCTCACGCTCCGGTGCCCATTGTTCCACCCCACAGTGTCCATATCTCCGTCCTAGAAAGGTACCTGCCTCCGCCCTCAGCGCAGGAGTACCGTGATGTGTTCTGCGCTACCCGCCCATCCTTCCTCGTCGATCGTCTGTCCGAACTGTCTCCGGATGGCGGCTCTCTCCTGTTCGTGTAC
Organism: Penicillium ucsense; assembly: GCA_014839625.1. Classification (NCBI taxonomy): domain Eukaryota; kingdom Fungi; phylum Ascomycota; class Eurotiomycetes; order Eurotiales; family Aspergillaceae; genus Penicillium; species Penicillium ucsense. Next base: position 254,064 of record WIWV01000003.1, read on the forward strand.
CCCACAAAAAAGGGTGCGTCAACCTTCAAGTCTCAATACTTGGGACCCCTCCTCGACCCACTCCTCCGGCAGCTGGTGGTTGTGAACGGTCTGTCAGCCGATGTGGGACGATATCTGGGCAAGATGGCCACCGTCTCCATGATGGACGACTTTGCCACCATGAAGGCCAACCTGGCCGCGCTGTGTGAAACCCTGAGCTCTCAATCTTCACAATTTCAGATTGTGGATGCTGGGAAGAGCAGTGCTCGTCTTGACCGTGAACTTTGGGTGGAATGGTACATTCACCAAGAGAAGGCGCGGATCAAGGAGGTGCTTAATCTGTACTCGCAGAACTCGCGTCGACTCCCAGTGAACAAAGCTCTCACCTCCGGAGTCGCCGGCAGCCTCATGCCCGACAAGGAAGTGACGTCGTCCATGCTCCTGGGCGAGATCTTCGAGGGCATTCGCAAGCGCCGCTACGGCGAGGACAATGAACCTCGGGATGGAGTGGAATTGGGGGTCTTTGTGATTCGTCGGACTCGCTAATTTTGGCGGCCAATAATGACATGCGACCCACGATTCTTCTAATCACTCATCTTTCTCGATACATAATGCCCCAAGCACGGGGCTGATGCTCTCTTTGCTATCTTCTCATCCCCTCCTTCCCCCCTCTTTCCCACGCCAGCTCTTGCTTTCGAGGCTGTAATGAATATCATATTAGACCTCGGTGGATGGTCTTTTGCGGAGTCTTGCTCGATACTTGTCTTTCTTCTTTATGTTTGGCTCCTGTCTATCTTTTACTAGCTCGCACTTCGAGCGCATTGGTTCGTGCATTGCCTTTTGGCTGGACTGGAACGATTCAGAATACCCATGATGTTGTTTGTTTGTTCAACCCCCCTTTACGGCACAAAAAGGATACGATGGTGTTGTTTTTCTTCTTTCGGCTTAAGGGATTACTAGCATCCTTGGTTCAAGGACATAGAGAGATACAATATTACTCACTCTCACTGGATACTCTAACGGACCATTGGATGACTCCCCGTATCTCAAGAATATAATAGCATTAGGCGCCGGAGACCCCAAAACGGGTGTCGGGATGCCCAGAAGTCCAACCACCTGCGGTTGCCAATTGTACTCATAAGTGCTTCAACGCATTTATCTCCGCCTCGGGCTGGTCGTCGTAGCATTCGTCTTCCACTGTACATGGACCAAATGACGTACCATCTTTCGGCAGTGGATGATGCGTCTTGTTCTTAAGGATCTCCGATCTCCGATCTCCGCAGTTCCTGCTCAACGGGCGAGACACATACGTCAGGGTTTCTTGGGTCTCTGCACTGTTGCAGTCAGCGCTAGTTGAATCATGTCTCGTTTTTTATTAATCACTATTGAACTTTAAATTGACTCGCTCGATTATTGCACATGTCATTTGGCCGGCGTTGAAATGACATGGATGGTCTCGGCCATGAAGTGGTAAGGCCTCTCTTTTGGCCGGGGGGGCTGCTGCCGAACTGAGCTAGGCGTGTCGCCCTGGGCCTCCATTGCCTGTAATGCGAATAACGTAGATTGAGAATTGCAATGAAACGGAACTGGATTGACTGAGGTCTCCACAGTCTACAGTCTACAGTTTACATCCTGCAGCGGTGCTACCACTTCAAAGACCTTGCTTAGCTAGGCAGTAGTATCTGGCAATCTGCTGACTACTGACTCTGTACGTTGACGGGCGCGACTCTGTTCCTCCGGGGACCTCGTTACACTGCGAAGAGCTTCTTGATCGAAATTTCAATGTAGCTGGTCATGCGATCGACTTAGCGAGGATTGTACTATTGCAAGCTAATTTCTTTGATCCTAGCTTTATGAGAAGCTGGACGCTGAACTGGTCGTTAGTCATGATGCTGTCCCTGTACCTAATCCCCTTGGATGTCCGGTCTGGGCTGAGCAAGTCAGCTGGTTTCATCTTTTGACGGTGACACCGCCTGTTGATGTGAACCGCCAATAAGCGGATACTGCCAGTGCCAGATGTGCGATTTCGTATCTTTGCAACGGAGTCGATTCGCCCGATTACAGTAAGGAAAGCATACCGTCATCGGATAGCTCAGCAAAAAGCGCGTATATTGGCTGATATAGTGAGCCTTCTCATCATGGTATCTGCTTCTTGGTCTCCGAGCGTGTATTCTCCTCGTCAGCTTAATCCTTATCACTAATGACCCCCGAGTCGCGTAAAGTGTATTCTTCGGCAGGGTGAAACATTTATCCGGCCGTCCCGCTCTAGCGTAAGAGAGTACATGCTCCAGCGGCGTCCGCTTTTCTGGTGGCGGAGCAACCACCATTACCTTTCGCTTCTCAGCCCATGCACCACTTTCCTGTACCTTGCCTCTGTGCGCTTTGGCTACATTGTTGACATCTGCGAGCTTTGCTCGGAAAATATCCTCATCTGACTGCGCTTCTCAGAGTCTGGAAGTCTTGTTTGGCCAGTGCCCAGCACATCGCTACTCTTTCTCTCCACATTTCCCTATATGGCCTACTCACCAGGCCCTCAGTCTCCCGGTGCCGGGCCTGCTTACATGGCTACTAGAAATCGATCTGCGAGCCCACCTGGAGCATCTGGAATGCCTTCCAAGAGGGACAAGCGCCGAACCGCGCTACAAGAGCGCCTTCACGATCTGACGGCCACGTTCTCCCAAAATCGCGATGCCCAGTTTCGCCAGCAACTTCACTCCCTACAATGCGACATGACTCTGATCAATAACGCGGACCCATATCAGACGGGTCCCTTGCCAGATTCCTCTGCAGACATTGCGCGATTGATTGAGGAGACCGTGGGTGGGGGCAAGTTTGCAAAGGAAATGGCGAGTCTCTCTGGCACTTGGTATTCCAAGTTTGTGCAGGAGATCAACAATGTCAAGGAGCAGAAAGATGCAGACTTGGCGCAGATCATGGTATGATCCAGATTTCTACTTTCGTCCCATTGCTGTGCAAGAGCTTGCGAGGTCTAACCGTTTTTTTCGTGTCTTGCGCAGAACCGACATCAAAATAGTCTGGAAAGACATCGCCGCGAGTATGATTTCCGTGTCCACTTTGCCAAGGAGGAGTTCAATCAGCTGTCCGGTACACTGCGAGAACGACTCATGCAAAGTATCTCCAGCAAGAGGTCTCGCCTCATGCGGGAAAAGGAGCAGCTCGACATTGCGGACACCAATGCGCTGCTTCTCCATCCGAATCAATTCAGCATCACCAACCCTGCAAGTCCAGGGGGTATCCATGGTAATCGCAAGACTCGTCACACTCGCCATCGCGTGGACCTCGACGAACTGGGCAACGGTATCGTCTCGGAGTTGAACAAACGCAAGCGTAAAGCGCCAGAGGAAGAGCCAGGATCGCCTGCGCGAGAAGCAGGCGGTACCACCCCGGCCGAGCGATCCAAGGCCTACGTCGAGAAGCAATCGGCCCCAACATACTCGATTCAGTCCCTCTTCACCGATAAGGAACTGAGTGCTCATTCCAATCAAGCCCATGTCGCGACTGTCCATTTCTTCTCCACTTCTAAGCGCCCTGAGCAGGGCTCAGGGGCAGCGACGAATGGGAACAACACCGAGACGGAAGACACGCTTGATGGCACTGCCCACGAGGAAAATGGGACTCCCAGTGCCACTGATATGATGCGCACCGCCAGCCAGAATTTCCATATCACACGCTCCACGCGTGGTACAGCCGCCCACAGCGCTCTTAGTGCGCTGGCGGATCTCGCAGATAAAAACGCGACACGGCCAGCATTACCCTATCATGTCCTCTCCAACTATCATGCTCGTCCGAACGGCAACGCGCCGCCCTTGACATCCTTGCTGAGTGAAGAAGTCGATGATGACCTGTCGAGGGTAGACCGGCTACATAACTCCAAGGCGGGTGCATGGATCGATGCATCTCTGGTCGACCTGGTTGTGGCCCCACTGCCTTCTGAACCTGTGGACGGTCGCCCTCCGAACCCTGATCGCTTTACTTCGCTGCATCCCGATTTCCCTGCTGTTGTTGGTATGCAACTTCAACCTGCACGTTCCAACCCTGGAGCCGAGGTTTTCCCTGCTATCGCAATGGAGCGTGAACGAAGTACCAAGCGATCACGTCATCACTAAGTGTCCACTCGTGTGTGATGCAGAGGTCCGAATTATATGTGCTTTGAGGAGTTTTCGTTGTATCGGGCGGTGTGATTTGTTCGTATAACCAGGCAGGACCGGGTGTCCTGTAAAGGTGATATTGGTTGCTACACGTCAGCATTCGTGATTTTGTGCTTTTCACTATCTTTTCTGCTTTTCTGCCGGAGCAAAGGCCTGGCGTTTGGACTCGGGATCTTGAACTTGCATGTCTTGTCATGTCTTGTCAGCATTATGGTCACATCTTTGCTTTTTCCCAGGAGGGTACCCTACCTCCTTAATCATGCGCTTTATGTTCCTTTCTATTCCCACTCGGCATGTCTGTTGCACACATCGTACTGCTGTCCCTTTTAGGAAACTCTTCTTGATGAGCGGACAATCTCAACGAATTTTCAATCGGTGCATGTCCTTTTAAAGTTTCTTGATCACTCGTCGGACCATAGCCAATGCTGCACCTCTCATCGGGAGTTCTCATTCTGCTGATTGGGGGAATTCAAGCCAGTGTTACCAAGGAGTGTTTGAGACTCGTAGAAAAAGAGACACATTTTTAGTGATTATGCGAGTGATCTTCCTATGCTAAGGAGTAACATGAGCATGAGAGGTTTTACTCTCCCCTCATCGCCCTTATCGCGACAATGCCGAACTCGACCATCACATGTAAGCTCATGATTCACCAACTTTTTTATCCGCTATCCCAAGTACAGCCCAGGTTCGCAGTATGAATATGCGCTTCATCGGCTGAATAGTAAGTTGACCGTGACGCCTCATTTCTCGACGAATAGACGATCGAACAGCTTCTTTCTGGGGTTCCCGTCCCTGCGTCTTCGCACCTTGTTTCTCGAAGAGTACCCATGTAGGTGCGTACAGCAGTATGAATGGGTGGTGTCCAGGAAGTGGTTGGGCCCCGATATGTTGATCAAGAGGATCAGGTTGGTAAGCTGGACCCAAGCGCGTGCATTCCAGAGATCGACGGACGTAGTACAGGCGGCTGCTGTCTGATTATTGGGCATTTCGGGAAATTTCAATCGTGTAGAATGTAGAGTGTAGAGGGTGCAAAAACCTTGGGAGTCGTGATTTCAGACGGCCATGTTGGGGCTTTGAGGTGTCTTGATTTCTTGCGGTAGTTAATGCCCTTCCACCTCATGTTCAATACTGTGGTGTATCATAGGAATGCACTTCGCTTATACTTTCATAGATACAATACTTTCTCGTCTGGAGAAGGCTCAATCGTAACCAAGTGTAGGGTGCCAAGACAGGAGATGGGATCACAGATCTACTACTGTCTCGCGTTCTCACGTGCCTGGACCCCATTGCGCTCCAATGGAACCACAACTTAACATTTAAGGTAGCTTAGGTAATTCATCATAAGCGGACGCTTGATTCTTACTCTTTAGTAATACGACGATTTGACGGAACAGCGACGAATGTTGCGCTCCATTTTTAATCAGAAATCGCTGATGATGCAATCTTTGACCTTGTCGAAGCAATCAGAACTCGTACACCTGAATGAGGAGGTGGTGTCGGAGAGATTTGGAGTAATCGGAGTATTTGGCGGCGTTCGCCATCCGAACTTGTCATCCGAGATGACAAATGCAAAGGATGACGCTATCCCAGCATCCATTCGCGCTACACGAATCAGTTTGACGGAAGCTTAACGGGCCATGAGTCTATCATCATCCAATGGCCAAGCACTGCCGAGGCAGATATCTAGAATTGCGGAGAAGACGGGACAGTCAGGCCAGATGAAGTCATAAATTATATAAAGCAGCGTTTCCGGGATCTGGTGATATCGCTCAAACACATCTATTGATCCTATCAAGATCTTATCAATCCTAACCCGCGTTTCGACTTGATCTATACCACGATCTTCAGTCGCCACCTTCTGCGCTCTGAAAACCAAGTGACTGATCCAACACAAACAAACATTGAATTATAGTGCAAAGTACTGCACAATCTGAACAATCGCCTCAACCATGTCGACCACAACGACTGGAACGACCACCAAAAACACAATCTCAACCTCGACCACCGACGCCAACTACGTCCCTCGCGGTCCAACCAGCGCCGAATTGACCTTCTATGCGCCTCCGGCCGACAACGCCCAACCGTTCAACTACGTGGAGTCTCCACCCCCAGGCCAACCCACACGCAACTATGGCGAAGACACGCAACGAGTATCTTTGACCGACATTCGCGGCAACGAATCCTCCTTCCATCTCGACAAGGACTCGTTCCAAGCGCTGCAAGACGTCTCCTCCGCCACGACCTACGCCACCTTCGATTCCGACGCTTCGATCCGTGAAACCTACTATCCCGAGGTAGAAGCCTTGATCAAAGAACATATACCCGGAATCCACAAGATCATCCTCTTCGACCACACCATTCGACGCGCCAACCCAGACTCCCGCCGTCAACCGGTCAACCGCGTTCACGTCGATCAAACCCCGACTGCGGCCCTCGCCCGGGTCAACCTGCACATCACCGACCCGGAAGAAGCCAAAGCGCTCGCGGAAGGGCGCTACCGCATCGTGAACGTCTGGCGTCCCCTGAGCGAGGAACCGGTTCAGTCCTCGCCGTTGGCGTTCGCCTCGGCGACTTCGGTCGACCCGGCGGATCTGGTGGCTGTGGAGCATCGATATCCCAATCGAACCGGCCAGACGATGGGAGTCAAGTACAACCCCGGACAAAAGTGGTATTACTGGTCGGGCATGACGGGTCGGGAGAGATTGTTGCTCAAGTGCTCGGATTCTAAGGGACTGAGAGATGGTGATGTCTCGCAGTGGGTTCCGCATACGGCATTTGTGGATGAGAGGACGCCGGAGGGTGCCAGACCGAGGGAGAGTATTGAGGTGCGGGCGTTGATCTTTGGGTAATCGTTGGAAGGGAAGCTGTGGTTTTTTTTTGGAGTTGGTGATGATTGTTTGTGATTGAGATGGAGTATTGCTGCGAATGCATTAATGGTGTCCTTGTTTCTTGGGATTCTTCCTGCTCTACTTGAATGGCATTTACGGCGCATACTTCTAGCACACCGTGAGCAATCGTTTTTGCCTCAATTTATGAATTAAATGTCAAGTCCTAGCAAGACGATTGACCGAGTGGAAGACAGGGAGAAAGAAATAGGGTTAAAACAAAGGTCGCCTACGAGACGATTGCCCGACATCTCCTCATCTCCAGAGACCACGTGAGATCTCACGGATTAGACATCAGCTAGAATTTATCTCCAGGCCCTAACTGTCCTTCAGTCCGCCAGGCCAAGATTCTAGAGCACAAGTTCAAATTGCCTGGCGCTGCAACCGTCGCAAATTCATAAATGGGTTGGAGTTCTTTTCTGCCTTACTCTCTTCCCCACTGCTCAGGAGTGATTCCGTAGATCGGCGTCTTCTCCACGCTTTGCGAAATTGAAGACGTTCATCTTCTTGTTGTTTAGTCCGCATTAACATGAAATACTCATGGGCAGCCTTTTCTGTGCTTAGAGCTTGGACCTATTGATAGTAAGTTAGATTGATAAGACATCATTTTCCGGTGGAAAGAAAATCCAGGAAAAAAATGAAAAACAAAAAAGCGAGGTAAATGACTGCAAGTGAGCTGGACCTCCCCAGCAGAGTCAAGAAGGGAATTTGTTCATAATGATACTGCCCCCCATCGAGCACGTGACAGCAGGCGTATCTCACGACGACAACAACAAGGGAGCACCGTAGAGACGTACATGATCAAGCCATAATTCTTGTTCCGAGCTCCAGGCCTTTTGGCAGATAGCGAGCTGCTTCTGCGCCAGACGGAGCCTTTTCTCCTGCTCATGAGTCCAGCGTGACTGGCTCTGGACGATACTCGCCCAGTGCACCACGCGAGATAGCCGAGCCCTTGCAGACGCCGTGCGAACAGACGCAGGTGGATAATCCTCCCACTCGAAGTCGGAGTCATCTGCCACTGACTTTCTCAGGAATTCATCCGAGCACAGATACTGATTGGGATGATCGGCGGCTGGCTTCACCGCTATATGCAAGCTGTGTGAGTCGTCACCGTGCAGGGAAAATGGGCCGGAGACGTTGGCGCTCTTCATCTCAAGATGAATAGCCCCATCCTGAAAGACGTGATCCAGAGGGTAACTGGGGGAAACGGTTTCTCTTGCCTTGCCCTTGTCAGCGGATGGTCTGCGCTTCCAGGATAGGCCGAGAGGAAAGGCACGTTGTACAGCAGCGAGAACCGGCATCAGCAAGCTAGTGGCACATGGAAGCCGTGGAATGTTGCTAGAATCAGATATCGAAAGAGGCCAGCGGAATCTCAGAAAGTGAGTTTTTTTTGAGTTTCTGGAAATGCCGAAAAAGGGTGCCCCCCCAAGCGTCTTTATAAAGATGCTCATGATGCTCGGGTAGACGATGCCGTGGAAGCTCGCCTCCGGCCTGTATCCCGACCATGAGAATCGAACCCTCCATCTACGAAGAACTCCTCATGCACCGGCGATTCGTTTCGAGGCGGGTGGATCTTGGGGGGAAAGGGCGTCTCGTACTTGGTTGACCACGCGACATGCAGAAAGCGTTCGGCGCCTATGGTTGGTTCGATCCTCCATGACAAGCTGCAGCTTTGGTCGAGACCGAAACGAACGCGGGCGTGTAGGTACGGTGGTGTATGTCTAGATATTTGCAAGGCGAATTGCTGGTTGATGCCCAATATCATCGTGCCTTTGTACGAGTCTGTCCGGCTATAGCAAAGAAAATTTGCAAGCGCGATATCCGAGCCAGCGACAATCAGCATGTCTTCACTGGTGTTCAGTCGTTCTAGGCTCTATAGAGTGCCCTAGTAGAATGTTTTGAGATAATCAAGAAGAACAAAAGACATTGTGCAATTGTTTCCACCAATCCATCCTATACGCCTCGCGTATTTGGTTGTAAACTGTACTTCCACGCGGTAAACAAGACCATGAAACTCCAAAAGAGAGCATGCAGAACATCGTGAGGGAATCATAAGCAGTGCCAAGGAAGGAAAGAAAAAAAGTAGTCACAGCGAAGGAAGTGGACATTTGAAACAGTTCAACAAAAGGATATCCAACATACTCGAGGACCATGACGACTTGATCGCGAGTTTGGTCTGTCTGCGACGAAAAGAAGGAGGAGCCTGATTTGAACATAAGGTAAACAAGAACTCGCAGGTGTTCAACGCCACGTATCCACAGATCCCGCCCGGGCGGTCTTCGCTTTTTGATTCTCTCGAATCTGTTCGCCAATGATAATGCTGATCAATCTTCGATGGAGGTCGGCTTCGGTCCACTCGACACGCCCACTGCCCCCGTATTCAACGTCTGCGCGGGACAGATCATGCACAAAGCGGTCTATGATGGCAAATTGGAGTTCTGTAATGGGTACCCCATGAAGACCGTCTGAAGTCCAGATCCAATCTCCAATGATCTCGGTGCGCCCCGCAGCCTTGTGATAGGAGAAGCGTTCCGGCGCACGTTTCGCCATTTGGTAGAGGCGCTGGAGGGCTTTGTAGTGTTCATCGGAGAAGTACCCGAAAGTCGACAGAGGCCTGGAACGCCTCTTCAACTGGTGTTGATCATTTAGATCTTGGTCTCGATCGACTTGTTCCCGGTCACCTGCAACACGTGCACCTTCTGGAGCTGCACGTGAGTCGACACCAGATGAGGTTCCCTGACCACTTTGCGATGATGCACGTGCCTCGTTGGGTTCGGCAGAAGATACATGGTCACGTGGATCCTTCGGGGGTGAACTGGCAGAGTCTCGCAGAGATCGAGAGAGTGACTGGTTTGAGCGATCCGAAACAGGCAGCTGACCAGCTGGCCCATGAATACTCTGCCCAGTTTTGGCTTCGCTTGTTTCAGTTTGATCATCGTGGTGCTCGAATTCCGAGTCGGGATCGTCTTGAGAAGCTGCATTCGAACTAGAGCTATCCTCCTCGTCTTGGTCTGGTGCTTTCAGCCACCTGGGCGTAAGACTTGTGATTTGTTGAAACCAAGTTGATTCTTCTGCACTCTGATGAGATCGATGCATAGGCCTTGGTGTCGCAGCTGCACTATTTTCAGAACGGTCGGTCGCCTCTCGAGCAGGATCCGGACCCACTTCAAAGCCATGCGTGTCTTCATCATGCCGGGAGACATTGGGCTTGAAAGCAGGAGAACAACTGAACTCTGCATCCGATCCAATGTGTGGGCTAGACTGCGGCATAGGCTGCAAGCGAACTCGTTGTCCAACCTTGCGGGCGGAGGACGCAGACTTCATTGCGGATTGAAGCGGTGCGACAAGTCGGCGGTTGAGCATCTCTCTCGGTGTACTAGTCCCATTGTAGTAGTTGGCTCGATTTGGAGTTTCTTCATGCGCGAGAAGAGCGGAAAGGTCGACATTTTGATCGCGTAATTTTCGAATATGAGTCGGCACGGGATGGGTGCCATCATGATGCTCTATTGTCACATATACGGGCGACGAGCTTGAGCGACTTTCTTGGGCGGGTGCATGTTCACCAGCTTCCCGCCAGAGACCGGGCGACCTTTGAACAACGTCCGGCTGAGCCTGCTTTTCGGAAGGATGGGAAATATTGCTCTGATCTCTGGCTTCCTGTTGCCAGATATCTCCATCGTCATCGTCGTCGTCATGGACCAGATCTTCATCCTCCGTGACAGGACGTGGATCTTGTCTTGATTGCGAGCCTAGCGGCTTCGAAACCTTCGGACTGAAGTCGTCGACTCTCCATATGTCCTCTTCCTCGTCTTCCTCGTCATTTTCGTCGTCTTCGTATTCGGGCGATTCTATTGATCGCTCGACTCCCTGACTGACAGGTTGTGTCAAAGGGAATGTCGCAAATTCTTCATCGGGTCTAAATTGATCAGACAGCGGATCGTTGTTGGCAAGCTCTTCCCTCAAGGGCGTTCTGGATCGTCTCTCTTCAGACCGTTTCAAATTCTTCGACTCAGGAGCCGAGTACTTAGAGGGTGCTTCTTGTGGCATTGGCTCGTCACTTTCGACGCTGATGAACTTCCCTGAGTTCACTGGATCTCTGGCTTGGTGACTGACTCGTTCCCGCTCTCGCTGCCACTCGCGTTCCCGTGACGCTCGTGCAGTATTTGTGTCCGGACGTGGGGACTCGACCTGGTGCAGACTATTGGGCACAGCCTGGGCCTCATCGCGATCCTGAAGTTTTGTTTGTGGGGGCAAATTTTCCGCAGAAGCATCTTCCCACTCTTGAGAATTGTGCCTTCGTCCAATCTGATGTGGCCAATGATGACGTTCCTCATCATCATGCTGCAAGAAAACATCGTCTTCCTCATCTGCATCAACAGTCTCCGGTTGAGGCCCATACTCCAATGTTCGTTTGACATTAATATTTTGCGCAGCTTCGCGACCGGCTCGTAAGTCGTCAGATCGTGGACCTTCTGGAGATCTAGTCTGAGGAAGGTTCGGATAAGAGACCTCGGAGTCCCGCTGCCTTGTCTCTGGTCGTATTTCTGGGTACTCAATTCGAGGGCTGACTTGCATCGAGGTAATGGCCTCACTCAAAGGACTCGGCCTTTTCACAGTCTGCGCGCCACCTCTTAGGCTTTCGATCCTTCCGGGTAGTTTTCGCTTCAATCGATCTCCGATTCTGCCTGAACCCTGCGTAGTGCCTGCTTCGGACTCGGGCTTCGTACTTGAGCCGATACCATATTGCTTGGCGGAAGGTAAAGTGTCGAGTGAAACCATGGTGAATCCTTCGCTTTCCATGATAGAATCGAATTCCTCATGCTCATCCGTTGGATCCACCGCGGACGGTTGTTGGCGCTCGTGAGCTGAGTCGGTCTGATGTGAGCTGCCATTGACAAGTGTAACTGGGTCTTGAGCCTGAGTGTCTTCGTCGGCCAGCGATGAAGTTGGAGTTGGTGTCGGGTATGTACGAGGAGAGACAGTACCGCCTGCGTGGTGGGAAGATAGTGTTGAGGAGCCTAATCTTTCGCGGGTAGGAGTTGGGATTTTGGATGGGGTGGAATGTATGTCATTGTCGTCGTCTAGGAAGTGATGTTCGGTGGCGCTGATAACCGGTGTATCGTAAGAACGCCTGCCGTAGTCACGCGGCCCGGCGATATCTTGCCGTGTATTTAAATTCGCTGTCGAAGAGCCAGGTACTTCGGTGACTGGCAAGTCATTCGTTGTAAGGGGGCCGCTCTCGTAGTCTCCATCTGTGGACATGTTCATAGGGCTCCACATCCGATCGGGGTTCGCGCTGGCGTCGGTTGTGAGGTCCATTGGACTGTAGTTCTGCGACATTGGCTCCGCGCCAGGGGTATTTTCGTTTCCCAATTCGTCGGAAAACATCGAAGTCGACTGTAATTGTGGCCTCGGCGTGTTCTTGCGCGGTCGCCCAGGTCTCCTTTTCGGTGTTACGCCTATCGATCCGGGCGCGTCGTCTCCCATTATCCTCGGCCAAGGCGACCCATTGTGCGGGTGTGTTTCTGAATCATTCAAGCGAATTCGACGTTTCACTGGAGTCCCGCGTTTCATGGGAGTCCCTTCATCTTTCAAGGGTACCATGGTTGTCACCGTTGTCGGTCTGGGTCGCTTTCGCGAAGACATCGCGCTGGCAGCATCCTCCCCGTCTTGCGTAGCTTCCAAGGTGACCCTGATGCGCCACGGACTGACATTCCCATCCTGCGCCAGCAGCTTGTCTGGCGAAAGCGATTTTTGGTAACCATCGAGTTTCATGGCAGGTGATCCGGGGAGGAGGACATCGTCGAATCGAATCGAGTGCGCGCTCCTCGTCGGGCTCAGAGTCATGCGCCGGCGTTTCGCTGGAGTCTTGTGTCGTTTAGTAATGGCAGGCGACAGCCAGCTTTGGCGACCTGAGAAAGGTTTTATTGGCGATGAGATCAGGTACTCGGCGTCCCCAGGAGGGCCTAGAATGTCGGGGGAGGAGCTCTGGCTGCGCGACGTAATTGACATCGCGGACTCGCTTAAGGAGGTCTCGGGCACGCGTTGCGCAGCAAAGGTGGAGAGAAGGTGGCCGGTGGAATGCTGCCGAGGGTCGAGTCTCGACGGGCCAGGACTATGTACATGCGCATCCAAAACACCGCGGGGCAATGGCGTAAACAAGTCTCCCAAAGCGGCACGAGTCGGTGCCCACTGTGAAGCCGTTCTCAGTGGATGGGCGGAGGTGGATATGCAGGATTATATAATCTGGTGTTGGCGGTCAGGTGGAAGCCTTTTGCCCCGGTTGTGGGTCCGTTGCGTTGTAGAAGCATTTGTTGACATCCGAAGGTCAATCGAGAACGTCAGTCTTGTTTACCTGCTTATTGCAGCTTGTTTCTATTGTGTCTGCGGCTTTCCATGGAAGTGGCTTTTTACAAATAAGGATATTGGGACTCTGACGTGCCTCGAACATATCATGAGCATAAGCTTGCCATTCACACCTCTTCCTCCAACACTTGTACCTCGCGCACCCGATTCAATTCGGTCCCACAGAGGTTGGCGACAGCATGCACACACCCGCAGAGCATCTGAACATCATCTTTGGAGATCCCTACTCTTAGACAGCCCCTCATATGCCAGTGTGTCATTCGAGGAAGATTTTGACCCATAACCGCAGACAAGGCGATAAGCTCCGTGTCCACGTCATCCAAGATCTGGCGATCCGACAAGTACAATCCGTATGAAATATCACACAATGCATTCGCAAAATCTTTGTGCTTCTTGAACATGTTCAATAAAGCAGGTGTATTCTGAGCGTAAACTTTCTCCAGCCATTCCATCCCCTGTGCGTGGTTCTCTGGACCGGATTGCCATGACTCCCGACTAACCGGCAGATCTATGTTGTCCTCTGGCTCCAGGGTAGAGATCGAGATGATCGCCTCGGCCGGCTTAGGTACGCCCAGTAAGGCCAGTGTCTTGAAGATCCCTTCGTGGAAGCGAAGTGTAAGGGCTCTCCGTTCTTGTTGTGTCGAATACATTGGCTGGCTGAGTAAGTACAAGTATAACTGACTGGTCATTTCAGGCTGTGAGCTTGGGACGATGGCGCCGAGTGTCGCAAGATACCATTTGTGTTGCAGTATGTTGGATTTTTGGAACTTCATTTCGATCTCCCGGAAGAGTTTGTCCCATCTTGGATCAACAGCAGCACGGTCGAAAGCAACACTCTCACTGGTAGACATGCTCGATTCGTTGAAGCGAACTATTAACGACCTTGACGAAGACTCATGAGCTGTTTGTGTAGAGGCCACCTGGAGTCATAATAACCGCTATCTAGCGGTCCAGTCGTTGCAGCAAGATGACGCATACATCGTCTCATTTTCCAGTATTCGGAGGCAATGTGCGGGGGCCATTTCCATGGGCGGCGCCCCGGGTTCGAACCAGCGATTAACGAACGATAAAAGCTCGCTGGCGCACTTTTATTGCGGATATATCCATGGGGGAATCATCTCGGCAGTCCGTTTTCAACGAGGCGCAGTCGATGATGAAGTCTTGATAAAGGGGTGTGTGACTGACTGCGTGCATCAGTAAATTCTGTCAGCAGCCACCCCTCGCCATCTCTGGTGCCTACACTACAAAAGACAAGCGCTTCTATCATTGGGAACTAAGACTACTGGTGATGATTCAAAGGAGCGTCTTTGTGATTGTGTGGTAAGAAATACAAATGGTGATCGGAAAGGACAGTGTGCTCGATTGCTCTGTCGGAGACCAAGGGCATGAGTGATGATCTGCGTGCCAACATTGGGAACTGTCAGATTTTCCGTCAAGGACTGGGTCTCTAAATCTTGGTCCACTCACTTCAGTTGTGATCATCGTAGTATCTGTGGTTTGGTCATCCAAAAAAAAGGTCCTGTCGTGATAATTTCATGGTGGCAGGTGTGCTCTTGACCGCAGGTAACGCAAGACGAACCCACTAACGGCACCATTTCTGCCAAAGACATCCTTGTCGAACGGCATAACAGTGTGGACAGCCGTTATTTCCCCGACAGTTGCGAATAGTGCCACAGAACCGATAGCATCGAGAAACGCGCTTATCCAGGACAGATGCCTCTTGTTCCAACACCGTGTCACCACGGGGACAAATTGCCCTCTTCTCAACGCCCGAAGTGTCTGCAGATTCTTGTGCCGACTGGTCTTGGGCAGATGTTGACTGGAGAGCTTCTTTGGCTCGCTCAGTCTCTTGGGCGAAATATTGATGGGCAACGTCGCTTGGAGTAAAATGCTCGGAAAGGGTCAGCTCGTTAGATGGGTGAGCGTAGACGTCGATTTTCACTTGACCATTTTCGAGGTACATGTCAAGGAAGTGAGAGTCGTGCAGGTTGGAGAGGAATGCATCGTAGCGATCGAGGTCATCCTCGTGGATGGCAGTTCGAGGGGAAAGAGCCTTCAAGCAACACGCTCCGAAAACCATCGTGAAAAGAATGATATGAATGAGTTTGGATAACATGTTTGGGAGAGAAAGAGAAAGGAAAAAAGAGGAGGGGAAACAGAAAATCTGGAGTAAGCGCGTGTGCGACAGCCTGGTCTCACGTGTCTCTGAAAGCTCGGTGTTTGAGGAAGGAACCCCTCAGCCCTAATGAACGCTTTTGGCAAGTTCTAAAGGATTCTTCAGTGTAATTGATTGACGAGATGGTCTGGGGCAATTGAGTTTTTATATTCAATTGAGCTATGTGTGTCAGCAGAGGCAAACACCATGCCTGAAGTATGTTTTAGAGCAGAGGTGATTATTACTTGCCAGGATTTGCAGACCGCACCTGCACTGTTGGGCTGTGTAACGTCGGTATTTCTCTGCTAGGGATAATACATATCTGTGCAGCACCATGCTCCTACCAACTTCGTTCCTTGTAAGTTGCATCATCATGGGTGTCCTTAGTCATCATTGCCTGACCGGTGGATTTGAAGTTAATGCGTTGAGCTGACTCTATCAGTGAGCATTGTACGATGGAAATTCTCTCCAAGCACTGAGAATCTCATTATGAGGGTCGAGCACTATTCGACAACAGCTGCTTAACAGAGTCTTCAATATGGTGGTTTGACCGACGGACAGGCAGAACCTACTCCCAGTTGGAATACGAGGTTGCAGGCGGTTACCAGCATCCTCTCGTTTAGGGTGAGTATTGGGCTTGACATACTAACGATCAGGCCAAATGTCTGTTTGGCGAGTGTTTGACAGTTATGGGCATCTCGTATTCAAGGCTAATTGCGTATAGTAAACAAAATGAGTCATCGATCGTCGAGTACCCATTTCTTTGATTGACGCTTAGGTATCTCTCCCGAAACCTGGCCGTATGCATATAGAAAGCTTGAGTTCTGTGTACTACAGACACTCGGAAAAGTCTGCGTGCTGTATTAGTACTACGAGGAAGACACATGCCTCAAGGGCATAACAAAATTAGATCGCAAAGGTCACGAAGTACCGACTCTCCGCCGCAGATGACGATGTATCTGTCTCCGTTCATGTCTTTCAATCCCTCATTTCTCGCGAGATTGGTGTTACGGGGGCTTTGATCTCACGCCCTGTCCATGGGTATGGGCATACATCAGATCATCCACTTGACTGCCACTCGGATCATAATGGCAGCGCTCCACTGAACTCTGCGAGTAGCTCTCGTGTCTATGCGCGGAGCAAATGTGTAGGGAAACCCCCCTTCATGTGGCACAGAGCATGCAGATGGAGTCATATCACCGGTCACGTAGCAAGCTGACCGTAGCTCTCGACAAAAGTCAACAGTAAGGTAACACTCGAGTCATCAAACAGCGCTTTTGATAGGTCTCATTCGTCCGACCTGAAACATAGTGAATGATCACTCTACACAGAACGATGGAGCTCATGATGACATGATGCTGTGCAACTTCCATACCAGCTTGCCTGGTGGTATGCTTTAGTCGTCGTTAGTAGTGTTGTAATTGAAAGAAAGGTACTTTCTACCTTTTGTCTATGTGTGGATCGAGATTCCATTACTATCCAGTGATAATGGCTGGTGTGAGGTAGACGTTAGACAGTAAGGTACCCTGTGACCAGCTGTACGCCAGCAATACAAATTGCTCATTAACATCTACATCTAGGGTAACTATTGAAAAGGTATACTCGCCTCCCGCTTGGTCGGGTACAAGAGGTACAGTAGTAGGTTCCCCTGCGACTTTAATGCCCGAGTCAGACTTAATAGCAGGCTGAAGAGCTGTCCAGCTTCAGTGCAATACGGCTGGACACACTCAAAATTTGACGGTAAGGCTTATAAGGGCGGAATTTATTAGAGTGTATGGGGAGTGGGTGAACCCCATTTCTCCAAACTACTCATGATGAAGCGCTATTCAACTGAAATGCTTGGCGTTGGAGAATTTGCTAGAACCGCTTGAGACGATCTGATCTCCAGGTGGGTTCCTGCAGCTCGCTATGCACAGTACCATTCTTGACCTGCATGGACACGCCGATCCCAAGGTCATGCGCTGACGATCCATCAAAAGCGCTTGGCAACATCATGTGAGATTCGGACTTTATATGGAGGCTTTCCCATCAAACGACGAGAGCCGGCGCCAAGAACAAGAAATTCAACACACGAACCATTGAATTTTAGATCTCAGCACAGCAGGGGTATGAACTCGAATCCCAACCCAATAGAGCAAGAGTTGTATGACAAGCATCACGTGATTAGAAAAGGCCGAATTGATAATTGAAACTTGAGTGGTCATTTCCCAGTATCGGTTCGTAGGAGCTGACAATATTACGCTCGTCATCCGGCTGCGTTACCCATTGTTAAGTGAATGGATAAATGTTCGATCAGTAGCTCATCATTTGGCTGTACGCAGCCGAACTTCATCAAGCTCGCGCAGAGTTCAATGTTGTCAATGTCAAATCTGGCACGGACTTCTGCCCTTCTCAAGAAGTTCTCACATTGTTGTCACTTGGGCTTGAACTTGAGACCAGGGAGCTCACACTCGGTAAAGCAGGTGATCGCAGAGACTCATCCAATATCGGTTGCCCCAGAATCCATCAAGGTCGATCTCCGCATGCGGCTGGGCCTTTAACCGGCCGTGTCTCTCCGGGGTCCGGGGATTTCCAGAAAGTCTGGCATCACCCTGTTTCCACTTGTCCAAATCTAGACATGGAATAGAGTAGTCGTGGAACGGAGCCGCGATTGCTTGGTGAAAAATCAAGTGGAAGACAGCCAAAGTCGTGGCATCCGAGCAAGTATAAGCTCAACTGGACACTCTCCATTGTGTGATTGAATGTTAGCTCGGACTTGTTGCGTGCGCAGACTGCATCAGAACGTAGCTGTCAATCATCAACATTAGACATCGGGTTGCGAACAATGACCAGTCACATCCACAGAATGATGGCTTAGCTCTATCCATCACAAGTCGACCATGATCCAAAGCTCACTATGGTGGTCACCATACTCCCGCGAATTGATACTGTCCTGGATGGTGGCTGGAAGGAAGGGTGCAGCTCAACCGAGTGCCCGCCGGAGTTTTACCGCTCATGCTCACAGCCTACCGGCAGGAGCAATTCCACAGCCCAGAGAACCCCATATTAACCGTTGCATCCGTATTGCGCCCCTCAGAGCTTATTGTTGATGGTCCACCGAGTGGCGGGCCTGACCAGCCGGACCAGAACCAGGCCAGCTTTAAGCCATGCGAAAAGCCACTCCCCGCATTTGCTGAGCATCCAACAGGATCGCAACGAGAGGAACCGACGCTCCCCGACAGGGACCTGAAGCCTAATCCCAAAACAGACTAGTGGACTACCGCGTCTCCGCTTTCGGTAGCCTCAAGCAGCTCGTGATACTTTGTCTTCTCCGGAGTCGAGATCAAAGATGGCAGCTGCCAGTGCTGGAGGAAAAACCATTTCTCACTTCTCTGAGACGGTAAACAGCAGTTATTCTGTGCAGTGGTCGATACACGAGTGGTTTGTGGCTTACTGTTCTGTGTGTCCGACAATGACTGATCCACTTGGAAGCTGGGGCAATCTGCCGTCCCTGCGGTCGGTTAATTGATGAGCGCACGCTAAACGTCAACCGACCCGTCAAGCTGCATTCATACCCCGGTTTCTTGAAGCTTGCAAGCAATCCCCGCCTCTCCCCCATTGTCCCCTAGCGTCCAGTCATGCGGAGAGAGACAGTGGTGTAAGCGACGCATGACGATGATTACTCGAACCGGAAAGTAGCTCTCAACACCATAAAATGCGCAGCTCTCCCCTCGGCTGCATCCGCTCATTCCTTTGTCCTCCACGAGTCACCCCTCGAATCCTCTTCTTCTACTGCTCCTTGTTCCTCACCATCCCCTTGTTTCTGGCTATCAAGATGCATTTCAAGACATACTTGACCGCAGCCCTCGGCGGACTGCCGGTGCTCGCCAGTGCGGCACCTTCCCCTGCCCCTGTCTCCGCGTCGAGTGCCAGTGCGAACGATGAGCACTTCAAAAAGTACACGATCAAGTCAGAGAACATCACAGCCACGCTGATTCCCTACGGCGCCGTCTTGACCTCACTGTTGGTCCCTGACCGCCATGGCAATACCCAAGATATCCTCGTCGGTTACGACGATCCCAAGCAATATCTTCACGACAGTGAAACTAACCGCACGTTCTTCGGTGCGGTCGTGGGTCGCTATGCGAACCGTATCAAGAATGGCACCTTCTCCATTGATGGGGAAGAGTATCATATCCCAGAGAACGAGCATAACGGGCTCGACACTCTCCACGGAGGCTTCATTGGCTATGACCGTCGCAACTGGACCGTGACGGCGCACACCGAGTCGTCCATCACCTTCACTCTGCTCGACCAGGGCTTTGAGAACTTCCCAGGAGATGTCATCTCTCATGCCACCTACACTCTCTCGACCCAGAAGTCTGCCGAGAACCCCAAGGGTCTGCCTCAGATGACGACCAAGCTGGTGTCATTGGCCCTGACCAAGAAGACCCCCATTATGCTTGCCAACCACCTCTACTGGAACTTGAATGCCTTCAAGGAGCAGACTATCCTCAATGACACTACCTTGCAATTGCCCCTGTCTACCCGCTTCATCGAAGGCGACGGTATTCTCATCCCTACCGGGAAGATCGGCGATGTGTCCACCGCCTACGGGGGCGCTCTGAACTTCACCGAGCCCAAGCTCATTGGCAAGGACATCGACAAGACTGCTGGCCTCTGCGGCACGGACTGCACCGGCTATGACACCTGCTGGATCGTGGATCGTCCCCCCGCCTACGCTGCTCAAGACTCCGTGGTCCCTACCGTGCGTATGGCCTCCGAGCGCACCGGTATCTCCTTGGAGATTGCCACCAACCAGGCTGCCATGCAGGTCTACTCCTGCAACGGCCAGAACGGCTCCATCAAAACCAAGCAGACCCAGGCCAAACGCAACAAGGACCAGGATGGCCACGAGGGTGCCACCGTCGTCAACAAGTACGGCTGCGTGGTCTTTGAGACCGAGGACTGGATCGATGGCATTAACCAGCCTGAATGGGGTCGTCGCCGCTACCAGATTGCTGGTCCCGAGGATGGTCCTGTCGTCAACTTTGCCACTTACCAATTTGGTACCTTCTAGAAGTTGGGGGTATGTGGGCTGAAGGTGATTGCATCCCCGTATCTGTGATGCAGCAGTGAACTCCTTTCGAAACATTTCTTCTCAGTCCTGCAATGAGGATAGGATGCCACTGGGTACCGTGATTCGGCTTTCTCTCAATGTACATAATCAGTCCTAGCATCCGTCACAATGAATGATAATGCCATATTCTAAATCTTTCGTGCTTCCTAAACTTTCTTCTTGGTCCGATTTTCCAGTGAGATATTTCCCGCCTTGTCATTGCTGTGTCTAGGATTCGAGAAATTTGCTGCCTACCACACCCGGTTTACATTTACACTGGGTCTATAGGTACGGGTATGGGCAATGGGGCATGAATGTTTCATGCACAAATATGGATGTCCCGGTGTCACTGTCCACTAATACCAGTCATAAGGCGCCACACGTGGGCCCGACTCTGTTCATCGACTCGCATCACTGTGATTTTCCTGATTGCAATCAATCCTACCACATAGTAGTGCCTGCGATTCATCATCCACTGGAGGTTGCTTCACGAAAAGTATCATTCTTCCCCATCATTATTCACGTAACAAAATCACAGCTTGGCAAGGACATCTCGCCCTGTCTCACCGGTCCCCATCACAATCTCCTCGTCCCAGTGATTAGGATTGAAAGTGATCCGATTGAGTGGATTCCATTCATACGGTAGGGACATGGTCAATGACTATGAAATTCCAGTATGTGGGAGTTACACCAGTGTGGGCGGCGGAAGACATGACATTGACTGTGAGGTCGTACTGCAAGGTGCTTATATCAGGCTCGTTGAGTAGTAGTAATGGGGGGGGGGCGGGGGGCAACTGCAGCCTTTGAGCCTGCGGTCAGGTAACCAAGACAGAGATTGTCTGTGGTGGCGGAAGTGCAAAAGGCGAGTGCCCGAATTGTATGGAAGACGTCGGTAAGGGTTGTTTCGTGCATTTCGCAGGAGTGGCGGAGGCTCTAGGTGATCTTCCAGTCTAGAAATATTTCCACGGACCGCAGTTGTCCCTCCTCGCTCGACGCGTCTGGCATTATAGTAGTTAGGGCTGCCCGCCAGAGATATGCATGAACTGGTACTCATCTGCCGCGTTCCGAATACTTTACTGACGGAAAAGGAAGGAACCCTAATACCCGGTTGCTTCCGGGGACTGCTGTGAGAAATGACCAGACTGTGATTTATCTAAGCAATGACAATGGAGAGTTTCTGGAAAGACAAGAGCATGTACAATTCTGAAGCTCCCCTGTAGACCTTGGATTTCATTCGACACGGCTGTCGCCAAGTACTGTCCGCGCAAAGGGCCTGGCGGTTGACAGTCTATTCCCAGGCGTTGTGAAATTGATCGAGGTCGACGGCAGCACCTTTTGCAACGTGCAGGGCGTAGGTGAAGCTTGTCTGGTAACTGGCAAGTGACTGGCTCATGCTCCGCAGAAAGGCTTCCTGCGATGGAGAGCAAGGGTCGCTATCCTCGACGAGAGGGCCGTAGGTCGTCCAGTGCTCAAGTCAATCGGCTCAGCTCAACCGATCCACTCCGCGGCAAGTGAGGGAGGGCAGCATGGGAAAATCGGCAAGACTCCGCTAGACCTGCGTCGGAGGAAGCTCATTGACGACTAATCTCAACTGCATCGGCAATTCTCATGCTAGTTATTCTATGAAAGGTTTGTTGCCCCAGCATGTTAAACGGTCCCTCACCATCTCACCATGGGTTTCGCTCAGTCCGCCTTCCTCCTCCTCAGTAGTCGGCAGGACATCGGTATCTCCAGGGGAGATTGAGATCTCGGGGGGGGGCTCATCGATTACAATGGAATGTTTGCATCGTTCGAGGCAAGAACATCATGCTCTCCTTGCCTCTTTTGACAGGGATCAGACTCGGTCATAATAAGCATTGCTTGGCTTTTCCTAAGTCACTGAGCAGCTTGATTTGGTGCTCATTTTGTTGTTACCTACATGTTGTCTTGAGTCTGGACTAGCTTGATGTACATTGCGTACGAGGTGAACTTCCAGCCTCGGGTTGAAGTTGTCATTCTTTCCAGGAGGCCGGCTTTCCTTGCCCTAGTATAGCAGGAACAGCTCGAGAGTCATGGGACATGTAGAAACCGTCAACGTCACAGGCTCTACGTCTCGCAAGACTCACTCGGTACCATAGTCGATCTGCACCCGTAGCTGAACCTTGGTCCGGATGGGTCGATATGGTGACGAGATTTTCAGTGCTCATACGCTACCTGGAAGGAACCTCCTGCTCATACCTGTCGGACAGCAGAATAGATCGCTGCCTATCTTCGTCCTCTCTCAAGTTTCTTTGGTCTGACTACTAAACCGATGTCTCGATTCTGAATTGATCAGCATTTGACTTGTCTAGGTGAACTTGCAACTACTTACCGTTCATACTTCAGTACGAGCGGACTGTGAAAGTCCCGGTCGAGATTGATTTTTCTTCACATCAGCCGTGCTTGCCCTATCGTGGTAGCCATTCCCGTCTACAATAATGCATCCATGGAAACGGGACAAGGCCCGTGACCTTCTGCAGTTGGACTCGGACCTGATACTATTCGCAGCGTAAGCATGACATGTAGAGCCTGCCGAAACTGGACTCGGACTTGATTAGGAAAGGTAAACATGACGAATAGAGCCTTCCACTTTGAAGTATACATACCCATCATCAAGCAATATCATTCTCCTCTCTTCCAACATCCCTTCGCCGTTTTCTTGTTGGAAAAACCTGTCACAATTACCCAAAATTCATCAGAGTTCCCATCAAATTTCCCAATTCCTGTTCTTCTTTCAAAAATCGAGCTAGGCACCATGTCTTCCCACTCCACGCTTGCAACGGGATCCCTGCCAGACTCTATTGAAGAGTTGGAAGAGGAAAGAAAACTTGCCAACCAGGAGGTTACCACCGAGTTGAAAGCTCTTAAAGCGCGGGGCTCCTTCAATAGCCAATTCTGGGATCAAGCTCACCGAGTGCAGAAATGCAAACTCCGGCGTTCGGTGATCGAGCGCAAGATTTCCCGCACCAAGTTCCCAGGCGACGACGAGAATTACAACAAGTCGCCTGAGGGTAAATCAAAGCTGCAACAGGTCAACGCACAACAAAGCCTTTGCAAAATCACCAAGCGACGTGCACAGGCGAAATTCCCACGCAACAAGGCTCGTTCTGCGAAGCAAGCTGAGTCGTGGTTGACACTTTTCACCACATCCAAGATGGGCTTGGGCATCACGGGCACCGGTGCCGGACAAAGAGACTCGAGCGCGCAGTCAAATTTTAGGGCGCAGCTCATTGAGAAATATGGCGCACAGCACGAGACCGAGTCCAAGTGGTTATGGTGTCCCATCCTGCACTCATGGGAGTCGTCATCAACTATTAAGGCATCCCATATCTTTCCCTGGCTACATTCTAAGGCCAATATAAGAGCAATCTTTGGTCGAAGAGCAGGAAAAGACATATTTGGACCCTCAAATGGTCTTTTGATGCACGAGTCCATCGAAGAATACTTCGACAAGGGCAAGCTGGTGATAGTTCCAGATGTCGACGACCTCTCGGGAAAGCTTGGCATCATGCGTTGGCTATTCTCTAAGCCACGCAACTTCAAAATGCAAGTTCTGGACCGCTCCGAAGCGTTCTTGATACGCCAAGTCCACCCGAATCACCCGTTGAAATACTGTGACTTGGATAATCGTGTCTTGAGCTTCCGCACTGACTTCCGCCCGGCCGCACGCTACCTCTACTACCACTATTGCGTCAGCATTCTGAAGAAATCCTGGAGCCACAATAACAATGGCAAAGCTAGCCAATCGGTGGAGATCCTGGCACAGGAGACCGACAAGCCCATTTGGGCCACACCTGGGAGGTACATCGCCCGCAACATGCTCCAGGCTCTGGCCGAAGAAGTTGGCCATAGTGAGAATGCGCTGTTGGCCGGCGCCGACTCATGCCTCCCGGTCAGGGACATGGACAAGATGGCCCTAGTCGAGCTGACAGCCGCTCATGTACAGAGACGGCCGGCGCTCGACTCAGACTTGTTCCATGATCCGGCTCAAGTCGAGGGGCAGGGCGACACTATGGAGGAATTGTCTTCGGAGAGTACCTTGGGCAGCGAGGACTCCGACGGGGACAGTGAGACGGAGTAGGGACGGCTTTGAAACCTGGAGGGAGTGTCTTTGCTATTTTGTAAATAGAAGCAATCAAGCATCATTGCTCAACGGAAAGAAAGCGGCTGGAACTACGCTTGGAACTTGTACATGATGTATCAACTTTTGGAGCGCTGGCGGATATGATGGGGTGTATAGACATAATGATGTCGACAAGAGGCATGTCTGACATCTCCTAGGCATGCCGAATCTGGGCCGGGGGGCGGTTCTGCTGGCCGAAATTTATCATTAGTCGCTCTACACATCATGCACCAGCTCACGTAGTCGATTAGCCGGTGTTGGAAATTACCGGCATAGCAGCATGTTGATGATCGCATCCATACCCCAGGTCGCTTGGTACAGATCGGGTGCGGTGACGCTGTGCCTCTCGCTGAAGGCTCGGGCACTGCTCGACGAGGTTGGAGACACGTTGAACCGGACCAGGTGTAGCTGGTGTGATGGAGGAGAGCTACCTGTGTGCGACGGTATAATGTATGGCTGTGTTGCGCCAAGGGACCTTGCCTAGTACGAGAGGGTCTTCGTCGTGGGCATCTCGTCGAAGTATCGATAGAATCGAGCATAGGGTGGGGAGGCCAGAAGGCAGCGGCGTAGGCGTATGATAGGCGGCGGCAAGGTCCTGCAGGTCGATCCTCGTGAAGATGGTATTCATGATGGCGTCATTGATCTCAGATTGACAGAAACCCCGGTCTCGGTCTTCATCGACAATCAGCAGCTTATGTGCGGGGCGGAAGTCTTCATGGTCAATTCTGGCGGTTCACTGTAGTATATGCATCACTTGGCTGTTGCTGCATTGTATAGGCTGTGTTCCTGGGCTCGCCTCCTGGAGCACGAGCTGGAAAAGTGCGGCGTTTGCTACGAGGTGGTAAGAGACATGGGGCGCAGAATTGCATGCCTCTGCACGCCTTGCTTCTATACACCGAGAAGCCTCTCGACGTCTACTATGTCTTCTTAGGTGGTGCTTTCTACCTCGAACGGGAGCTTGACCTCGTGGGAGCCCTTCATCCGAAATTGGTCGATTGAGAAATCTCGCTACATCGACGAGTAAAGATACACATCCTCGATATATGCAACTGAGCTTAGCTCCATCCGCAGTTCAATGCGTGGACAATCTCTGAACCGTTCTCCAGAAGCGAAAAAAGTGGACAGTCACCGGTCGACGCTTTGGTGATGAGGCGCGGGACAACATCAGCAATGCCGATGAGAATCTTGACGGGCCTCGATGCGACGTGACGAATCTGGTCATAATGTTGAATGTGTCTGTTGAAGGCGATATCTGCCGCAAACGCCCCGGGACAACCACCGCGGACAGTTTGAGTGCGAAGCGAGGGAAGTCCCAGTCGATATCTCAAAACGCCTCAATGAACAGGTGCAGTTCATCATTAAAGAAGGCAACGAAGGTCTCCAGCTGTTGATTCTAGCATCGGTGGTTGAAATTAGCTCCAACGATCAGCCTGCTGCAAAAACTTCGGCGCCTGCGGCCGTTGGCGAATCAAGAGGTGAAATAAGACCATCGGTGCCGCGACAGCCAACGGCGAGACTTCTTCATTTGCAAAATCGAATCGGTAGCTGTCACCAGCTCTCGGTTGAAAACTAGAGGCGCCATGATGGTGAGCCACTGCACAGATCGGTTGAATTCTATCTCGTCGGCCCAGGGCTGATGGCCGTGCCTTTCGGGGTCGGAGTCAGGGCTATACGAGCCGGGAATTTTTGCACAGAAACGTGCATAATCGCCGCCCTCAGGACATTCAAAGGCTCTAAGCAGAGCTCGTTGTGTCTCATGAGCAGAGTCGACGTGTGCTTGCTAACAATGAGCATATTCTGTTTCGCCATGTCCTGCACGGTGTTCGCAGTGTTTCACAGGCACTAGTGCGAGTATTTCGACGCAGGAGTGATGTCTTGGCTAATATCGGTTAGCCGATAGATTACAGTTAGGTTATTGAGTCTGCAATTCAGGGTTGACCCAGTGTTGTACGGAGCCAGGGCGGGAACCTGCGCGCCAGCAGATCCTCTTCGTGGTCCGTCGGAATCACACGCCAGAGTAAGATATGGTCAATATCAACGACAAGTTGGTGCCGACTGAAGTTTCTTCAAAGGATTGAGGATTTGCAGTGTTGTCCAATTCTAGGGAGTTTGGGCGGCGCAAACAGGGCACAAGAGAGTGAAACAACGGCCACGTGCCGTTCAGCAGACAGTCCGAGCTTGAAGACAAGGACAGGCGTACTGTTGACGGCCCTATCATCGCACAGCCGGCATTCCATTTCGCCAATCTTCACGTATTGAACCAGGTCAGCAGTCCGCTACATGCTACGTGTAAGACTCGGATCGGCCTTCGTCACGGGTCAGCTACACCCGATAATGAGATTGACCGCTGTCTTGGGTTCGCTCAGAGATAGGTTCGAGCTGGCACCGGTCCCTCAACTAGCAACTCACCTACAGTATCAATCGGACCCAGCTGGTAGCAGGTCGGGCTGATTCTCGGCCGATTGGCAGGACCGGTCGTCCAGGCTGCTGGTCAAATGTCCTGCATATGCATGCACACGTAGAGCGAAGTGGAGTGAGGACTCTCCCAGGGTAGCTTCAAAGCGAGAGGCGAAGATATTGACAAAGAGCTGAGACCACTCGGTTATGAAAGAAAGTGGCCATTGGCCAATCTCTTCTCACAGTCGAGAACTCAAAGCACACGTCTCCAGTGACGGTATATCATTGGAGGAAAATCGGCAGACCATCTGGGAGACGCTCAATTTGGTGAGCTCGCTCTCGCAGCAGGAGGCGTACAGATGGCCGGTGAGTGGGCTAAAATAGGTTTTGGTGGAGCGTCAATTGTCACGGTTGGCGTGTAACACCTTTTGATATTTTCTGAAGCCTGGGGAGAGGCACGCTTCCACCTCTGCAGGGCTGATCTGCCAAACGGACAGAGGTCAGATGCTCCGTAGTTGACTCATCGGGTTTAGGGCTTTATTGTATTGACCAAAACACAATTGACCAAAACACAATCCTTGCTTGAAAAGCCAATCTCAAGGCAATTTCATACACAGCGGTGAGTCTTTGCCCACATGGGAACATACCTTGTTGATCGAGCGAACACTCCCACGTAACCTCCACATGTTCTAGGTCAAATCCAGAATTGACTTTCTTCTGTAGCCGTCTCAGCTTATCGGCCGTAGGGTTTGACATCACAAGCAAGCAGGGAAAGGTACGCTGCATTTGTCCCAGGTAAACCCAGGGAAACCCATGGCAATCTTGGTCAGTGTGGCCTCCAGTGCTGACCCACACTTCCCGACGCGGTTGAAGTGCTTCAAATTTTCTCTATTTCCCTTTTTGAGGTTATTTTGAGCAAGCGTCGTCCCCGTATGACTTTGTATTACCGCAGTAGGAAAGTTGAAGAGCGTCAGACGCCGAGTCTAGAGTTCAAAGTCGTACACGTGAGCGTCTGGCCCAAATCGGCTGTGCCCTCAAGCTGGAAGACTATCTCAACTCAACTTACTAAATTTGCTATGAATTCGATCGATGTGTGGCTGCGGAACGGTTGTCACCTAGGAGGAACAAAGAAGTGCTCGGAAGATCAGTCGCTGGGGTTGGCCAGCTTCGATCGTAATCTGCAGATATGGACGGCGATGATGTCCACGCCAGATAGTACGTGGGAGAAAAGAAGGAAGGAGGAGGCATAGTAGTGAGCCGACTCCGGATGCGAGATATACTCGAAGGTCTCGTCCCATGGCTCGCGTTTGTGTCACTTATTGTAGGCAACAGGCATTGATCCTGCTGGTAAGGACTGAACAAAGGAGTGCAGTACTGTAACGATAGAAATTTCCTCTGGCTGCGGTTTGAAGAGACTGTCTTAACCTTCAAACACACCTGGTCGTACTCTCGTCGCAGCCGAGGGCATTCCGGACAAAATCAGCACAGATATTGGCATTGAGCTGTAGTCCTCACAGGAATGAGGGCGCTCGGAAGAACAAGGCTTTTGGGGGTTTGATGCCCAGTGCACGTCCACTTTGTGGTTCACCAGGTCGCCCAGCAAAGGTGGAGCATTTCTTGGGCACTCCAGCCGTGCTTCGGGTAATCGGGTCCATGTATAACCATGACTTGCCACGAGAAAATGTCGATGACAAGATTAAAAAAACGTTTCTTAATACTATCATATCTATCTATTGGTCGGCCTCTATATCGTCTACTTTATTATAGTTAAAAATAGTTCGGTAAGTAAGACTTAATTAGTAGACAGGTCAAGTATAGGAAAATATTAATAAAGCGATATATTTTGAAGAGGTGAGGAGGCGGAGAGGTGGGCGGAAGGGAAGAGAGAAAATTTTGATGGGGTGAAACGGCAGAATCTAGCGTACCCGCGGGCGGCAGGAGTGCCAAAGAGTACTGCTTTGCAACTTACAGGTTTGATCCCCGGAGAGACTGCGTGTTTGAGTGGTGATTCTGCCTCTCCAGCAAGGGGTCTGCCGACTCACCACGGAAAGACCCGCAAACCCATTTAGATAGCCGCACTTCCTTCCTTTCCTCACACACCAATTCAGGTTGTGTTCACTTCCTCTTCCTTCCTGTAGATCGATATCTGCGAATACAACGTGCCTCGCACTCCATTCCACGAACATTACTCCCGTGGCCCAGCTCTGTCTGGGCATATGCCCCAATAATTTTCCAAGACTCACTCAACGGCAGCCAGGAGGCCTGCTGCTGATCGCTCGCCTGCTCTCGAACCGTCGTCACAAACAACTCTGTATGTAGTAGTACGGTGAGACATCGTCTACCAGGTACTGGGCCATCTTGTAATTGTCATCGCTCCACTGATGCCGATCTGCCATGCGACGAAGCAGTTTTGCCCGCGCCAGCGCAAGCTTGAACCTTTCCACGCGTAAAAAGATGCTGCTGCGTCGCTTTTGAAGACAAGGCCTCGTTCTGAAGCAGAGCAAGGATATGGGTCTGTCGCTGGAGGAAGCCATCAGCGGAAAACAAGTGCTGACTCAAGTAGTGCACGTTGACATCAGATTGCGCTCGCTCATTGGTGAGGGTGGTAGATCCATCTGGATGACTTGGTTGAAGGGCATCAGTGAAATCCGGCATGATAGCGACATTGATCGTGTCGAACAACGTTTCTGGAGCTGGGCTTCAGAGAAGAAAGACACACGTGTCCGTTGATAAAAGTCTCTCTACCACAATCCGTGATCGGAGCACATGCATCAACTCGTTTTCGGCGTTTTAACGGCAAGCTTGCTACTGAACATGACCGAGTGCCGAGTTGCCGTTGATCGCTTGGATGGATGCGGGGTTAACCTGGGGAAGAGCCACGGACCGAGTTGGAGTCTCCTGTCATCGGCAACAAGAGTTCAACGCGGGGTATTTCTAATCGTGGGGCTTGATGCATGGATGCACGATGGAACGCGTGTCTATTGTCATTGTTGGGGAGAGAGCAGAGGAGCGTGCGGTAGATCTAGTAGGCGGGAATCGATGACCACTGCATTCCACTCTGAAGTATCGCATCCGTACAGCTGACTCCAATAACCTCATTTCTCTCTGAATGACTGGAGCAATGGACGATCGAACTCGGTATATACCCTCCCATACTGGGAGACATGTGCTTCCCAATTTGCCCTTTTTTCACAAATTACTTCGCTTCGCCCAACGCAGGCCTCCTCGTGTAGCTGTACGAGATGTGAATGCAGGCCTGGAAAAGACCTACCAGGAAGTGGTCTCGGATGCCCTTGTTTTGCGAGAAGAGTTGACCAAGACACTGTCATCAGAGACTTTGAATAGCCTGTTCCGGGACGAAGAAGTCTTCATCGGACTATTAGCCCCGGGAGGATATGAGTATACTGTGGGATTCATTGCGATTTTGTCTTTAAGTGCTGCGGTCGTACCGCTTGGTGAGCCCCAATGACCCTCGTTCGTTGAATTTTCGCGTCTCTGGAGCGATAATAACAAACACATTGTACTCAGCTTCTGGGCTTCCAGTAGTAGAAGCTTCTTATTTCCTCCACAAGGCTCAATGTGTGGCCTTGCTGGTTAGTGAGACGAACATATCCCTCGGTCAATCCATCATACGTTCCCTAGAAGAGGAGAAGCATTTTCATCTCCCATGTCTACCATCAATTGCATCTTTCTTCTCGTCTCAGCCTACTTCCGCCGACGAGATAGTCGTTTCGTCCAACCGGATGCTCGATATGAATGGCGCAAGTGCGGTCATCTTCACCTCGGGGACAACTGGTCCCCCCAAGGGCGCGGTCCAACGACGGACCTGGTTGACAGGCAACGCAGAGGCCGACGCAGACTTCTACCGCATCACCGAGCAAGATGTCGTGCTCCATGTCTTGCCAGTTCATCATGCCTCCGGCGTAGGACTGACTTTTCTTCCCTTCATCATTGCTGGCGCTTGCATTGAGTTTCGAAGCGGCAGCTTCGATGCCGCATGGACGTGGGAACGTTGGCGGCGTGGTGGGCTGTCCTTTTTCTCTGGCGTTCCTACAATATACATGCGACTGATGCGATATTTTGAAGAGGCAATTGCCTCACGACCACCCGAGGAACGTGTTGAATATGTCGCTGGGGCGCGTAACATTCGCACGATGCTCTGTGGATCATCGGCGCTTCCTGGTCCAGTTCAAGATTTCTGGGAGAACCTGCGACAACTGCCCATTCTCATACGCTATGGAGCTACAGAATTCGGGACAGTTATTAAAACAGACTTGGATCCCTCTGGAACTCCACGTAACAGTGTGGGTCGAGTGGTTGAGTCAGTTTCTCTTCGGCTCGAGGATGATGGCCATCTCCTGGTAAAATGTCCCTATATGTTTTCAAAGTCAGTATCACCGTCTCCAAGCCATCCCCGAAGAGAAATTTACCTAGACATTATTTGTTTTTCAGATATCTTCACGATGAAAAGGCCACGATCGAGGCCCATGACAAAGACGGCTATTTCAAATCCGGGGACATTGCCCGTCGCGATGGTACGTATTACTTCATCCTGGGGCGCGCTTCCATCGACATTATCAAATCGGGGGGCTACAAAATCTCCGCATTGGATATCGAGCGAGAAATTCTCGGTCTTCCGTATGTCGCCGAAGTGATGGTGGTGGGAGTACCAGACGAAGAATTCGGACAGAGAGTAGCGGCTACTGTCAGTCTGAAGAAGGAATCTGGCGGCGGCAGCAGCAGCAGTCGCACTCGAACGGAACTTACTCTTCAGGAGTTACGACATGATCTTCGCACGAAGTTGGCTGCCTACAAGATGCCAACAATCCTGCGGCTCGTTGAAGGTGAGTTGCCTAAATCGGGCACTGCCAAGGTGCAGAAGAAGATTTTGGGTCCCGCCTATTTTCCACCCAATTACCGCGATATTTCGGAGGTCCAGGTGTGGCAGAGTGACAGCAAGTCGAAGCTGTAGACTTGTCTGGATAGGATTGTCTTTTACACAGGATAGGTGCAGCAGTATAGATGCGATGCATTCCCGCTAGTCTACACAGAGGATGTTGCACATCGGATGGATTACTATGAGAGGAAAAAGAATCACCTCAGATTTTCGCCCTTGCGGGTGCACTGGTCATCCGACCATGCACATAGCTGATTTGCTGAAATTTCTTGACAGCATCTCCCCAGAGTTCCTGTCGTAGAAGGGCATAGACTCTACAGACGTTCGTCAGTACCAACTTTGATCTCCGAGAAGAACACAAGAGTATGGGAATTTCAAGACCTACCCCATCTTCGCTTTGGGGGCCACTTTCTGGCCGAGTTTCAGAGCAACATCGAGCATTTTCTCTGGCTCGGCAACCGCGTCAACAATCCCATCAGCCATGGCCTCCGATCCGGTCCACCTGTGGGCCTCGAGAAGCATCTTCCGTGCAATCTGCGGCCGCAATTTGAGTCTTGGAAGAGCGCCAATGCCATCAAAGTGTAGTCCAAGGTTGACAGGCGGCATGCAGATGAATCCACGTTGCGAGTTCATCACTCGGTAGTCATGAGCCAACGCAAGTGGACAAGCGCCGCCAAAGGTGTGGCCGGTCAGTAGGGCGATGGTTGGGTAAGGGAAGTCGAGTATGGTGTGGATCAACTGTACGTATGTTTGTAAGCCACTTGAAAACTAAGTGGTAGAGACCCGACTGAGTTCGACGAGACGATGCCTCAATTGCGAAGCCCGTACCGGATAAAACCCGTCAGAATTAGCGAAAGGGTTCGTATCTGACTCGTCGAGTTCCAGACCCTAAGTTGAAGATATCAGTATGTCTCATCACGCGGACTGGTCATTTGTCTACGAGGCAGTATACGAACAGTACACCAGAATTTAGCGTCATTGCCTCGCGTGACCACCGCACCCTCAGAGTCAGGACCAAGAAGCCTTTCAACTGTTCGATATGCGCGGATCATCTCTTGGCAGAATTGTGAGTCCAGCCGGTTCTCTGGAGGTTTCTGCATGGTCAACACGAAGACATTACCATGTCTTTCGAGTGCGAGGTCATTGAACTTGGGGATGTCGGCCATAATGAGTGATCGATCTCGTGAAGAGCAGCCAGTTATGGTGGAAGCAACTTATGCCGAACAATTTTCAGCCAATTGGTGATAGCTTTGATATTGCAGGGACGTCGACTGATGAGGTCAGAGGTCAAATTTTTAGAAGTGAAATTGCTATCACCTATGCCATGCAGTAACTGGTAGGTGTACGCCAAGTACTCCAAATTGCATAAAAAGTAAGATGCAGCGTTTCCCCGCACACGCTGGTCCCTCGGATCCCCAGTCTAGCCGAAGCCCTTGCCACATGGAAGCGCAAGGCCGATTGGCGGTATAGAGTATAGACATCCCTCAGTCGTATATACTCAAAAAAGACCATCACATTTGTAGAGCGTGTAGACGAAGGCAGACAGTCCACACTCTTTGCGAGAAGCTCATGGGGCCCGCCTCGCGAGTTGTCTGTTGCATTTGTTACACCCACTAGACTGGCGAGACGGGCGATTCTCTTAGTACTGGGAGACTCGAGAAAAACCGACTCGGTATGGATACTGCCTAGAATGAGTAAAGATTTGCAAGGCATCAAGTGTATCATCCATGTATCCTAACTTGTGATTCAAATTCCATACGAAGGCGGTTATTCTGGGGACGACTAGGGGTATCTAAGCAAGCAAATCTGTCGTCTATCATATCAATCTCTCATGCCCAGCAAGCGAGGGTCCAATTAGATCGATCACCCGCTCTTAACCCAGATCGACGATCGGGGACGACAGGCTCGGATTCACGACTTGCACCAGCGAGCCCATGTTGCAAGAACTTTTCCCGCTCAATCTCAACCATGCCTCGCAATTTCAAGCTGGTCACCAGACTGGCGCCTGCCCATGCACCGAGAGATTCGACCTCCCTCACGACGCCATGAATTGGCACATAGGATTCTTTGTTCTGTCGACGCAACTTTTGCTCCACGAAATCCATCTCCGGTTCTTCCTCCGAAGGGTGTACCTTTGGAGGGTCAGGGGCACTTCCCTCATTTTGGCTGGCTGGTGGCGCCTGCGCTTGTGTTTGGGTGGGAGGTCGAGACGATATTCGCATGCTCTCCAGCCGCTGCCGTTGGCGCTCAAGAGCTTTGCCTCGAACTGGGCTCCATCCATACTGCTTGATGAGTAGAGATAGTTCCTCAAGGACTCTCTTTCGTAAGCCCGGAATTCGGGAACCGCCACCAACGAAAACAATGCGAGACATGCAAATACCGCGCGCATCAGGCGGCAAGGCCAAGAGAGTGTGGTAAACAAGTAGCGGAATCGGCTTTTCCTCGTCGTCCAAGTCTCCATCGGCCGTTCCAGATGCGAACAACACTGTGTCGACTGGGTCGGCAAAGCGTGAAAATGGCACATCAATGAATTCTTCTCCGGGATTGACAGGAGACGGAATTGAAACGCTTTTTGTTGCGGCAGGCGGGTCTTCGTGACCACCAGCATGCGGCCGACACCAAGCAATGCGCGCAAGAATCTCTTCGCAGTATGCAAATCCCACAGATATGTGCCCTTCGGGACTTGCGACGGGCTCATCTCCAAAAGCCAGGCAATCCAGACAGCGGCCCATCTCCTGCTGCAGGGATTTCATTGCCCTAGTACTTCTTTTTGAAGTGACTTCTCTGTACTCATACAAACCTGTCACTGTAGTCTCTGCCCATCCAAGATCAATGACTAGGGCAGACCTCAGCCCCGCCGCGGTTGCTGACATGGCTGCGCTTGGGAGCAGGGTGATATTAGGAAAGCGCCAGCGGCTGAATAATGTAGAAAGCAATGACGACAGCAGCGGATGCGGCATCAGCGAAGGGAGAGTGAGGACCAGCCGAGAGGATCCGGCGTCTGTGAGGAGGTATTTGTTGAAAGTCTCCCGGAAAAGTCGCTCAATCTTGTCTTCTAGCAGACCCAAGTCCATCTCCCGCACATCTGGGCGCCATATCTCATAATCCCGCGCCCAGTCCTCAGGGTCGACGGGTTGCTGTGATGGTCCATTTCCCGTACCACCTGATATCCAACCACGATAGTCTCCCACTCTTCGCGATTCCTCCGGTCCGAAACTCACGGTACACATAGGTGTACCGCTGCCCTCGAACCCCGCGCGAAGCCATCGTGCGCCGATCTCGATTATGATCGCATCGTCCTCATTTCGGAAGGCAGAGCCAGCCGAAGTCGTGCTAGCGAATGAAGTATTGGTCGAGCGTGAGGATGGTTGCTGGGGTGTATGGGGCGAGGTCGGACGAGCGGTTTGCGACGAGCGCAAGTTTGATGTTACCGACATGCTGACTTTGTCGGCTCTAAACGAAGACGCGCCTTGAGTCGTAGACTCTGTTCGGTAACGTGGTCAGACGCTGCCTCTTTTTGCGTTATCGAAGAGGAACAATTAGCTCCAAGTATCTAATCACTCGACGGCAAGTCGCCATGTGATGCTCGAGTAGCTGCCTGGCATCAAAGGGTCTAATGAGTTGGTGGGACAGACCCCATGCTGAGATCGGACCACGAAAGGCACAACCGAAGAGACGTTGTGGAGCTTGTTGCGGCACGAGCTTGGTGGAGCTTACCAGGAGGTAGCAGATCCAGGAACGGATCCTCTTCGGGCCGTCACTTGTCCCGTCACTAGTCCCGTCACTATGCCTAGAACTATTCGCAGCGATTGATCTAAGCCATGGTACAAAGCATTCCCTTCAACACTCCCGGCTTACAATCTCTTCATCTGGGGTTGGACTCCATCACCATTCTCGAGCCATTACTAAGCCCTTCAGTGTCCACTCGGAGGCCGCAGTGATATCGTCGTAGCGGCTGAGTCGCCAATCAAGCTGCTGTAATGAGCGGGCGGTGAATTGTTCATTGGCAGAATCTGGATTGGATAAGCTGTTGCTATCGTCTGTCAGCTTAGCTTTATTTACTTTCCAATTTCCAGCTCCGCACCCGCAACCGCAACCGCAACAGCTTCCTTGGGCTCCGTATGGCCGGTCTATGCTTTGCAAACATTCAACGGCTTGCCCAAGCCCAATAATCAACTCATGGGCATTCCAGGGTATGGCTCTACTCCCAAAAATTCTACTCAGAAGCTACATTATTCGATTGGCCCTGGCTCCGGCTCTTGTGGACGATGAATAGCGGAAAATCATAGGACCAAATTCTTAAAGTTTCGTTGCGAACCGGCATGGCTGATTTCCCAACACAGGCTCATCAATGCCATTGGCGTAGGGGAGCGCGTCTCCTTGGCCAAGCTGGCCGGGTGGCACTTGGAACGAAACGCAAGGCCGATTCGAATTGCCGTCGACATTTCCATATGGCTGTTCCAGGTCCAGGCTTCGCGTGGGGGCAGGAACCCTGAGTTGCGCACCCTCTACTTTCGCCTCCTGAAGATTCTTGCCCTACCGATTCATCCGCTCTTCGTTTACGACGGTCGTCACAAACCACCTTTCAAACGAGGAAAGGCGGTCTCGCGCAGCTCGGGCAACTTGCCAATCATCCAACGTTCGAAGGACCTTATTGAGAAATTCAAGTTCCCATGGCACGAAGCTCCTGGAGAAGCGGAAGCGGAATGCGCCCGGCTGCAGCAAGCAGGTATTGTCGATGCTGTGATTAGCAATGATGTAGATGCCTTGATGTTTGGGTCCACGTTCACCATGATGAATTTCTCAAATGAAAGTGGCAGTGGATCTTCTGGGGCTACTCATGTGACATGTTATTATGCCAACTGTCAGGGGTACGTTTCAAATGTGCCACTCGACAGAGCCGGTATGATTCTCTTTGCCATGCTCAGTGGAGGTGACTACCTTCCCTCGGGGGTGGAAAAGTGCGGTCCGGGTACTTCCGCGGAGATCGCCAAGGCTGGTTTTGGAGAGGACCTCCTACAAATGATCGCCATACGGTCTCCCGACTTCGAGACTGAGCTCAGGGAATGGCGAGAACGACTTCAGCATGAATTAGAGTTCAACGAAAGTGGCTACTTCGCGAGGAAGCACCCAGCAGTGCGTATCCCGGACAATTTCCCTGATCCTGCAATTCTGGAGTACTATGCATGTCCCAAAGTTTCCACGGACGAAGAGATGGAGGTTTTGAGACTTCGGCTCAAGCACGCATGGGACCTTGAGATTGATCCCTTGGCCATTCGGAGCTTTGCCGCGGAGTTTCTTGATTGGAAGTATCGATCAGGCGCTCGGAAAGTCATCAAGAATTTGGCGGAGCCTCTGGTGTCCTATAGGCTTCGCCGCCAGCAACCGGTCAAGGCTCAGTTGCCCTACTCACTCGCGCCTAAGTGCGATGCTGCTTGGCTTCAAAGGGTCTTCAAGAGTCGTGCCAGTTTTGGGACTGATGGAATGACTGAATTCCAAGTTGACATGCTCCCCATCGATGTTGTGGGCCTCGACTTGATGGCTGAAGAACCCAATCCTCCTCAATGTACCCCTGAAGAAGGCCCTGCTCAGGATCTCGAACAGGCCGAGGGCGAGGAGGACGAAGCAGAGCATGACCACGCTCCGCCAGCCACATCGACAAAACCCCGGGTGACCAAGCGGTATGACGTGTTCGACATACAAAAAATTTGGGTCCTTGAGTCTGTCGTGAGGCTTGGGCTTCCCACAATTGTCCAGAACTGGGAGGATGAGCAAGCCGAAAAGGCCCGAAAGGCTGCTGCCCGAAAGAAGTCGTCGAGTCGAAAATCGGCTCCCAAGAAAAAGGGCGCTATTGACCCGGCTATGAAACGTGGGAGTATCCTGAAATATGGAACTCTCACTAAGGAGAGGACCGAGCTTTTTTCGTCAAAGAAGTCCATGCTGCTGGAAAGTGTCTCCGCGAAGGAACACACAGCCTTACCACGCGAACCACCTTCGTCCGCTTTGATCATTGATCTTGAAGATGATCCTGTCACGCCGAGTACGTATTCCCAACACAATGACTCGGATCATGTTCTTCAATCTTCTTGCGATGTGGATGCGTTGACCAGCAACTTCTCCTCGCTAACTACTGAACCACGAACATCAAGAGTGAATCGCATTCCAAAATCTGATCCAACAAAGAAGGCATCTCGAACGCGTGGGCAGGCAAGCGCAAGCGGGGCAATCGATATTGATGATCCACACGATGCGCTATCGGAAGCTTCAAGAAGACGACGAAAACTCTCGAACACTGTAACATCACGAAGCAGTCGGTCGACGACCGCTCTGAAAGCACAAGTCACCGTGGAAGGGGCACCAGACAACACTGAACCACGATCGATAACGCCCACAGCAATGACTCATTCTTCTGCCCTCCGAGCAATTGCGCAAAAGTCGACTGTCAAAGACGTTTCAGACGTCGATCGCCTTCAAAAGTCTATAGAAATCATGTCCCTCTTGGACGAGTCGACAGAAGATTGCGCGTCCCAGGGCTGTCCCTCGACCCGATCACGCTCTTCTAGTAGAGTTAACGGTGATGCTCCTGAGACTAAGTTGCAAAAGCGACACGTGAAAGACTCTCTACCTTCAAAACACCCATACATGGTGAAATCGTCTCCTGGGGCCGCAGTGAGAGCTAGTAGTCAATCTCAGGAGGTCACTAAGCTCCTCAAAGGGTCGGATAAATCCTTCGGAAGCAAGCAGACATCTACTGCGAGTGTCTCCGTGATTGCTAACCAGCCTCGTTCGACATCCAAAGGCTACATTGAGAATGTCGTCGCATTCAATGGTTTCTGGGAAGCCAACGTTTCCTCTGAAACAGAGGGAGGACGCTCACAGTCCACTTCTAGTAAAGGCAAAGAGCGCTTCGCACGCGTTTCCATACTAGACATGACTTGAAGCACGCGCCAAACTTTCCGTCCCTTGGTTCCTGGTATAGCTAGCATATTCATCATGGCGTGGTCTTTGAAAGCACATACTAGCGGATGGGTGAGGTTTTGAGCACGGGGCGAATTTTTGACTGCATTCAACACTTCAAGTAGGGCCCGGGATCATGAATCTAAACCAGTAGAAGACGAGACTCTGACACAAACATGAGGTTTGATTAGTTCGTGATCATTTCTTGTCAATGTAAAAGCTTTCTTCATTATTGATTATACGGCTTGTTTCACTTGACCAGCACGGTTCAAGGTTTCCCGCTGTTTGATCTCAGTATCATCATCATGAATAGGGTACATGATCATTTCTCGTGCCCGATTTTCCCGATTTTCCTTCAACCCCCTTATTTCTTGTAGTACTCAGCAACCCAGGTCTTAATCTGAGCCACTTCAGCATCAATAACCTTCTGCACGCCCGCATTCACTGCGCCATTCTTCAGAATAAGATCTGAGCAGTGGAAGCCTCCTGGGATAATGTTCAATGGGGCAGAAGGGCGGGACTTGAGAGGACCACCGGGGCGGTATTCGGAGGACATGCCCGAGGTTCTCCAGGGGTCGAATTCTCTGTAGATTCTCATGTTAGCTTTTGTTACTGGTATTTGCGTGATTTCGAATGAATCGGTAGTGGAGTAATTGTCTTACCCGTTGGCCCAGATCAAGCGGGTGGTGTCGGTCAGATCCCAGCCTTTGGTCTTCTGGTTGACATCTTCGGCATCTTTGCCCTTGGCGCTGGCAAATGTGAAACCGTTCACCTCGGGGAAATAGAGGGAGCACTGTCGCTGCCAGTACTTGGCATCGACGGAGCGAGAGACCAGGCTCTGGACGTGCGACGGGGCACCACTGTACAGGGAACCATGGTGTCAGTGAACGCACAGTAGGAAAGAAGTATCATATGAGGATAAGGGGGAACGGGATGCCATACTCTTGCCAATAGAAGAAGGGCTCATTGCACAAGAACCATTGCCATTGTCGGTCCACGGTGTTCTTCAAGGTCACGTCCGTGAATATGGGGCTGGACGCGTTGTATGTGTTGAAGCAGTCGGTGCTCATAGGGTCCGACCAGTAACCGTAATTGGCACATGCTGGCATTGGCGTTAGTGTGTGATAATTCCAAGATCTTTTATACATCTCCAACTTACCGCCAGGAAGATAGACACTCTTGAACCACTTGGCATAGCCTTCGAGTGCTTTCTTGGTACCGACACCGTCATGCCCAGGGATTTTGCCGTGTCCAGCATCAACGTTCTATTTTGATGACAGCGCATGGTCAGAAAGATCCCAGACGAGGCTTGCCACAAATTATTCACGACTTACCTCGACATAGTCACAGAATTGGAAGAATCCAGAGTAGCCCGTGTAGAAGGTGTTTGATTGCCACAGCCAGGGTCCGTTCTCAAGAGCACTAGACAGGAAAGATTCAAATCAGCTTCTGGAGTCTGTGGCCGCATTTCTTTGGGAGAAAAAGAAAAAAACTTTCTTACCTGGCAAAGTCATCAAAGTGCTCGATATCACCGAGGCCAAACATGTCCTTGAGTTCTTGCATCTTCTTCTCGTTGCCAGACTTGTTGATCTTGTCGATGTGATCCACAACTCGGCTGACATCACGGCTGCAGTTCTGGGGCATACCCTGCTGAACAGGAGAGAAGTATTGCCACTTTACGGGCTGTTAGCTTAGCCCATCCTTCAAGAATTGACGGTGGGGCAGGTTTGCACTGACGTAGTCATAGATCGCCTCGACAGGTGCGCTGGACGCGTGGTAGGCCCAGAAGGTTCCAGGGGCAGTGGACTCGGTCCAGGCCGCGAGAGCACCGCTGTAAGAACCACCGCTCATGACCCAGGGCTATTGATTGCGAGCATAAAGTCAGAATCTTGGCTCGTACCTGCTTTGGGGGATGCGAAAGCTTACGGCGTTCTGGGCGTTGCTGCTGCCATTGGTATCGAAGGGAAGCTCAACATTTCGGGCAAAGTAGTTGAGGTCCGCAATCGAGTTCTCTAGGGTCAACGCTTGCAGGTTCTCGGTGGTCAACTCCGCATAAGGAGAGGATTCTCCCCAATAACGATCTTTATTCGGTGGCAAGTTAGTTGGCTTTCACTACGCTTAGTATGAGAAAGGAAAAGAAAATAGACGATGGCTTACGTTCGATCATCACTACGGCACCCTTGACTTCCTGAGCATATCGGCCAGTGAGAGTCCGATTGGTCAGGTAACCTGTATATTCATCGGCAGCTGATTCACCAGGCGTGAATAAGATCACCTAGCGACAATCACGATGAGCAAATTGGAAAATGCAGGAGGATTGCAACGGAAGAAACATCTCATACCGGAGAACCCTCTCCAGCCCACCATTCGGAGCTCCACCAGTAGCGTTGAGAGAACGTTCCCAAGCCTGGGTTCTTGTGGTCGATCAATTGCTCGAAGGTGGCTGCACCCTGAATGGCTTGTGAAGTATCGACCGCTGGAGGAGGAACAGGCTTGGGGGCAATCGCTGCTTGAGCGGCCGAAGCACACAGCACAGGGAGCGCAAGGCGAATTGAGAAATGCATTGTGACTCGACCGTGCTAGTATCGGATAGGGCCCTGCTGGATCACTTCCACGGCTTCATCCTGGTTGAGGGATGCGAGCACTTTATATACTCACCACTCCGGCTCGGACTCCGTCCTCCTGAGCGGTGCCGTGACTACATTTCTTACTGTCATTCTGGCCGTTGTCACGGCAGACGATCCACCTCACGGAGGACGCTTGGATGAATGGGGGAAAAACTTCTGGGCCGATGCGCTCTCGAAGCGGGGGTGATAGCGCAGAAGGGCCTTCAGGAAGTCTTCAGCACGAGGACGAGGAGGCTGAGCTATCTCGCGATTGAGTTAGCTTCTAGTTAGCTGCATATCTCGTGCTCCACTCGGATCACGCCGTGAGAGTAGC
Source organism: Penicillium ucsense (assembly GCA_014839625.1). Classification (NCBI taxonomy): domain Eukaryota; kingdom Fungi; phylum Ascomycota; class Eurotiomycetes; order Eurotiales; family Aspergillaceae; genus Penicillium; species Penicillium ucsense. Next base: position 296,048 of record WIWV01000003.1, read on the forward strand.
GTGTTCGGAGAGATCGATTAGATGGACCGCCTTGCCACACATAGCAAGATAATATTGATGAGAATGTCTGCTACCAGAGTAGTCGTGATGAATACCAATGCTCATTCAATGTGACACTGAACCTCTCATAATGGGAATTACTGATGGCCATTGGCACCTTCCTCGTCTTCCGTAGTTATCTCTGCAGCTTCTGTGCGAGTTTGTCCAGTTCAAGGGCGAGATTAGTGCATGATACCACCGTCGGTCGTCCGTAGCGGCAATCAACCGAGGGGCACATGGATCCGCTCGACTGGGAAGGAGGAGAGACGATCTACATGCATTGGTCAGATAACAACTAGCATCACTCTATCAATGCAAGATAACTTAGTAGCAGTCGTCAGCGAGACAGGAAAAACCTTACGACAGGAGACCCTTCTATCGCCATCGGGGAAACGTGCGAGATCACGGGGCCCGTCCAACCTCCGGGTGGAAGACTCCATGGCCAACAGTCTGAACTTCTCCGCAGTCCACACACAAATGCTCCCCGCATGTCTGGGGTCGAGAGAAGGGTTCCCGTGACTGGCATCCCGTGGCAGAAGCTTAGCCTTCCCTTCCGATGGCATCAAGCCCCCGTCCCCTGGAATGGCCGACCGTGGGCTTGAACGTGCTTGCAGCGAGAGGGCCCAAGGAAGCTTTCTGCCAGCTGCACACCATTTGATCGATGTGCGAGAATCGTACTAAGTTCGGCGGATGCTCGCTCAAATTAGGTTCAGGTGGTTCAGTTCATTCAAAGTTACATTTGAGTCGTGCCGAACTATAGACTTTCCCGATCGAGGCGGTACCTGAATAATTCCGCGGTCGGCAGTCGTAGAGTCAACCTTCGACACAGTCTGAATCTCCACCGTGACCACGTCGACTTCTGGAAACCTTGGATGATCCATTGGCTGGTTCGATAAGCGATCTCTTCTTCTACACATCCGATCACGGAAATTTAATGCAGCAATATACGAATCTAATCCTGAAACTGTGGGGTATCTCTTCGAATCGAGCACGTGTGAGGGTAAAAACTTGTCTATTGTCGGCGCTATGGCCGTATGGGGTGTCGTATGTCTCATTGAGCGACAAGTTCGAGAAATTAAGTGGAACAGAGAGCTCTGGGACTTGGAATTGGCTCAAGGAATAAACTTGCATCATGGCAATGCTATACAAGCAATAAGCTGGCCGGGCCGACTCTCGGAATCTAGTCGAACCCTTCAAACTCATCATCATTCTGGCTGGCCGTTGTGGTTTTGGGGGCCGGTGCCTTTTCTGCTTGCCGAGCCTGGTACTCCCGTTCATGCTTCTGGCGCAATTCCTCAACCATGCGTTTGGTCTCAAGGGCCTTCTGCTTCTCCTCCTCAGGGAGCTGCTCCCACCGCTCCTGCTCCTTGCGAGCTCTCTTGAGCTCTCTGCGCTGCAATCGCTTTTCGCGATTCTCCGCATTGTGACTCCACGATGCATTTTCAGTCGCTCGCCGTTTACGAGTATCGTCCTTCTCCTGTAAGTCGCCCTGTGCGGCTTCTTCCATGGCCTCTTTGCGTCGCTTCTCTCTTTGCTTGTCCTTGTAGGCATAGTTGTCCCAATCAATTTTCATTCCCAGCGTTTTATCGCCAGTGAAAGTACGCAGCTCGGGCATTTTAGGAAGCTTGAGGAGACCCCACGCCTTTCCAAGCGCCTCCCAATCAAGGTCGGCCACACGGAAGATACTGGCCGCTTGATGCTTGCTGTAGCTACGAAGCCAGCTAACAAAGGCCTTTTGACCTTTGTCATGGAGGGCACGGTCCTTCAACATAACGTTCCGCACCTTGCGTGTGGCAGCAGCAGCCGCTTCGTCACCATCCGACTCTGGGAGACTGTAGGGCGCAACAGGCGTCTGACGCACCTCCAGGAAGGAGACGTAGTCTTCTTCGCGACCGGGATGAAGGAGGACGATACTGAGTCCTCGTCGTCCAGCCCGTCCCGCCCGTCCACAACGATGGATGAATGTCTTGGGATCGGAAGGAGGGTCGATTTGCACAACGAGATCTACGGACGGAATATCGAGTCCGCGGGAAGCAACGTCGGTCGTGAGGAGGATTGCGGGTGTAGTGGAGGTGGTGAATCGGGTGAAGTTCTTTTGGCGGGCGTTCGCAGGATGCTTTCCATGAAGCGGGACAAGGGTGTATTTTGTGCCCAGTATGATCGGCAGGATGAGGGCGAGGTAATCCACGCTAGAACACGTGGAGACGAAGAAGATCGTTTTCTGCGGGGTAGGCTGAACGGTGGAGAGAATTTGTTTCAAGACGGAGAACTTGTGTGCTGGAGGGGTCGTCAAATAGGTCATTTGGAGACTTGGAGCGATCTTTTAGCATGCGCAATCAAAAGGCAGAAAGAACTTGGGTGTTGAAGAGCTTCATACCTCGCAGGTGTCCGTTTATCCTCACCACCGGCACCGCCCTTGACCTTGACAGCGACCTTGACAGGGTTGCGCAGGCCCACACGGACAATCTGATCGACAGCTTCACTGATACTGGCACTAAAGAGACCGGTTCTCCGTTGTTTAGGTAGGTGGCGCAAGATTCTTTGCAAGTCCTCTTTGAATCCCAAATCCAACAGGCGATCAGCTTCATCTAATACAAGCATTTCGAAGGAAGACTGCGAGCAGTGGACGTGGGGCGAAGAGAGTAATTCAAGCAATCTCCCAGGTGTAGACACGAGCACATTCGGGGACTTTTTAAGAAAGGAACTCAAGTCTTCGGCCGGAGAGGTAGAGCCGCCAAGCAGGAGTTGAGGAACGACTTTGAGGATCGAGGAGGACGATTTGGGTCGCGGCGCATCACCCTCTGGCGGATGAATGGCGGCCGCTGATGCCGGGTGGAACTCAAGTAATGACAAGAGCACTTGGTAAATTTGCGTCGCTAGTTCTCTGTACAGTATCCGGTCAGCACAAGCCGGCGACCAAAGCTTCTTAGACAAGCGACGAACCTCGTCGGCGAAATGATAATGGCCCCAATGTGATGCTTTTTGATCGGTTCTTCGACGCGCAGAAGCTTCTCCACAACAGGAATCAAAAAGGACAATGTTTTACCACTGCCAGTAACTGCCTCAACGACAACATCCTTGTGCGCCATAAATAGAGGAATGGCCGAGGCCTGGACTGGGGTCATGCGAGTGAAGCCCATCGAGGCCACGGCATCGAGTGTCCATTGCGAGAGTGATGGAGTGAGCGCATCCCATGCTCGCGAAGACGGCGCAGGCTTCGGAGCCATGTTGGATCACACTTAGACAGCTATAACAACGAAAATCGGTGTTCGCTGTCGCCGATCACAAGGTTATCGACAGGCTGGACAGAAAAAAAATCCCGTTATCGATAAGATATGGATCACGTGGAAGCGGCTCTTTAGCGGAAACGGAGATGATCTATCAGCTCGTCTTCTTTTTGCGCCAGGGTGGACGAACGCTGAACGGTCTGTCTTTATGATGATCTGAAGATCTAGAACAAGGTTCATTGAAATTGGGTCGATTTTGATACCACATATTCATTCTCTATTGATTTATCCACCCTGTTGCCCATCATTTTGTTGTTAAGAAGATCGTTGATCTCTTGCAGCGGCGCTGACACCGATAGCGCCAAGTGCCTGACACGACCCTGCTTGGGCTCAATTTGGACATCCACCCTGCCTGAATTTCGAATCCAATCATCCGCCATGGCGAGCTCTCATAGATCTGTCCCCGAAACACCGCGAGTGATATCGCCGTCTCCCTCTCTATCCGAGAGTTCTGAGGCACGTGACGGGTATCTTGCTCCGACCACGCGATCAGCATCCCGCCGACAACGCCTGTCAGGGCTTCCAGAAGCCGATTCAGGATCAGAACGATCCCGCAGCCCCCCAAGCTTGGCTCCTTCGTCCACGCGCAACCGTCGACCACCACGTCGATCGAATCCGAACATCCCTGCCTCACCTCCAACCACCAACGGTAGCCCTTCCTCCGATGGTTTCCTATCCCCGAAGCTTGCAGATGCGCTGCGCGACATCTCTCGCTCTCCTTCACCTCTTGGCCTGATCCCTCTTCACACGCGATATCGCAGTTTCATTCATCGTCATGAAATTCCTCGAAAACTTCTGCATGTCTCTATCGGCTTTGTGACACTTCATCTGTATAGAAGTGGCGTCCAGACATCCCAGATTACCCCAGTGCTCTTCACGGCATTGGTGCCAATTGCTGCCACGGATTTCTTGCGCCATCGCTCGGAAAAAATCAACCAGCTCTACATCCGGTGCGTCGGTGCGCTCATGCGCGAAACCGAGGTCTCGGGATATAATGGCGTGATCTGGTATCTTCTCGGTGCATATGTCGTCCTACGCTTCTTCCCTAAAGACGTCGGAGTGATGGGTGTTCTTCTTCTCAGCTGGTGCGATACTGCTGCGTCCACATTCGGTCGTCTATGGGGACGTCACACGCCGCAATTACGACGAGGGAAGAGTCTAGCGGGGACATTAGCCGCTTGGCTTGTCGGCGTTGTCACAGCAGCCAGTTTCTGGGGGTGGTTCGTCCCCTCTGTGGGTAGCTTCCCCAATGACCCTCCAGATGCGTTCATGTTTACCGGGCGTCTGAATTTGCTCCCTGATTGTGTTCGAGGGCTTCTTGGGTGGGAGGCGGGTTCCGCCGCTACTACAATCACCGGCACTCTTGCTCTGGGTGTCATGAGCGCTGTGTCTGGTGTAGTTGCAGCTGGCAGCGAGCTCATTGACCTCTGGGGCTGGGATGACAACCTCACAATCCCTGTGCTTAGTGGCGTCGGACTCTGGGGTTTCTTGAAAGTTTTCGGTTGAGTTTTCAATCACTCCATCGCTGTACCGTTCCCCTTTATCTTCTGGCTTCTTCCACTTCTTCCGCTTCTTCTACCAGCGACTATAATGTCTTTAGTATTGGACGAATATCTTGCTTTCCCTCACTGTGGATTTTATCTCTGTCTAGCGAAATGACATGAGCGCTCTACATGTGAAATACCTATGACCCCGTCATTGTGAAGCCCTCCCCTCTTTCCTTCCCTTCTCAACAGCCTTCCCTTCTCAACAGCGCTGAAAAACAGCTTAAAGTCCCATCCGACGAGCGACGTGTCATTCGTTGATATATACATATAATCAAGATACGTAGATCTTCTCTACTTTGAAGCATCAAATCACAGAATTTCACTGAAGGAAATCCCCTCAACCTAGGCTTGTTGAAAGTCATCAGTCCAAGCTCGTTCTATTGTCACTACGAAACTTAGGGCCGCAACATTACTTGTGAACACGAGGAGTTGTGAAGGCAATGGCCCTTGATCTCATGCATAGATGAAGTGACTTTCCGGGCATGAGACCAGAGCGGACAGGTCATTCCATGATTGCAGTCGAATACGAAACTACAAAGTTTGTCCTGTCACATGGAGCTGCACATTCAGTGCTGGGCTAGTCGGTTGAGCCATAAACGTTTCCAGATGGTCTTCAAATCAATCTCATCAAGATCAAGAGCGAAACAAGAAGAAAGCGTTTGATGAAAAGAGATGCAGCCGAAACCTTCCGTAAGATTTACGGTCATTATGGAATCTGTAACTCAAAAGCCCACGACGCAAAGAAAGCCGACTCAGTCAGAAGTGCGAGGGCAGGACTGCTCAAACAAATTTTCAAAATGACTAAGGACGTCGGCTCTTTTCCTCTGCCATTCTCCAGCATCTGCCATCTCATTCTGGTTGATGACCAACTGTTTCATGAGGCTTTGTGGTTCTGGCCACGGCAGCCCATGGAAATCTCCGTCGGGCAGTACTCCCGCAAGCCAGGCCACATCCTCGAAAATACTGGGCATCCCAAGTTCTTCTGTCTCTATCGGCTCAGCAGCTGGTCTTGTGCCTTGAGAAACACCAGCCGACGATGAAGCCCGAGCATTCGAGTAGAGGGTCGTGGTGCTAGCAACCTCTGGCGTCCGCTCGGTGTTTGCCACGAATGATGAGCTATTCAATGACTTGGTGTCACTCTGATCAGGAGTACCGTTAAGAGATACGCCATTGAATGATGGTGTCGACGCGCCAAACAAAGATGGTGTTGAGTTGTTGCTGCCTGGGAAGCGAGCAGATTCCCGAAGTCGACTGGGAGTCTTCGGTTTGAACTGCTCGGCCTTGTTTCGAGCACGAGTCAGAGGAGAGTACTTCTTACCGTCATCAACGTCGACGCCAGGGTCGGTATCATTATCGGGGGCTAGATTAGGATGAGATCGGTCAGTCGGTATTCCTTGATATGGGCCGCCTCTCGAAGACGCAAGGCGCGACGCCGGAACTGGAGGAGATGAGGGCAGTGATTCTCCAACGGTTCGATCGCTATCCAGGGAGGGGAAATGGGGAGAAGGGCTGGAGGGGAAGCGTCTGGGACCAATAAACTGGGATAAGGCGCGTGTCTTGCGTGCCAAGGGGGAACCTGAAGATGAGCTATTCAAGGCCGGGACTTGGGGCCTCCGTCTCTGTTTGGTCTTATGAGGCGGAGAAGGCGACGCAAATGTCCCATTAAGTGGGCCATGGGACAGGGGAATAAAGGGTGATGTGGGACTGAAGGGGGAACATTCGAGACCAGCGGGTTGGAATTCCGCGTGTGTATTTTGTGCCAATGGAGAGCTTGGGGACGCGACACACGGATCTTGGGCTTTCACTCCCTTGGCCTGCTTCGTCTTCTTTGACCGGGATGAGGACACCGTGGGACTGGTAGACGAGGCGTACGGATCCGGGGCATAAAACCCCCGCCGACGCTTTGTCATATGTGGAGTGGGCAGGTCTGGGGAGGACTCCAGTTTATCATGGGCAGTTTCCACGGTCTCGCGTTTGCGCCTGAGACATGATCGAAGTGGGATGCGCGCATTCGAAGACGAAGTCGCAGCTGCGTTGAATGCTTGAAGCTTGGGGGAGGGGTCCGGGAGAAAGGAGAATTCAGGGATTTTGAATTTGACAACAGAACCTGAGGAGCTCGCAATATCCTGACGGGCAAGCCATTGCTCGTTAAGTCTCCTATTGCATGCAGCCTCAAGGCGTTGTCGCATCTCAGCTCGTTGGTGGGCCTCTTGCATTGTTGCATTCACTGTCCCAGCCAGCTGACGGCGAAGTCGTCCCAGGGCTTCACCAAATGAAGTGAGAAACGTAAAGTAAGAAGGGCGCCGGTTGCGCTCCACCTGTCTTATCTGGGGGCTTGGGCGGATTCGCCGCCATGGTCCAGCGGCATCCAAGTTGCAGTAGGGAAGAAGACTTTCTGGAACAAATACACCATTGATCATCATACCTTTTTGAGAGCCTGAAGGAGCTCGATCTGTACTTGTTGACACGTTGGAAGCGTCGAAACTTTGAACCGCGGTGTTTGCTGAGGTGTCGGCAGTAGATTGAGGCTCTTGGGGTGCGGGAGAGAAATCGGATTCACTCATCAGTTGACTTGAATCGATGGGCGAAAGATCGGGTGGCGCGTATGTTCCTCGTCTATTGGGAACGAAGCCCGGAGTTCGGATTGGAGGCTGGGCCTGACGAGATGACCCTGGCGCGGAACGGTAATCGGATTGCCGGGTTCGCTTTTGCTGCTGGGAAGTCGAATCAACGCGACGCTTTTTAGTGGGAGGTGAGATTCCATGGGCTGCCTTGGCCGCCTCTTGCTCTGCTTCCTCCACTTGGCGCTTGACACTGTTCCATTCTTCAGGGGTGAAGTCCTCCTCGTGAACGGCCAAATCATCTTCATCCACTCCAAAGCCACGGTTGCGCTTGCGCGGATTCGATTCTGACGAAGTCTTGCCATGTGTGCTCTGAATGGGTCGCACGATATGCCTGCGGTAAGGAATTGCAGGGCGTGATGCGACCTCAGCCTCAACCATTGCCTTTTGTCTGGCAATCTCTCGGGCAGCAGCCTCAGCTAGCTGTGCTTTTTTGATCTCACGGTTCCGAACGTCCCGCTGTTCCTTCTCCATGGCCAAACGAGCCGCCTGTCGACGTTTAACGAATGTGTGCTGGTCCTCATAGCCCTTGCCAGATGTTGGCGCGTCAGGATTGAGGAGTGTCCGGGCATCAATAAAAGATGAGGCGCGACGACGTCGTCGAGGCAGGTCTGAGCCGGGGGAGGAAGGACGCGACTGAATACGGCGCGGGGACAGGATGTTGGAGATTTTTTCAACGGCTCTGGATGCTATTGATACCGTGGGCGCAGGGAATGAAGCGGAGACAGCAGGCATTGTATCCACCACACCTGTGGTAGTTTCCGGACTTTTAGCCCCGTCGTATCGGCTAGTAGCTACCTGAGAGCCAGCCGAAAATGGAGTGGCAGACTCTTCAGAGGCGACCACGTCATTATCATGGAAGACTGTTTCAAAGATAATTAAAACTGAGCCATAGAAGAACGCGAGTGAAAAAACTTACTGGCCTGAGAGTCGCCGTCGTCCTCACCGTGGTGAAGACGGCCTCGAAGTACCGTCCACCTTCGCGACACACCGTTGAAAATCCATCGGCTCCACCCAGATGAGCCATTGACTGCCGCTGCGGGTGCGGTCTGAGGCGTCTCGAGGGAGGCCAGCGTGCCTCGCTCTGGGGTCGTCGGAGGAGGGAAATCAATAGCTGCAGTCACTGAAGCGGGGGCGTCCACATGTTCCCGCTCTTTGGCAGGGTTCACATCATCATCCTGTTTACTGTCTGCATCACCTTCATGACGGGAAGACAAGAGTGCGGGTAATCGGAACAGGGTGCGGCCAAAGCCGTCTCTGTCCTCCATGCGCTGCGCACTCAATCTCCGCAAATGAGGGGTACGTGTTCGACGAATTGGCGAGGCACGTTGAGCGCGGAGTACGCGCGACTGCGAGGGAGACGGCAGCCGCGCGGTCTCAGAAGCCCGGCGAGAACGAGGCTTCGACGCCCATTCAAGGGACCGTGCTGCACAAAGGAGGTTGATCAGTTCTAAATCCTCTAGAGCAGAATATGCTGGGGCAATGTTGAAATTCAACATAGGGGTGTGCTGAGGCCTTCGAGGAGAATAAGCAGCCACGGAAGCAGCGGAATCAGGACCAGGCGCTGCAACATCACTTAGTGCACCGCGGCCAATGGTGCAGAGACGGTATACCTTCTGCAGCTTGGTCATTAACCAGCCACGTCGGGAACGACCAGTCTCCATAGCCGCGGCCGGCGACAATCCAGAGGCGGGACCAGGAGGCGGGATGGGTCCAAGGGACAAAACGGGACCGGGGGATGGCACGGGGCCAGGGGATAGAATGGGACCAGGGGACGAGATGGAAGGTTTGGGGGGGCGCGGCGACTCACACACTCCGGTAGCGGGAGCAGTCGCTTCAGTCTCACTGTTCTCTATTGACGGGAGAACGGTGACTAGGACCTCGGGCGATGGTGGCGCAGGGCCGGCATCCTGCGTTTCGTTACTTTGACGGTCCTGCTCGTGGCGATAGTGGTTAGCCTGGGGGTTTTCTGACGGTTAAACCACCATCGAAAGATGTGTCAAAGGACCAAAGGTAGGCAACCACAAGCTTGTGGTATCTTCAGCTGGCATATCGCGCAACACCGAATGTTCTCACCGTCTCGTTCTGTGTCTGGGCCACAGCACCGGAGCTTAGAGCGGCATCATCAAGCTGGTCCTGCTGGGAATCGGAGGGAGAGGCGCGTCGCGCCACCTTCTTAAAGATGATATCCACGATTAGCGAGCATTATATGAAACTATCAGGTAAGAAGCATACCTTTCTACCGCGTGAGGAGGCCTTGCCACGGGTCTTGCGAGTCTTGGGTTCGCGGACAGGCTGGGCAGGCTGGGCAGGTTGGGCGTCCTGTGGTTGAGCGGACACGGAGCGTGTCGCTCGGCGACGACGAGGAGCAGGATCAGGCAGCCCCTGAACTGCGTTTGGGGAGCCTGGCCCAAAAGGCTTTGAGCGAGTGCGTGGTGGCATTTTTGTGACCACCCTTGGCACTCGCGAGAAACAGGAGACTTAATCCTCAGTGGACAAATCAGTGCCGTTGGAGGAGAGGAGGACGGGAAGAGTGAAGGCCAAGGTTGGGAGGCGGTGTTATTCTTGTCTTATTTCCGGATGTTTGTGGGGGCACGATTGCTAGGCGGAGTAATCAGGATGTTCGTCTGTAGGATCAGGTAAATCGCGCTGTCCTGGGTTGAAAGCTCGCTTTCGAAGGCCGCCTATCTTGAGATATGATTGCGACATGCCAAAAATCATCTCCGCTCGGCGGGCAGAAAGTGCCTAGCTCGAGAGCGGTGTGACATTCAATGGTCCTCATGCCTCAGGCTTCCTACATAGTACATTTAACATTGATATTATCCCTGGGTTCTACTAACTTTCTAAGTCGAGCAACTAATCCTATTCCATCAGTACCGATAGTTACCAATTAAAACGACTCTCTTACTTAGTACTCTCTTAATCAAATTGCATTGATAAGTCAACCTCTGCAGTAGTATATCATTGCACGTCGCCTTTGTCCTCATCTTCGTTTACCAAACCCTAATACAGGGCAGGTGAGGAGAGAGAGACTGCAGTCTGCAGTCTGTACCCCTATTTATAGTATAGGTATTAGGTAGTGCTATAGCAATAGAATGAGGATATTGAAATCCAGAAGAAGAACAACACTACCCACTTGAATTTTGTTAATGGCGATTGCCACTTGCTATTGGCTACAGGTGTCACATGCGTGTGATAGGAGATATTTCAATCCCTGCTATCGCTTGCAGGTTTTCCTCTTTCAATTCTTCTTCTGTACACTTGTCTTTAAGACCTCGACAATCGACCACGAGACATGGTCCTCTCTATTTAAATACTTTGCGAGTGGGTCTTGGTCTTCGTTGAACATTCAACTTGGCGCAACTTGCCTGCCAATGGCTATAGGACAGTGAGGTATCTAGTGACACAACATGGACATTCACTTTGAATAAAAGGAGCTGAGTAAACAGGATGGAGCTTGAACCTAAGGCAAAATCGTAGGAGGGATCAACGACAGCAAACATCCAGTCATCTACGGAATCTCAGCCATAAATCTCCCGTGGTATTTGAATAAAACAACAATCAATTTCCGACGCCCATCGTCATGCGCTTCAAGCTATAGTATCATTCATTCAGTTCGAAGCTGATCGTGCGTTGATGAAGGACCTCATCCAAGACATTCGGGAATCACCTTGTGTTTTGGATGGCGGTACCGATCTCGCTTCAGTAAAACTTTCGCTGGTTCCCATGATCAAGTCCCGTGCCGATATTTGATATCAGCATGACATTTCCGAGTTCGAACTCGATTTCCTTAAGCAAGTATATCAAGATAGCGAAGTCCAAAGCACGCCTTTGGTTTTTTGAGATCAATGAGCTGATCACAATGCTTAGAAGAGCTCGTACATTCGCCATTCAGTCAACCGTCGCCGTTGTTTCTAGCAATCTCCGGCAAATATCTGTCTTGAAGTTCGCATGAGGCTGAAGTAGCGGCTCTTTCGAAAGTAAAAGCGCTTCGTGAAATGAGGGACACTTGGCGAGGTTGGCGTGAAAATATTGGATACCTGCTCAAAACGACGATGAACTCATCAAAGCCTAGCATTGCCCGTTCTCAGATTGAAGTTTAATGCAACGCTAATGGTATGCAGCATGACCAGGAAAGCAACAAGGAGTTTAGCCCGATGACCTAGACGTGCTGCATGTGATACAGGAGACACAAATGAATGATGTATAAAGCTTGCTATTTGTACAGTGGCAACCGATGCCAGTAGATGGATTTTCCCTGCCCGGCAGGCTGGTGATCCTCAATAAGTCATGTCTACCTCAAAGAGCGATCTCGCCCTTCCATGCGGCATCCGACAATCCCAAAGTCTCCATCAAGTTCTGCCATCGAGGTCCTCCTCTCTCCTTCTCCCGAATGTATCGTAGAAGCTTCTGTCGTTTATGGACCAGAATCTGGAGGTTGCGCTTGTTGTGCTTGTCTTTGTTGGCGGTCTGGAGGTGTCGGTAGAGGTTCATGATCTTAACGGTCAAGATTGCGGCCTGCACTTCGGGAGAGCCAGTGTCCACACCGATGCGGGGTACTTTTTGAGGCTGGCCGGACATGGATCCCTGCAGCGCACTCGACGGTTTTGGCGGTAGATGCTGGTCTGTGTTATGTCGTCCGAACTGATCGATGCATTTCTGCACGTTCAGACGCAAGCGGTCCTTAGTGTTGCCGTTGCTGAGATTGACAATGCGCTGGATTGCATCTTGTGCATTCTGATGCTCTTTCTGATGGAGTTCCGCGGCCTCCTTCTCTAGCTGAGGGTCGGCGGTATCCCGATCTGGGTTTTGTAAGGGTTCCACAAGGTCCTTAGAAAATTGCAGCGCCCCGTTGAGCTCCTCCGCCTGAAGATAATAATTGAGACCCGAAGACAACGTAGACTTTCGTGAGCCGGCTTGGATGGCTTCAATCTCTTGGATGAAAGATGTGGGCTTGCTCTTGACGGGATCACCCAGAGAGGCTTCCCGCTCCGCTTGGAGAACTTTTTGTCGGGAGAGGTTCGCAGCCTTACGCTGCCGTGCTTGGGCAAGCTTGAAAAAATCGGACCGTTTTTGCGGCGATGCCTTCGCCTTCGTAGAAGCCGTTCGTATGGAGGCGTGTGTCGTCGCGTGTGATGTGCGGGCAGTCAAGTGGCCCTGCCCGAGAAGGGTGGCTAAGTGGTTTCAGTCAGATACAGCCATACTGATTTGGAATACTTGAAAGAAAGCAATACCTGTGAAAGCCCTCAATTGTGGCTGCATTGAGACACGCAGAGGCATGACGATCGAGTTCTGGCTTCCTCCTAATAGTGATTGCGCCGTAGCAACCGTGAAGTTCTTCTGGGCAACCTTTTGTCGGGGAAACTGTACCGCCGAACGGCCGAACAAGACGCTAGGCTGATCTGGGGTAGAGAGAACTATTTGCCTTAGGCAAGCAGCGTCTGCTCTTCTGCCTGACGGCTAAGGCTGTAAGACGACTTCCAGAGTCCGCTGCCCTAGCCCTAATTCTCACAACCCGCAAGCGAATTTCTACCGGAGCGCGGCGTGGAACCTTTCGCGATCCGATTGCGTGCCATTCCTCCATCCCTACGACAAGAGCCAGACGATTGATCTTTCCAACCTCATCAATCAATCAATCGCCCAAAATGGCCCCCTCTCAGCTCCCCCCGGTGTTCAACCCTACCTCGCAGGACATTGAGATGCTCCTTGCTGCTCAGTGCCACCTTGGTTCCAAGAACCTCCAGGTGCACATGGAGCCTTACCTCTGGAAGACCCGTCCCGATGGTGTCAACGTTATCAACATTGGCAAGACCTGGTATGTAGAGACCGCCGAATGCGCGAATGTGTGCGCTTCAAGTAACGGGATCTAATGCGCTTCTCTGTCTCGTATAGGGAGAAGATCGTCCTGGCTGCCCGTATCATTGCCGCCATCGACAACCCCGCCGATGTCTGCGTTATCTCCGCTCGTCCCTACGGCCAGCGCGCTGTCCTGAAGTTCGCCAACCACACCGGTGCCACTGCTATTGCCGGTCGCTTCACCCCCGGTAACTTCACCAACTACATCACCCGCTCTTTCAAGGAGCCCCGTCTCATCATCGTGACCGACCCCCGCACCGATGCTCAGGCCATCAAGGAGGCCAGCTACGTCAACATCCCCGTCATTGCCCTTTGCGACTCTGACTCCCCCACCGACTTCGTTGATGTTGCCATCCCCACCAACAACAAGGGTCGCCACGCCATCGGTCTCGTCTGGTGGATGCTTGCCCGTGAGGTCCTCCGCCTCCGCGGCACCCTCGCTACCCGCGAGACTGAGTGGGACGCCGTCGTCGATCTCTACTTCTACCGCGACCCTGAGGCCGAGGAGAACAAGGAGATCGCTGATGAGTCCAAGGTTGCCAGTGCTGAGGAGGTTGGCGCCGGTGCCATCGAGTCCGGCTTTGCTGGTGAGAACTGGGACGCTTCCGCCCCCGGTGCTGGTAACCCCGGCACTGCCTTCGCTGCTGCCTCCGCTGCTGTCGGTGCTACCTCCTGGGAGGCCGATGGTGCTGACTGGGCTGCCAGCTCTGCCCCCCAGGGTGAGTGGGCCGCTGAGTCTCAGCCCGCTGCTGCCTCCGGCGAGACTAAGTGGTAAATCCACTTAGGTGGAGACTAGGGGAGACATCGATGGGGGGAGACTCCTGGCGAAAGCTCTCAGTTCAGTTGGGTTGTTTCAATGATTACCCAATTTTTTTCACTGTTGACATTCGCAAAAGAGGGGGGAGGCTCTTGTCTGGTTCATCAAATCTAGTCCCAGGGGCAACATTGGGACACAGTTCACCTTCTTGCGATACAAAAAGCCCCCTTGACCTGTCTATCCTAGTTTCTGTCAAAATGATCAAAAAGCGTGAAACTGAAAAAAAGCAGAAGAAAATCGAGCTTTCACCAGGAATTCCTCAGTCCTTTCGCATCAGTGGCCTCAACCTTTTTACCCGGCACAACCATTTTTCTGATCTTTGTGGTTTATCGCATCGGGGAGGAATAGCGATGACAACCATTGACCTGGCGCTTATGAGGGAAAGAGATCCAGTTACTCCTTGTAACTGGGGGAAAGCCCTGTGCTGTCAATCAAACAAGGTGGACTTGATCGTTACCTTGGTTTCTCCCTGTATGTATATTCAAGTATTCGAAACGAAGGTTGTGCTCGGCTCTACAATGGTCTCGTAAAGTCGCGTAGATATTGTATGCGTAGTCAAAAGGGGCCTTCGAGCAACAAGGTTTATAAGGCACACAGGCAGATTGCATCGACGAGGGCGGTTCGGCATGCATGGACACATCTTGCTATGGTATGTAAGGTGCCACGCCAGCATCATAGCATGTACATTAGCACTTGGGCTATATGCTGATATGGGAAGGTAACACAGTAGTACCTTCAACATCAGGAAAATAATGTGTGAGATTCTCTTGAAGCTAAGGTTATGTTCAAGTGTTGCAAATATTATCCAATCCCACTTTCGCTGTCCCATTCATCCGGACCGACCCAGCATACATGGTGAATCGCTTTGCGTTGTAACGACAGTCAAGAAGGACGTATTCTTGCCTCTAAGGATTCTACTGGAGTACACAGTTAGGGCACCTGGATAACTTCGACCCACATCCACTTGGCAATATGTGAAACGAAGCCACTATGCTGACACACTAAGAATTCCCAAGCTTGTTGGTCAACGACGAGGACTTCTCAGGAACACTAGGATGAAATATAATACTTTACAATGCCGTGGACACTCAAGGAAGAATTTATGGGTCTTGAATCTTCGCGCAATTTCCGGTGTCTTTCAAACATCAGCCTGCGCCTTGGAATGTTGAATGCTGCGAGTGACTACAAGGAAACAACTGTTTGGCATAGCCTCTCGATGCCTTAGCATCGAACGCTCTTCATGACTGGAGTCTTTGGTGTATGCTGATGAGTCTGTCATTTCTCAAAATACGGTGTCATAGAATTGTGCAGCCCCCTGCAGTTTGAGCACCCTTGTCAGTTGTCGTCATACCAGCAAGCCTCGCCAAATCCTCAAATGTCTCCGCGAGTAGTTCGCCCGTCACGGCTGAACACTCCGCGTATCTGTCGCAACGAAGCTCTTGGGCGATGCGGTATGTCTGATGCAATCAGTCAACATCTCGTACAGTGTACAGTTTATAACAGCTCGTTTGGTCAAAGTGTACTTCCTTACTTCTTGAGGGTATATTATGCCTTCCCCCTCCTTTCGAAGGTCTCGTTTCAATCCAAGCATCATCACGGGAATTCGCTCACCCACGCCGCGCTGAAAGTAGCGAATAATATCGTGGCGCCACTGGTCCAACTTGTCAGTACGGATAGACACAGCTGGAGAAGGTTTGGGAACAGGGGACGGCGCCTACTCACTGCTTTGAGACCATTCAGTGTTTCACGATTTGAAATGTCAAAAGCCAGTACGACCACATCTGGTCGAAGACTTGACCAATGTTGATTAGGACTAGATGTATCATACGCTTCTAGTGTGAATGTCTTCTTCGAAAATCGTATATCGAAGATGAATGGCTGATCACTGTCACGCAGGATCTCAAATTCCGTGTCTGGGGTAACCCCAGATGAAGATGGCATCGATCTCTTGCCATTTTTCAGGCGCCTGTCTTGCGAAGCTTAGTTTATCATTTCCATGTGCTATTTGCATTTGAATACCATGCCAGCCGGCCGTGCGATGGCCTAGAAGGTGGAAATCAAGGAGCACGATTGCGCAACTCACGACAAGAATGTAGATTTGCCGCATCCAGAGTCGCCAAGGATTAAAATTGTGACTGTTGTCTCGGTCTCTGTTTCCAATTCCGCAGACATCTCATGTAATCAAGGACTATTCAGCTGCGACTATCAGTGCTGGCCGATGAGTGTCATGGTCAGGTTTCCAAGATCGCAGTGACTGTGGTCATGCCGAGATAAGAAATGAGGAACGACGGACGGGATGCGGAGAACACTCGAAAAGTCGAAACTCGAAAGTCTACTCGATAGATTATTGTGTACACTTTGTACAACAGTGGACCCCGTCGAAGAA
Source organism: Penicillium ucsense (assembly GCA_014839625.1). Taxonomy (NCBI): domain Eukaryota; kingdom Fungi; phylum Ascomycota; class Eurotiomycetes; order Eurotiales; family Aspergillaceae; genus Penicillium; species Penicillium ucsense. Next base: position 312,601 of record WIWV01000003.1, read on the forward strand.
CCTTGAAGACAATTGAAACGCTCGATCGGGTAGGCCTTATTACTGGTTAGATTGGATTTAGAGCAACGAGTGTTTAGCATACAACTGTGAATGGACCATCTTCTAATAGCGCCCCTCTGATGACAAGCTGCAGAAGGTTGACTTAACAGTGCTCGAGTTGTCGTCTTTAGTCTTTACCATGGGCTCCTATGTAGTATGTACAAACTACAATGTACGTAATCTCCTCGAGATTACAGATGGACAGTATTTTTCACTGTGCCACCGGCGGCCTCACCTACAGTACACCGGACTACCGGAGAGATGGGCAATTATACGAGCGGAGAATAATACAATACAGGGTATCTTACACACAACTTGGAATACAGAGTCTCCCCGCGGGCTCTATTTTTTGGTCCGCTTGAGAAACTTCCGCCCGCAACTCTCACAAGTACGGTGGCCGGGCTTGCCAGACTTCACCTGTGGCATGCTGAGGATCTCACTCGGTCCTAGGCTACTCAATTTGCTTCGAATTCCTCCTCAAAAACACCAAGCACGCTTTCTTAGCTCGAAGGCTTCTTCGCATCAATATACAATGGCAGCCATCGGGAATGAGTTACGTCCCGACTACAGCACCTGGAGCAATTCTAGCCTGATTGAGCGCATTACTGAGCTCGAGCGCCAACTTCACTCGCAAACTACTCAGTATACGGGGTCAACTACTTCCACAGCGGTCGACCCGACCCGCGCAGCACCAATCGCCACAGATGTCAGCGAGCCCGCGATCCCACTTGCTGATCAGTACACCACCGCTTCGAAGAAACGATTGCACTCTCCAGACGGCGAGATCTCCCACACACCCGGTCGTGCGCCTTCTATGAATAGAGAGCGAGGCTTTGATCCGTCAAAGTATCAAACGCGCTTCATCGCTCTCAAGTTCGCCTACCTCGGTCAGCGCTACAATGGTTTAGAACATACCAATGGGAACAGCACGCCTTTGCCTACAATTGAGGAAACTCTGTGGAAAGCGCTGCGTAGAACGCGTCTCATTCTTCCACACACTTCCTCCGCAGACGAGCCTGGTGACGCTCAACCTCGAGAGCAACGGCCCTATTCTATCCACTGGGATGGTTGCGATTACTCCAAGGCGGGAAGAACAGACCGCGGAGTTAGTGCATTTGGTCAGGTCATCGGTTTGAGGGTTCGGTCTGCCAGGCCTCCGCCTAAGATCAGGCCTCCTACTGAGATTGAAAACGCAAAAGACGGCGACCCGATGGAGGTGGAAGAAACCGCGGCCGACCAGGACTGGGATGACATTGCGGATGAGATTTCCTATATACAGGTCTTGAATCGAGTCTTGCCCGACGACATTCGCGTCCTCGCGTGGTGTCCTCACCCTCCAGAGGGCTTCGATGCCCGGTTCTCTTGCCGTGAGCGTCGCTATCGATACTTCTTCACCCAGCCAGCATTTTCCCCTACGCCCGGTCCGCTTGGCTTCGAGAACCGCGGTGGAACTAGCCAAGGCGAGCGCACCAAATATCGCGAGGGCTGGCTGGACATCGACGCTATGCGAGAAGCTGCCAAGCACTTCGAAGGCACTCATGACTTCCGGAATTTCTGCAAATTGGATACCAGCAAGCAAATTGAAAACTTCGAGCGGATCATTTTCCATTCCGATATCCACCTCGTCAATCCGCGGACGAACCCCTTGGGCTTTGTCGGCCAGACTGGGTTCCAGATCACCGAGGACTTCAAGGCAGACGTGGACATACTTTCGAAGCAACGGCCTGACCCGACAACCCCTCAGGTGTACTCATTTGATCTGTATGGCTCGGCGTTCCTGTGGCACCAGGTCCGCCACATGGTAGCTATTCTCTTCCTGGTCGGCCAGGGACTGGAGTCTCCCTCCATCGTCCCAGATCTACTGAACATTGCGAAGAATCCACGTAAGCCGGCCTATGAGATGGCTTCTGACGCGCCTCTTGTGCTTTGGGACACCATTTTTCCAGATGAGAACAGTGGCAGTAGAGATGATGCGCTTGATTGGGTCTATGCCGGCGACGCACGCCTCAACAAAAGTCGCAGCGCTAAAGGTGATAGCAAGTTTGGCATGAAGGGAGCCGTTGAGAGCCTTTGGACCGTTTGGAGGCAACGTAAGATGGACGAAATCTTAGCTGGGGCGTTGCTGGACTTGGTCGTGAGTCAGGGTGATCGTAGCATCATGTCTCAAATGGATGCCATGCAAGGCGCTCGGAAAAAGCAGAGTCGGGGCGCCAAAATCTGGCTCGGGGGCGATGATGCACGTACTGGGGGCAAATATGTCCCTGTTTTGCAAAAGTCCAAGACAGAGGCTGTGGATGTCCGCAATGCAAAATGGCTCGCAGCTAAGCAGCGGAAAGATGCTGTCAAGGCTGCGGTCGGACAAGGCGACAGCGCTTGAGAATTGAGATAGGGAGGAGTGATGGTGCCATCCAAGCTTCCAAAGCTCCCTAGTTTGTCTGTAGTTGTACCAACACCGGTATTGCGCGACTGGCGCCAGGAAGTTTCATTATAACAAAATCATTTTTCTGTACGTCAAGATTTGGTGTCGTATAAACAACGTCGAGATCCTCTCCAAACCTCCTCCAAGACTTCCCTGCCCGGTAGCAATTGCTATTTTGGTTGGACGTTGCGTTAGTTGAATGTTGTATCTCGACAGGGAAACGCCACGTACAGGAAACACCACCAAGACACCCGGCTCCCCTTCGACAATGACAGCCAAATAGAATCGAACCTCGAACCCTTTGAAAGCTTCATGGATTACTATGTCCTGAATCTGGGTTGTGGGAATGAATCTGGTTGCAGCTGTCGAAAGATAGGTGGAGGACGACGTGGAAGTCTGGATGCCGAAGCCCCGAATCACCAATAGAGATTCCTCTGGCGGTATATTAGTATAAGCCCACGATGTAAGTTCGAAGGCTGAGAGCCTTTACTTACCTGTATGCCCCCTTCGAAACACCCCATATAGGATCAATGTGCCGGCTATCGCGAGCACCGACGGATTGTACGAGTCCACCAGTTGACAGGCATACCTGCCGGCGGCACTCGACCATACATCTTCCCACGCAATGGTCGAGAAGCTGCCCTCTTCGAAGAAATGATGTCTGGCCCGTGTGATAGCTACAGCTATGACACAGATGAATGAGAGGACGCGCAGCAAGATACCAAAAGCGAACAGAACTTTCGCTGTGGGATTTGATCGCCGAGGCGCATTGGAAACCGTAAAACTTGCGGTGGTTGGCGTGGGCCGGTGAACGGTGAGGCGGCCCGGCATTGTCAATCTAGATGGGCTCTCGATTGCAATAAGGCGTTGACCAAAGGAGCCGGCCTTGTGCCGAGGGGCATTGACTTGGGTGAAAATCAGCGATCCAAAGTCCCCGTTTCGCCTGCAAACGCTAGCCTTTCGGTAGCAGACGCAACCCCCGAAAGCTTATCGAGGTCGGTGCACGCTCCCCTGGGATGGTGTGGAGACTGTACTTACCCCCGTGCGAGTGTGTATATCACGTGATCGCACCGAATCGACGATAGCTTCCGTTGCTATTGGGACTAGACGGGTGTGTCTCAAACATTTCCCTCTTCACCTCCCTCCCCGATATCGCTATTCGTCAAGATGGCAGACCGGGAGAGAAGTCGATCGCCGCGTCGACGAGATCACGGTGACCGAGACCGCCCCAAGAAAACGGGTGGATTTCGCTGGAAGGAAAAGCGCCGCGATGATGAATCCCGCGGAGATGATCGACGCCTAGACCGAGGATACAGGGACCGAAGCGACCGTCCACGATCACCACGCAGAGATCGCGATGGTGAACGCTCGGGAGATCGATACAGAGATGGCCCCCGTGAGCATGAGTCGAGGAGGCGCGATGCCCCGCGAGGCGACCGCGAGAAGAAAGTCGAGAAGAAGGAGAAGAAAGAGAAGAAGCCCGCGATGCCGCAGTCATCGGAGCCTATGATCGTGGTTCATGTCAACGATCGGCTGGGTACCAAAGCGGCCATTCCTTGCTTGGCCTCAGATCCCATTAGTGAGTCTGAGAAACGTCCCAATGTCATCGTGTTTGACATGATTCGCGGTACCTTGCTGACTTAGCCCTGCTCTAGAACTCTTTAAAGCTCAAGTTGCCGCTCGAATCGGTCGAGAGCCTCACGAGATTCTTCTCAAGCGCCAGGGAGAAAGGCCATTCAAGGATCAATTGACATTAGAGGACTATGGCGTGAGCAATGGAGTTCAGCTTGACTTGTGAGCCTTCTCGCCCCTCTACGAATCCTCGCTCTGATATTAGTTGACACTAACTGTGTTTTAGGGAAGTGGGAACAGGCGATTAAGCCAAACCTCGGGCCACAATCACATCATCTTGTTTTGCGATATTCATCGGGCGTTAAGAAGACAATACCATGGATTGGGTCAATGGAGCATCATTTCCTGTCGTTCTGTGTTGTTTACACTATTTGTCTCTGCATATTCTATCCACATCATTGCCATGCTTCCTGTTGCGTCGCACTAGACCGTGGGATCTCAGACGGCGAGTTCTGACAGGGCAATGTGGAGCTGGACCTTTACGATTTCTCCTTCTACCACTTCTAGGCTTCTTGATAGCGAGGCGTAAGTGGTCATGGGAAGAGTCTTGTCGCTTGCCACCTTCCTTGCATATCGATTCGTGCCGCAGGGCATCCATTCTCGAGAACCGTTGCAAGTCACTGTGTCGTGAATGCGGGGCGAGCGCCGTTTGCTCCGGTGCCGCAGCCGGAAAGCCTTTAAGGGCCTGAGGCAACGCATTCGGTAACCAACCCGAGTCCGAGTTGGTGGTCCACTCCCCAAAAGAGGCTTTTTTTCGGACGCGGGACCTCATATGTCCGGTTCTTTTCTTTGCTTCATTGTCTATCTCGCCCAAGAAAGACTTCTCTAATATCTGCGAGCTTTGCGCGATGAAGTGATCGTATATCTCTCCACTCTTCCTTTTGTTGTCCCTTCGTCCCTGTGTCTATCAGCCGATAGTCGCGATCCAAGTCTTATCCTGCCGGCCCCAGTTTTTCCGACCCTCCGCAAGTTTCCTCGCTCTCCTCCACCAAAATTATCGATTTTCCCCGCGGTCGCAATTATACAGCGTGTGACCGACTCTCAGCTTCCTTTTCGTCTCGAATCCTGAAATCGAAAACAATGGTCCGAAATTTGGTTGTCATTGGGGGCACATCCCACCCGCAACTGACTCAGAGCATCTGTGACGTGCTTGGCATCCCTCCCGCAGAAGTCCTGCTGTCCAAGTTTGCAGTCGGTGAGACTCGAGTGGAAATACAAGAGTCTGTTCGAGGGAAGGATGTCTACATCATTCAGTCCGGCGGTGGCAAGGTTAATGATCATCTTCTTGAGCTTTTGATCACAATCTCGGCCTGCAAGACAGCCTCGGCCCGCCGCGTCACCGCCGTTCTTCCTCTCTTCCCATATTCTCGGCAAAGCGACATTCCTTATGACAAGGCCGGAGCTCCCTTGGTCAAGTCTTCCGTCCGGGACCGCCCAAACAATGGCTACACTTTTGAGAGCACCCCTCCCACCCCCGGGCCGGGCATGAAAAGTGAGGGTCTCGGCCTGCAGGGTGGAATTGACAACTTGCAGAAGAGCTTGGCCAAAGCTCAGATTGAAGAGAGCACTGGCAGTCCGGTGAAGCGGCGTCCCGCCAACGGACTCGCCAGAAGCGAGACTACAGACTCTGTCAAGTCCCTGGCCGGTGACGACTCCTCAAGCAACTCTTCCAAGATCAATGCGTTCCAGCCCCGGCCCGGATATAAGCAGTGGGTCGCGCAAGCAGGTACCCTAGTGGCAGACCTGCTCACCTGTGCCGGTGCGGACCACATCATCACCATGGATCTGCACGACCCGCAGTACCAGGGCTTCTTCGATATCCCGGTGGACAATCTGTACGGTCGTCCCTTGCTCAAAAGCTATATCCAGCGCCAGTTCCCCGGTGACAAGAGTCATATCGTGGTGGTCAGTCCTGATGCTGGTGGTGCCAAGCGCGCCACAGCCATTGCTGACTCTATGGGAATCCCCTTTGCGCTCATTCACAAGGTACGGGCTGGATCCTAAAACCTCCCGTCAATTAGAAGTCCCGCCTTAACCCATCTCTCTGCAGGAGCGCCGCCCAACCAAGATCACTGACCGCCAGAATGCTACTATGATGCTGGTCGGTGACGTTCGCGGTAAGACAGCGATTCTGATTGATGACCTTGCCGACACCTCCAATACCATCACGCGGGCAGCGAAACTGCTCAAGAAAGAAGGTGCCATGAAGGTGTACGCCTTGGTCACTCACGGTATCTTGAGCGGTGATGCCATTGATCGCATCAATGCGAGTGCCCTCGACAAAGTTGTCGTTACAAACAGCGTGGATCAAACTGATCACTTGCGTCGCTGTCCCAAGTTGGAGGTTCTCGAGGTCGGCCACGTTTTCGCAGAGGTGAGCTTAGTCTATCTAAATTATATGGTTCTGCCGTCTTTCGATTTGCACTTGCTAACTTTCCATGCCATTAGGCTATCCGCCGGGTTCATCACGGTGAATCGATCAGCGTTCTGTTCCAGTACGACTGAAATTGCCCGTCCGCGCTTTGCCGACACACGCCATACGCTTGCTTGCAAATAAAATGAATATACTGGAGTGATACTCGGCCAAGCCGCAATGCTCTACATGAATTTCTTTGGATCTACGGGCGTTGCTTCTGACTGCTTGTCAACCTTTGCCCACCCCCTGTCCCTCGCGAGTCTGTCAATTTTGTTTTGTCACAAAGATAGAAACTTTTGATCCAATCAGACCTGGTGCTGGAAAAGCGTGTCTCTGTACTCTTATGGTTCCATTTTGTGTGTACTGGTCACTTGTTCAAACCTGATCCACTGCCCTTGCTTTTCCCCTCAACACTTCCACGAGTTTTCGATCCCGACTAGCCTGTTGCTAGATTGGCATACTGTACATATATCTACTATTTCGGGTGCATCAACACCACTTGCTATCCCAAATGTCAAGCTGTCCAAATTCCCTACGTCCTCGTGTCATACCGCGCCTCTCTAATTAACCCGTGAGGGCATCAAATATGCTTTTTGCCAGGTCTCATTGCATCAAGGTTTCACGATTCCATCCATTCACGCGTTGGCTACACCTGGAGTGCTCCATAATCTGACTGAACCGCAATGGAAGGACTGCGCGGAGCTACATTAGAAACCTCCTGTGAGTTGAGGTGTCAATTCCCAACAATCAGAGGCCAACCTTCCTAGACTACCCAGTCAAAGCGCATTGTCTTACATCGATGGACGCAATAGATATTTGTTGAGTCGAAGAATTTGGAAGGCGAACATGCGGCGCTCAAATAGGGCTATCGACCGTGAGTTTGATACATTCCCATGAGAATAGTCCGAGGCCCCTCTCTTCTTCCCGCCTGGCGTGTGGTTGCGAAGGCATTCACCGAATTTTCATTCTATAGATATAGACCTACACAACGTGATGATGCCTAGAGTAGGTTTTCTTTTACTGAAAGCCAGGTCTTCATAGAGACCCTCGCAACGTCTCCGGTAAAGATCTTTTCAAAGGTCCATGAAAAAATTCTCGAAGAAACCCTCAGAAGGAACCTCCGCAAAAGCTATCTACCGATGGATAAGGTAGTAAGGTCATCTTCGATCCGATACCAAAATATAGTATACGCGGTACTGGAACTATATACATCTCAAAGGCCGTCGAGTTCCAATTGATAAATGGTCTCTTTGCCGAGCAGTATGCTACTCACATGATAAATGCCGAGGTGGTCGCTAACAACCGCTATCAATCATGGGCGATTGAAAACCGGCAGGTGTCAGAATGGGACTGGAACTGTTGTCATGGGACTATAATTATATTTAGCCGCCGGTGCGATCCAACTCCATACGCTGACCTAAATGAGCTAGTAGAGAAAATAATCACGGCGGATACAGAAGCGAACCGGGTACTCGATACAAAACCTGGACTGCTTCCGAGATAAAAGAGACAATGGGCAAATACAGAAAGTCATCGGCATGGTAAGTAAGAAAAGACGCATGGTTCGTATCAATTCGAGTCCTAGAACACGGAGATGAAGTTCCCAATCCTCTCCTTCTGGTTCTGAGCAATGCATTCAGAGATCCACGTTACGTTGCGAATTTCCTGGTCCTCGATTAGCTTTCGGTCAATCCACGCCCTGGATAGTCAAATACTGCTCACCTGCTCCTTCAACTTCATCCAAGCATAGACCACCGCCGGAGTGAACTGGCGTGTGAAGACCATTTTTGACATCTCCATCTCCTTCTGATAGAAGAGGTCTTCTAGACTTTTGCCGTCCGCGGGTCCTCCGCCCATGCCGCCCATGCCTCCACCACCTTGGCTCAACCCTACGGCATCGAAGAAGCTCTTATAATCAGATACAGCGCTAACAGCCAGAGCGACACCTTCAATATCGTCTGCACGGGATAGCATTAGGCTCCCCTCTGGATAAAGATTTCCGAATTCAGGGTATAGCTTCCTTCGCTCCTGCTTGGAGAGCTCAGTGCCGAAAGAATTGAGGGTAATGTTAATAGCGCGGCGATCGGCCTCGAATTGTAGGATCTCAGACATGATCTCTCGTGTTGGACCAGAAAAGTCTGGGTGGGTTTGTACAAAATTGTGGAAGTCCTCGAGGTAGTTCTTGTAAAGCGTGTTGCGAACAATCTCAATATTCAGCTCGTCGAGATCTTGGTGACTGAGACTGCCTTTGAAGTATGGCGCAAGGGGTGTCTCAATCAGCACGGAGTTGTAGAGTTCCTCGATATTGGATGCAACGCAAAGAACGGGCAGGGTCTCGAACCAGCCCAGAGGGTGACAACGCTCGAGGAGCTCGCGTGTGTCTCGCTCGTGCAGGGTACCGGTAATAAGAAGAGCGATATTGTCAATCATGTAGCCGTACGTGAGGTATTCCAAGAACTTGGCTGTCGATCCTACGGACTGAGCGACAAGATAACGGAATTCGGAGACCAGCTTGTCCGTCATCTTGCCTGCCAGAGCGGAGGTGGAGGGGTTCGGGGGAAGAGCGGCAAGGAAATCGCCATATGCCGGCCCAAGCTGCAATTTCACATCTATCGGAGAAAACTTTAGCGTTGTGCTCAAGCGGTCGGAGCTGGATAGGTAGTACTTACCGTCAATCGTCTCACATTGTACCAGGTTGGAGTAGTTCTGGCCAGTCAAGAGGGTGTTTCGATACCCTCGGACGACGCCCTCCACGAAACTAGAAGTGTCTTAGCAGATTGTAGATATCATGAGCTTGCAAATCGGTCCTACCCGCCGTTTGTATTAAAGAAGAGGCCCTCCATGGTACTCGTAGTCCGTTGATGAATGCGAGGTCGGAATACCTGGAGCTCCCCTCGACGCCGCCCCGATTGACCGCAGGCGGGTCTTACATAAGCCACAGCCACAGCCACCGTCTGTGGCTGGTCATTTTGCACTTTTTTCTTCCGTGCAAAATTTCTAGATTTCTTCTCAACGAGCGATTGCGTCCACGGTCCCATCAACCCCCGCCTTCTGTCTTTCTTTTCAGTGTCGACCTGGACCCCGTTTTCTTTGAACCGATAAACATTTCCAATTAGATAGAGCCCACACGCCGTGGTCGCCCACCATGTCGCTTTTCATCTTGACCGAAACCAGCGCCGGTTACGCCCTGCTGAAGTCCAAGGACAAGAAGCTTTTTAAGCGCGAAACTCTCCCCGAGGATGCCAACACCCCTGAGGGCATCTCCAACCTGTACGTCCAATTGATTCTTTTGCATAAATTTTTTCCTTCATCCTAGCGGTGCTGGCTCCTTCCGAGTGCGCCAGAGCACGCGCTATGAGGGAAGAAAAAGTGCGTGCCGCCCACAACCACAAGAGCGCTAACTCTTTTTATACAGCTTCAAGTTGAAGAACTTCAAGAAGTTCGACAGCGCTGCTTCCGCAGTTGAGGAGGCTGCGTCTATCATTGAGGGCAAGGTCACTCCCCTTCTGACGGAGGTTCTTAAGGACCTCAAGGACGAGAAGAAGGCATCTCTGGCCGTTGCTGATGTCAAGCTCGGTATGTCCAGCGAACGAATTTCCCGCTGCATTGGTGCTATTAATTGACCCAATCGGTCATTAGGAAATGCCATCACCAAGGTTCCCGGCCTCTCTCTCGAGCTGATCGCCGATTCTTCCACCGCCGATGCCTTCCGTGCCATTCGTGAGAACCTGATGACTCTCATTCCCGGCCTTGCGCCCAGCGACATGTCTGCCATGTCCCTGGGTCTTTCTCACTCCCTCGCTCGCCACAAGCTCAAGTTCTCTCCCGACAAGATTGATACCATGATCGTTCAGGCCATTGGTCTGTTGGATGACCTCGACAAGGAGCTCAACACATACGCCATGCGCGTGAAGGAGTGGTACGGCTGGCACTTTCCCGAACTTGCCAAGATCTTGAACGACAACATTGCCTACGCCAAGCTCGTTCTCAAGATGGGCATGCGTACCAACTGGGAAACCACAGATCTTGCCGAGATCCTTCCCGAGGAGATTGAGAACGCCGTGAAGACCGCCGCCGATCGGTCCATGGGTACTGAGATCAGCGAGCTTGATCTCGAGAACATTCAGGCTCTTGCCACCCAGGTTGTGGAATTTGCCGAGTACCGCCAGCGCCTTGCTAGCTACCTTTCTTCCCGTATGAACGCCATTGCTCCCAACTTGACTGCTCTCGTTGGTGATCTCGTCGGTGCCCGTCTCATTGCCCACGCTGGCAGCCTTACCAGCCTGTCTAAGAGCCCCGCCAGTACCATCCAGATTCTCGGTGCCGAGAAGGCTCTCTTCCGCGCTCTGAAGACCAAGCACGATACCCCTAAGTATGGTCTGATCTACCACGCTTCTCTGATTGGCCAGGCCACTGGTCGCAACAAGGGCAAGATGGCCCGTATTCTCGCCGCCAAGGCGTCTCTTGGTATCCGTGTGGATGCCCTTGCTGAATGGGATGAGGATGTTAACGAGGAGGAGAAGGCGGCTCTTGGTACCGAGGCCCGCTTCAACCTGGAGCGCAAGCTCGCTGCCATGGAGGGCAAGCCCATCAAGCCCCGTGGTGTTAACATTGCTCCCAACGGTGCTGCCCAGGCTCAGAAGTTCGACCTGAAGGAGGCTCGCAAGTACAACCCCGATGCCGATGCCATGGATACCGAGGAGGTTGAGGCACCCACACCCGCCAAGAAGTCCAAGAAGGACAAGAAGAAGTTGGTTGAGGATGTTGAGGAGGACGATGAGATGGTTGATGCCGACTCTGACGAAGAGTCTCAAGACGGTGCTGGGGATTCCGAACTTGAGAAGCTCGCCGCGAAAGCTGGTCTCAGTGTGAAGCGGTACCAGCGCAAACTTGAGCGTGGCGAGATCACCTTCGATGCGGCAGGCAACCCCACGGCTGTCAGCAAGAAAGACTTGAAGAAGGCCAAGAAGGAAGCCAAGAAGGCTGACAAGGAGGACGGCAAGAAGCGCAAGCGCGACGATGGCGACGACAGTGAAAAGAAGAAGAAGAAGAAGAGCAAGGGCGAGTAGATGTCGCTTGTGCAAGGTTTTACGTTCAAAAAGTTTCGTGCAAGGTGACAAGGATGGCTCTCGCGAATCTGTATGATATCACTTTCTTTTCTTTCTTCTTTTCGCGAACTCGCTTGCTACGCGCATGTCTGGGGGCATTTCGAGGCTGATCGACTCGTTATTTTCTGGTTCAATTTTTATTTTCTGGCGCATAGGGTGCTTTCTGGTACAAGGCAGTACAGTGCTTGACGATTGAATAATCTGTTCATATTCATATCTCGTTCTTTGTAAATTTCCCGAATCACGGAAGCGTAGGGATTCAGACCGGCTGGAATGAACTCGTCTGCGCAGAATAACAGTATACTACTGTCCAACAAGCTAGTTACTCTAGCATGAGTACGTCTCTCTACAAATAAATATTTGTATCTCTCACAGAGCCATTTTCAAGCCTGTCACATTTGGGTCGTCCGCCATAACAGAAAAAACACTGCGAGAAACACCGGCCTGTCTTCGGCATTGCAGTCTTTCCAACCCGCAGAGTACAAACGTGCATTCAGTGCATGTGAAATGTACCAAGTTAGTTACTGCAGATGCCACAGGTACCTAAGTCTGGGTTTGGACCCTCGTGTTAACTGATAAGTGCTGACCACCTCACTGACCGGCCTTTGTAGGGCAGCAACTCCGAGTGGATTCTGCCGGCACAATCAGCTCTTTTTTTCCCCTCATCGCCCGGCCGCAGTTCTATAAACATTTTTGCTGGGTTATATCGCCAATTGTCAAGACTGGACCATGAAGGTGAGAAGGCAAAATCTTCTTGGTGTCCCCAATATTGAGTGTTCAGCTACTGAGCTAACTCTTCTGTTTAGATTCTTGATCCCCAAGCAGCTGTCCTCACTAATGTTGAGGTTCTGGCCTACCTTACGGATAATCCTCCCCGCCGTCCGCCCAGTCGGCCTCCCAATGCGCGGCAATGGGTTCCCAGCCCTGATCTTCGAGATCACAATACCGTTGTTAAAGAGGTTCGTTCTGTTTCCTCATCAGGAAGCCCATGCTGCATCTTTAGGTGCGACCCTCGAGAACCGAGCAGGCGGTGCTCAGTGTCGTAGTTGGAGTCGCATATGCTCTGCGAGAAAATGCTTTGCCATGCGCAATGCCTCCGAGACCTTCAATGTCCAGGCGTCCTTTCCAACCAGTCACCTTGCTTTGGTCCCCGGATCGATATAGATCAATGCGAGGAGAATCAATGCCTCGAGACTCCACTCGTCGTTCAAAGAAATTGACTGACATATCTTCTAATTCAATTCAGTTCCACAACTACGTCTCTCGCATCTCCCCTCATCTCTTGAAATATCCCCGCTCCACCGACCGACCCAGCTCCTCTCAATCTCAAACCCAAGCAGCAATGACACGGACTATGCACCCCGGCACCACATCTACTGAACACGAGCCCACCCCTCTCTCAAGACCCAACCCCACACTCTCCTCCCCCAACGACCCCACGCCTCTCGATCGCGCACTCCGCGACCTCGTGCTTAAACTCCGGCCCTACGGCCTGACCAAAGCCGAGGTTCTTACCATCGTCAACTTGGGCATTGGCCTTTCCGCGGGTGAATCCGAAGATACGGCCGGTGGAGAGACGAATGGACATGATGAGATGATGCTCGATGAGACTCCTGTGGTGGAGGAGGGTCAGGACGGTGCCGGGCCAGGATATGGAGAGGAGGGTGGCGAGGAGGAGGGCGGAGCTGGCGAGGCGGATTATGGTGCGTTGGCGCTGTTTGATGCTGTCATTGAGGAGCGCGAGGAGCGCATTTCGGATGATGATTTAGTGGGCATACTGGGGATTATTCGGGAAACCTTGAACGAAAATTATACGGGGTGAGAATGAGCAGTGGTTCTGGGATCAACTTCATAGGTACGGCGTTAATATCCTCATACCCAGGAGGATTCTTTGATTTAATTTTTCCATGTTCTGTTTCCTTTTGATCAAGAAGATATCCCGAGGCTATGTGTTAGATAAGAATTGCAGTCATCTGTGCTACTTGTGACAATCGGGCAAAGTGCCTCAGTCCCAGTCCCATCCCGGTTCTCTCTTGATGAGAGTCTACAACCCCTAAGTAGGCAGCATGAATGTGCCCATAAGTCAACAAAGATGATTCACGTGGATTGAAACAAACACATCCCTTGCGTGGATAAGTCGGTCAACTTCCCTTACCAATTATGACCCCAATCCCGGAGGATTTCAAAACTTTAGATAATGAATGATATTCAAGACAATATTCAGGTCAAGTCTCATTGAACTACTCCTTCTTTTTGTTCTTCTTTTCTCTCTCCTCTTCTTTCTCCTTCTTTTTCTTTGCAGCCTCTTCTTCTGTCGCTTTACCTTTGATCAGGTTCCCAAACTGATTATATACAGGCGCGTCTGGGTCCCCGTTTTCTTTACCCCATGGGCCGAGATCGTCATCAAACAAGTCACGCTCCTGGCCCTGACACACCTCGGATATGGTGACCCAGTTCTCATCGTCGGTCCACAGGCCACCTCGCCCACCGCGCATGTCCCACCAATCCTGGCCACCCAGGAGCGCGGACTGAGCCGTGTCAAGGTCATGAGCAGAGCGGACATATCGCCGCAGAAGAGCCCGTGCCGAAGGGAAGAACCACATTTTCTCCCACCATGCATTGCGTAGCTTGGGGTCTCCGTTGAGATGCAGGAGAACTGGTACAGATGCCGAGTGGGGGTTCGTGGCCAGAGAGACATTACTCCACAAGTGCTGTTCAGTGTGCGAAATATTGTCCAGCGTCGAATTGAAAGATGGGGCCGCGCTTCGTTCGGTTGAAGGGCTAGTCTGGTCAAACGGATCGGGCAGTGCTGCAATGTCCTCTGGAAGGAGAAGACGATGTTCCCGCGGAACTCCGAATTGTCCCTGTAAGTGAGACGTAGTGGTGATGTTGCTGAACTTGATCCATTCAAGATCGTTCCGTGACAAAATCTGATTGAAGAAAAGTTGCGATTCATAGTCCACGCCGATGCCGTACTCATAGCGATGCCCGGCCTCGAGCCGGACGCTGATCGCCTCGATCTCCATGGCATCGGAGATTCCCAGCAGTCCATAGACCCATTCCTTGGCCTTGTTGACAGTTCGCAGCCGCTCCAGCTCGCGGATCACTTCCTGGCGACCAAACATCTGGGTCAACGCCTGGTAGTCGCTATGGGATGTATGTCGTTGAGCCATCAGGCGAAGAACCTCATCGTAGATAATGCGCAAATCTGCAGCCTGGCCAATCACGGCACCGGGGTTCAACCATCGTGGCCGGTTCAAATGACCATCGGGATGCGTATCTGTCTTCCACCCATACACATCAGGTGGCAGAGTCGACTCTGGAACCGTGACGCATCCGGGATCGTCTTTGAGAGCGTGGTAGCATAGTTTGCTGGCCCCAAAAAGAACTCGCTGGCTGTACTTTTGTATCAATTCGGGACGGGACCCGTCGGGCTTTTCCACCGCCGCGTAGCCGTACTTCCTCTTGAATCTTTCATTGTTTCCGCGCACAATGTTTTGGAATCTTTCCACAAGAATCCGGGGCGGCAATTGAAAGAAGGTATCCTGCGCATCCACAATTAAGACAAAGTCATGGTCTTTGACATTCCGCTTATTCTTTAAATAATCACGTATGCGGGTAATCCGGTCAACAGTGAGCTCTAGTTCCGTCGCTCCGGGCTTTCGGTGACCATAGCCGATCAATGTCGGCGGTGGATAACCCAATATCATTGCAGATGTCACGGTACGACAAGAACCTCGAGTTCCCTTGGTGGTAGGGACAAGGAGATGGAGATGTGGGTGAACATGTTCAGGATCGTGGGGAAGGCTTTCGTTCGCGGCGGTGCCCAACTTTGGCGGAAGTGCGACCTGCGCATCTTCTGGGCGTTTAGAAAAGGGGTGATCAGATGGAAATTCTTTCCAGTAGTCGGACTCGGATGGTTTCTGAGTATCGGGTCTTTTGTCAGTCAATGGTGAAATGATGCTGCTATAGCCGTCCCGCCGACGATACCAGGCAATACGCCCATCGACGTCACAATGGAGTGATCACTCACCGAGGACGGAGCAAAGTACCATAGAGCAGAGAAGAATATTATGGCAGAGAATATCACAGCTCTCGTGCGGTACGTGCGCGGGCGATATTGCGAGGCCTGTCGCATGAAGCTTGCGGTATATGGGGGCTTGGCCCCCTCAAACTGCGAGAATGACGTGCTGGCTAACGACATTCTACTGTATCACTCGGGTTGGAGTGGGAGCGGACAGTATGATCATTGCGTTGCACCAATACCGAAAAGACCAGTGTTGATAACTTGATGGGCAGATGAGGTCACATTGAACGAGCTCGTAGAAACGGCCACGGGGTTCAACACGAGGTTGATATCCACAGACGGACCGTTTGGATGCTGGCCAGGGGAAGGAAGCACCCGCGGCGATCGACGTGGCGCTCCCGTTTCCGGCCCGAGTCAGCGTCTGGCGCGCAAAATAGTACGGGCGCAATGCATAAGCTTCAGGCAAACCTACTTCAATCTTGATCAGGCACTGTCGTCAACTTTCATAATAACTGTAATTATATCGATCATAAGTTCATACTCAAGAAAAAGCAGCAGTAGCTCCCAGCCGTAGCGTATCTGCACAGATCTATTCTATTGATCACTGAGCTTCACTTTCTATGACCATCTGTATAGGCTTGATCTATTCCAGATAGATCTCTTCTCGGAGGCGCTGTAGGTTACGGAACAGTCCACCGCCAGTCGCTCCACTGTCATTGTCTCGCGGTTGCTCCGTGCGCGATCGAGGCGCACGCTGGCTCTGCTCGGCCATGGCTTGCTTATGGTCCAAGTTGCGCCTTCGCTCATCCACGATTCGACCGAGGGCATCCACAAAGCGCTGTCGCGCCTTTTCCTCTGCAGAGCCCTTCCAGACGACGGCCAGCTGGCGTAGAGCCTCAAGTCGCTGGGTGGCCGCCTCCAGACCTTCGCGCCCGCCGCCGTCGCGGTCCAGCAACCCCGTAATCTCCGCCCGGATCTTCCTCATCACTTCTTGTCCTTTCTCCTCCTGGTCGCTGCCTTCTGCGCCAAGCTCTGGCCCTGACACGGAGATGAAGGAGGAGGAGAAAGAGATCTCAGAGGGGGGAAGGGGCCACTCCATCGCATCTCCAAATGTCTGGACCACATCTTCGAGGCGCGTGCGTACCGAGTTCAAGGTGCGAAGGTTGGCGATGCACTCGGGTTCGTGGACGGTAGGCAGGACTGGACGCTCTGCGGCACCTTCGCCCTCGTCTCCTTCCACAGCGCTCGGTGCCTCTTCGGTCGGTTCTTTCGGGTTTTCCTTGTGGACGGTGCCAGTCACGCGGGACTGGGTATCTGCTGTGGACTCGGGTACAAATTTCGCAATGTCCTGGTCCAGCGTTTCTGATAGAGTCTCCGATAGTCCTATCGTCTCTCCTCGCAGGAGTTCTACTTCGTAGGCGAGCCGCCCTCCCCCGCGAAGAATCTCATCGCTCAGCTGCGAGAGGGTACTCGACAGGCGCACATTTTGGGCGCTGATCTGTGACAGCAGTGCTTGTAATTGCGCGGACAGCTCCGTCAGTGGCACGGAGCCTTGTGATCTGACTGCGCTGCCCTGTGGAGATGTGACCGCTAGTGGTGACAGTGTTTCGTTGAGGAATTCGGCAGGGTCGAAGTTCGGATCTTCGAAATTGGGGGTTGTCTCAGTGGCAGGCTTGCCTCCGACTCGGGCTGCGGAACTGTAGCCTGGAGCGACCATATTCGACTGCCGTGGGAGGATACTTGTCGATTAGAAAGAATTTTCCGACGATGAATGATGAAGCATCTAATTTGCCGTCAATGGCGGAGCTCTCAATGGGTTGTAACGAGGTCAAAGTGTTCGAGTCCTGATGAGCTGGCCCGCATTCGCTCCGCATTCCTAGCATGTGGGAGCACGCCAGACCGCTTTGATTGGGCAGTGGGCATGACACCTTAAATTCATTGAAGTATACAACCTTCGTCTTGAACCGGCGATGCTTTGATGATATACCTCCATGATTGTAGAGCACGGGGGTAACTCGTTAGCAAAAGAGGCCTCGAAATAATCGGGATCGTCACCTCGTTGTACTGGGTTGAATCAACATTGCATTCCTTCACGGGCTGCCGTGGTAATTACTCCATCAGCCGAGATTTCATAGGTTTCCATCACACGGGAGCATTGCCTAAATATATTTTGGCACCATTTCCTTCCTATATGTCTGCACTGATGCACTCTGCGCGCACCCCTCCCGTGCACCATCCACCTGACATCAATCCAACAGATACCTAAATTTATTACCAGGTAGATTTGTCATTTATTGCGTGCCGTACCTCTTGTCACTACATCAGGTGGTCGGAGACATCCCGTCAAAAGGTATAGCGTGTGAGGCCGATCTGTTGGACCGCAGTCTTGGAGTGGTTTAACTAAGACAAAAAAAAGAAATGCATCATCCGTGAATCGAACACGGGCCTCGTCGATGGCAACGACGAATTCTACCACTAGACCAATGATGCTAGTTGATGTAGGGTAAGGCCAATCTTGGCTATATGTAGGTATGTAAATAACCCAGACCCCTGACCCTCCCCATCAAGCATCCAGACCACCACGCTCAGCCAGTGACTTCGTTCAATTTATACGCGCCGCTGCCATGGACCCAACACCGACAGTCAGCTCCCAGGGCAAATGCTTTCTGGTCCCCAAATGACGAGAAGCAGACTGCGTGATTTAGATGTGAAGTGGTCAAGGATTTTAGTGAGCAGACCTCGATATATGCCGCAACAAATCCCTGTCTGGCCGTCAGGTCTCGACACTGGCGACCGAGAGTAGCGAGCTACTGTATATTAATGATTGTCATCCTAACAGCCACAGCATTGACGTCATCTCGATATTTCGCTACAAGCACCTAATTCTGCCAGCCGAGTCGACATGATGGAAACCCTGCATAAGTGCATGGTACATAGTGGATAGTGCAGTAGTGGTATACAAAACTACTCGTATCCTCTGCGACAGCCCAGGTGTACAGTTGGACATTACTGGCAGTCCCACCTCCGCGATGGCACGGATCGTTTTCGTATCGTGTGGCCGCTCACGGGGTCTGCGCCCGATCGAGGGCACTGGGTCCGATTCGAGATCGTCCGCATTCGGCAGTAGCTCTGCGCTCTTGGCCCAACGGGACGGCGACAGCTTCCGACCGACTTGTGAAGATTGGAGGCAGTGATGTAGTGTAAGCATGTGGCTTTCCCGACTCAAAGCAGTCACGTTTGAGGATGATAATCATTGCCCGCGCCGGCAAGGTCACTTCAATGTTACAGTGGTAGCAAGGTTTGTAGCCGAGATCTATATCACCATCTCACTGTCCCTTTAGTATATCATCCGAGTGTCTCGGCTGTGTTCTGCTGATGTGGTCTCCCATGACTTCCTTGCCCATGTCGAAGAGATCCACTTCCCAGCCATCTGAGCCTCGCTGGTCGCCTTACGGGAGGGGCGAACAGGGCTCCACACTGACGCTGCCCCAGATGCAGTGCGGCTTGACGTTGTCGGGCTTGATGGCCTCCTTCATAGATGGGAACTGTAGCTTCATCGAAGAAATAAAGAAAGATCTCACGTTCTCACCAGCCAATGCTCGGCCTGCAGCTCTCACATGAGGACGGCTGGAGAGCACATGCTTATCGTTGAGGCTAGTCCCCGTAGGCCAAGAAGATGCAGAGCACCGAGCGTGGTCGGCCTGGAAATGAGCAGGCTGTGCATGATGCAGACCATCGTGAAGGGTCTTCTGCACTCAGTACCGAGTACCGGACCTCAGTAGCAACCAAGCAAGCCTCACGCGACAGGAGGTAAACTCGCTCCCCACAGACCAGAAGCGTAGACACCACAACCAGTCCAACTTCGTTCAAACTTCACAGCCCACAATCAGGGCTGTGCCTAGTGCGCCCGGCCTTAGTCAGAGCTTGAAGAACACGGTCATTTGACGTCTCGGATAGTCGGCAGGTAAAAGAAACGCGCCAAGGCCACCACGGCTGAATATTGTGTGAGCCTGTCAGTAGTTAGTCAATGAGTCGATGGCTTTGTGAATAAGAAGAAACAACACAAACCGAACTCGGGTCTGGGCCCTTCCCCACCACCGACACGACCATTATCCCTCGGGAGGCAATGACAGCATGCATGCATCAACGAGGCTTGGCTGATGCACATCCCCGGACGGAGAGCCCTAAGGGACCCCGTCTCGGTCAAGTTGAGAAAATGCACGCATGAAGTACAGTAGAAGAATCATTGCTCAAGGAGCCAAGAGAGGACGAAGATCATCGCAGCCAATAGATTGAAGCACGTAGGAATCTGGAGGCCTCGCATGAACAAACGGAATACACGACCAACACCCTCGTCGGCCACCGTGCACATGCCAGGTTGCCCCCTCTCTCCACTGCGGAGCATGGCGAGGTACGGATGGTCCACTCTGGAGCTGCCAGGAAAGTCTATTGTCGATCGTCCCTTCAATCCATCCTTTTCGGTCGACATCTGCTCCATGGATCGGGCGATGGAGAACGATGAGAGTGCGGAAGAGAGGTCCAAGTGCCCCGGAGACAAAGGTTCGCAACCCATCGGGGCTCCCAAGGCGGCTCGCGTCAGCTGTATTTAAGCCCTGTGCGACCGGCCCCTCTACTGGTTCCAAAGGTTCTCTTTACATTGCATCGAATATCTCCCTCTCGGACGGTTCTTCCATTCCCAACAAGACATCGCCATCTTCCTGCATTCAAATCAGAGTCACATCATATCTTAGCGCGGTCAAACCACCATGTCCCTCAACGGCCTGAACAACGTCGACGGTGCCGACGGCCACGCCGGCGACATCAATGGCAAAGCGCCTGCACGCGAGCCTCCATCGGTGGTCCCCGGCAACAGCTTGGTAAATGTGCAGCCAGCTCGACTGTCCGATCTTCAGCCACGTTATGCGGCCGTGATCAAGCATGACGACGACAACCCCGATGCACACGGATGGTATGCGAAGCTAAGTGAGTAGCACACACCTGTGCCATCTTCTTGAACCTCGGAGCTGCCCTTACTGACTGGATTGTTTTCGACTGTAGTTCACAGCCTCGGAGAGTGCATCGGTTTCTGCGGTGCCATTCCTTGCTGCATCTGTTGCCCGAACCCGTTCAAGCCCGTTGACCAGGGCCAGGTTGGCTTGGTCTCCAAGTTCGGACGGTAAGTAGTGCTGCTTCCCTGTCTGGTCGTCACGGCCATGGACAAGGATGTCCTCTTGTGTCTCCGCATCTACTAACGCATCGAGTTCCCCAGATTTGAGCGATCCGTCGACCCCGGTCTGGTCAAGGTCAACCCTCTGAGCGAGCATCTGACCACCGTGGACGTCAAGATTCAGATCGTTGAAGTTCCACGCCAGGTCTGCATGACCAAGGACAACGTCACCCTCAATCTGACCTCCGTCATCTACTACCAAGTGACCTCCCCTCACAAGACCGCGTTCGGTATCTCCAATGTGAAGCAGGCTCTGGTGGAGCGCACCCAGACCACGCTGCGCCATGTCATCGGTGCTCGCGTGCTGCAGGACGTGATTGAACGCCGCGAGGAGATTGCCCAGTCGACTGCGGAGATCATCGAGGAGGTAGCCGCGGGCTGGGGTGTTCAGGTTGAATCGATGTTGATCAAGGATATCATCTTCAGCAATGACCTGCAGGACTCCCTCTCCATGGCCGCTCAGTCCAAGCGTATCGGTGAGAGTAAGGTCATTGCGGCTCGCGCCGAAGTCGAATCCGCCAAGTTGATGCGACAGGCTGCCGATATCCTGTCCTCCGCCCCGGCCATGCAGATTCGATACCTGGAAGCAATGCAGGCCATGGCCAAGACGGCGAACAGCAAGGTCATCTTCTTGCCTGCCACCAACCAGACCGTTCAGCAGCAGCTCGCCACGGCCGACGCTGCCGGTGAAGGTCCCAGCAACTATGGTTCCATGGACAACCGTGAGGATGTTGGATTTCAACGTGCGATGAATGCTTCCGTCATCGAGGACATCTGAGGGATTCAACGTGATGAACATCCGGGGTGTTTGAACCCACCTTAAACGGACTATTTGACGATGATATGCCTCGTCTCATACCCTTTCATACGCAACGTTTTATTCGACCATCTGCCGGGAGCGACGAGAGCTATGCTCGCCATGAGAGTGCCCTCTCCACCACCCACCACCCACCCACTTTTTCCTGTTTGTGGATCATGATAAATCCTATCTTGACTTTTATGCGACTCACGAATCAGACCTTCGACGATACCCGCTTTTCTTTCGATATGCTCCCGTTTCCACGTTCTGCAAGTTCTTGATTTGTCCGATGTACTTGACCACCTGTAGCTTAATACAATGACCATTCTTTTGCATTTGATTGTGTATAGACCTAGTGTAAACGGAGTCTTACAGTCCCCAGATCAAGGTTCAGAAGCTTTCAGCACCTTGTTCTGAAAATTTGCCGAGAGCTTGCTTACACCCACTCCGGCGCGCCGATGTGCGCCCCCGCATCTTGAATGACTCCCGTAAACTGCGAAGCCTTGGAATGCGACAGCGTGACGAGGCTAAGTCGGTAGCTCTTAGGTGCGGCGAGAATAAAGTCTCCCATTGAGCCGATTCATCATAACAGATCAACGCAACCCCGATGACATTCTCCTCGGGCGGCTTGAACCTCCGACATTCTGCTATTATGAGGCTAACGAGGCCCCGGAACCCACGAGGATTCAGATACCTAAGTGGGAAGCATGTGTCAGATCTGCCCAGCCCCATTGCCGGACGTACCTAAAGCTGACAAGCCATAGTACCCTTTCAACTCGGAGAGCTTGCCCGCGGTGGAGCTGCGATCCACCTCTCGGCGGGTCGGCGTTTCTGTCCATTATTTTCGTGATGCAAGTGATTGACCGCGGCCTTTACTTTCCCTACACGTATGAGTCACGATCAACATTCTTCCTCCGAAGCTCTGATCGTCGTCTGTCTCACAAACACGGTATTGCTCAATTATCACGGATTTCAATCAGAGACCGCGGAATTCCCGTACCGCCTTGAAGCTTTTCTCAAAAATCGCGACTGTTATTTTGGACCAGATCCTCAAGTCTCCCCGCCGTCATGTCCTCCGACCCACCAAAAGCACCCTACGCTCCACGAACGTGGGTTCGAGTTGAGAGCGACATCTTCATTTCCAATGACCCATCACTACTCTCAATCAAAGCCGTCAACGAAGCCTTTGCCCAAGACTGGCTCTACTGGGGTAAACCCTTTCCCGAAGAAGTCATGTACCACATGCTCCACGACTGTATGAGTTTCGGCGTATACAAGTACACCCAGTCCCTCTCCGACGGCGGAGAGCGAGTCGCCCCATCCACAGAAAACACCCGCCAGATTGGTCTCGCTCGCATGGTCACCGACAACGTCACATTCGGCTATCTGTCTGATGTCTATGTGCTTCCGGAGTTTCAGGGCCTTGGGCTCGGACGATGGCTCATGGACTGCATCTCGGAGATTTTCTCGATCGAGAATATGCCGAATCTACGGCGGATCATGCTGTTGACGGGGGATAAGAGAATGCAGGACTGGTATGCCAAGATCTTTGGGATGGAGGTTATTGCGCATGAGCGACGGCCTGATATTGGACAAGATTTGGTGTTTATGTGTGTGAGGCCCAATGCAAGACCTGAGCATTGATCGATATATCAAGCTCCACTGGAAGTCTTGTTTATATGGTGTTCCGTGAGTAGAGGTAGCCGGGCACTTTTTATGAATCAATAAGTAGCAAATGGAGCATGTGTTGGTTCTTTCTTCTCCATTTTGCTCCAGTTGGGGCTCGCAACTTTGATCTCATCTGGTATCTCCGAATCGTTTTCACCATTCCAGCAATGATATCCAACCGTCTTGACCCTGTATCTCACGTAGATTACGATGAGGGAAAGCACAGTTCTTATGTTTTCCAAATGCCTAGGCTCGCATGCCAGCAGGTAAATGGCTAATGACGAGTGATCTTTACTCTGATGAGCGTAGGTCAAGTAACGTTCACCAGGAGCAAGTGTTGATTCTTCTGTCTTCACTTCTGAGACAGTATGGCTCATAACTTCGATCTCATTTGGTCCTAATGTCCCGTCTCTATGATTCATCGTAGCAGTAATCTTCATACAACTTTGGCCTGCGTCTCATATTGCTTAGAATGAGGAAGAGCTTGATTTCCATGTCAATGATGTCCTTTTACCAGATGCCAAATCTCTGCTGCTATACTTTACTTCCAGTCTGACCTTGTTCAAGGGCCGCAAAGTCAGGAGCCTCTGATCCCTTCCTGTCACTGGAGGGATTCTGCCATGTTTACTTGTCCAGCACACGTCCAGCACACGTCCCTCATGTTTGTGTCGCTTAAGCATGTGAAGAATTGTTTGCTTGATCGCAAGCGCCGTTGGAAAAACTATAAATACCAGGGAGTTTCCCCCCAGGAATCTTTTTCTCATCTTTCCTTCTTACATCTCTCACTTTCATCTCACCTCACTTTCATCTCACCTCACTTTCATCTCACCTCACTTCCATCCTCCCTCCTCCCTTGCCTCTCATGATGCCTCATCATGATACCTCCCTCACACCATGTCACCAACACATCCAACAATAGGATGCTTCCACCATCAGACACTCCACATGAAGGATGACAGGTAACCCCAATCTACCCTCATGACTCCCATCACACAGCACCATATTAACAATACAGTCAACACCAGCCACTCCTTCCTTGGGTTTCTTCAATCGATGAACCCTCCCATACAAACACTTGCGGTGTGGAGGCACAAGCCGCTGGGTAGGAGTCCAGGATGAAGAAGCATCGGACAAACATGGGCCTCACAAGAGACGAAGAAGCGTCTATCATCATACATCTTTACATCCTTTCTTCAAGATCACGTCTCGATGTAAGTATCTATCACAGTCTTTATTGTTTCTAACTTGGCGCTCACAGTTGCTAAATATCTTATGTTGCAGGTCTTCCACATTGGCCATGAGCCTCATACATCTTCTCTTCTTTTTTTCCAAGATCATTTCTTGATGTGAGTGCCCTTCCAGTCCTGCTTGACCCTGTTATGATACTCAGAGTACTTACTATCCTTCACCACAGGCTGCTCCAACTTGGCTACTGCTAGCCTTTGAAAAAAAAACACAAAACACAAAAAAACAAAAAAACAAAAACAAAAAACAAAAAACAAAAAAAAGAAAAAAAGAAAAAAAGAAAAAAAGAAAAAAAGAAAAAAAGAAAAAAAGAAAAAAAAAGAAAAAGAAAACCACAATATCCTTATGAGAGCAATCGATATCAAGACAACAATTCGAAGTACGCACTTCAAGTATCTTCGATCATTGATTGCAGTCAGCACCAGAAAGCGACAAACCCCTCCATGAAATCGCTCAAGAACCACTCAAAGCACACACGAACCGAACAACGACACAAGCTTCAAGAAACATTTGCGGTGTGGAGGCACAAGCCGCTGGGATGGAGTCAAGGGTGAAGAAGCACCAGACAAACATGGGCTACAGAGGGACGAAGAAGCGTCTAGAAAACCAAATACATTTGCATTCATCTTTCGAGATCATGCCTCGATGTGGGTATCTATTCTTGTCTCATTTATCCCTGTTTCTGTGTTCTCAGCGTCTGACGATGGCTTTCTCACAGGTTTCCCTGTGCGGGCTACTGGACTCGTCAACTCTGCTGTGTGTGTTGCACCAATCCAAAACCAAAGGAACCACCAAAACCAAAGGGACCACCACATCGCAAAATCAAACAAAATGATACAAAAGATTGTCAATGCATTGACTACAATCGAATCCGATTTGTGTCGACAGACACGCCATTTGGTCATTTCTATGACATCGGTCCTTACAACCCATCACACACAGCCAGTTCAAGAAGAGAAAGCAACCACTATGGCCACAATCCACCTCAAAGCCCAGCCGCTACTTCAACAGCCTCCTTCCAGTCCATTCTCATGTTCCGCCAACAGGATCAACTCATCTCACATCATCAAAGGAACAAGATGCTACACCTGGCGCTTCTTCTCACCTAACTTTCTGCGAGAACCTTGGCAAGCTGTGCTTTGCATCAATATAGTCATAGTCCACACAAATATGAATACAGTGTCAATCAACTCTCCTTACTTTTAGCCCATTGGAAGAACTTCTATAGTGTGAAATTCACTTGCCCTCGATGAGCAAGATTTCTGGAATTCAATGATATTACTGTCTTTCCGTTACTGCTGACCTTCACGATTTCATCCGCTCATGATGCCTTTACATTCTTACCAGGGCAGCTGTAGAGGAGTGGGCAGGTTCTCCCCAAGAACAGCCTCCGCAGTACCAATGTCACTGACACCACTTGATTAGCATATCCGCAATTCTGCGTCGTTTCGGGGCTCCTTGTACGTACCGTGGTCCGCGAGGAGCCCAGTACTCGCCCGTTTTGCTGATATCAAAGGTTTCTATGAACGAAGCCAACGACTGAGCCGCCTCGTCGGGTGTCACGGCTATTGTAAATCATGGTCAAACCCAAATGCTTCTACTTAGGAGAAGGAGAGGACACAATCATGGAAACAGAAGGCTGAAGGATGGTCTGCTGTCAGCAAGACTTACCTCCACCGTCATCCCAGAATTTGTCAAAGCCAACACTCTTGGTCATCTCCGTTCGCATGAACCCCGGGTGAACGAGTCCGACTGCGATACCTTGAGGCTTCAGATCCAAGCTTAACAGCTTTCCGACCATATTGGACGCGGCTTTACTGGCATGGTGGCCGTAGTTGCCTCCTCCTTCCTTTTCGTGTCGAAGAGTGATACTGCCGCTCTCGCTGCTCACGATCATCACTTTGCTTCCCTTTCCTAAAAGACCCGCCTTGACCAGATGATGGACCACAAAGACCGGGCTGATTGCGGAGGTAGTGTACATTTTGACTTCTTTCTCCCAGTCGGGGGAGTCGAAGGACTCGGAGCCAAAGTACCCTGCTGTGATGATCACCGAGGATAGGTGGGTGGAGGCGGGAATCTGGGAGACCAGTTTCTGGCCTACATCCGGCTCGGAAACGTCAATGCCTGGCAACCAGGTGATGTTTGGTGTTGATGGTGATTCTGGGGATCTCGCTGTGCCGAACACCTGGTTGGCTGGGTCCTTGGCGTACAAGGTAGCCAGGGAGGCTCCCAGTCCCCGAGTTGCACCTACGATGAGAATGTTGTTGACCATTCTGACTGAGCTTGTTGAAATCTGCACTGTCGAAATTGACGAAGTGCCGATCACACAAAGATAAGTTATACTGTTACTCAATGCATCTGTGTAACCGGATGAGCTGTTCTGCACTTGATTGACGCCAGCGGGATGACGTCATGCTCGATGCCCTACAGTACGCCTCTTCTCTTTAAAGTCTAAACAAGTAGTTAAGTTAAACAGTGCGTCCGGGTAGGTTCAAGGGTGTCTTGGTTTCACTGATACCAGTGTAGTAGTGATCGCAGTGGCATTCAGAAACGCAAGACTGCCAGAGCTGGCATTGTTTCCGCACTTCTCACATTGTCGAGTTGGAATGACCACCGATTGACCCTTAGAGCAGGATAGTGATCCAGTCTGAAGTAAAGCACCCAGAAAAGTGGTACATGGCATGCGGATCGATCGAAAAAGCACTCGATGATCGATATAGATCAGCCGTGATCAGCAATCTTCGGAGCAGCTGTACGCGTCTGTTTTCGTGCAGTCATAGTAGTCTATTCTTAAGTAATCGACATCTTCTTCAAACATCGATGGTCCTGGCCCATAATTGAGGGCCCAAGGTTCATCATGACATGGGGTGTAACTACCACTACCCTACTAAGTACCCGCTACTCACAACGGGGACGGTGCAAATCCCCAGACGAAGAGAACGAGAGAGATGGGTCCAGGCAACGGATTCACAAGCGGAAGTTGACTTTCATTCGGACCGGTCTTCTTTCTTGGGGTCATATTCGAGTACATTCCTCCTTTTGCAATGGTACAGCTCTCGAGGTAGAGATCTCTCACCAGTCCCGATCAGGCCTGCGATATTGAATTGGCCCATCTGACCATGACTGGTGATTCTCCTCAAAAACAATCTCCACCCGGCCTGGAGCTCTCCTAGCATATCCAGAAAGCGTGCAACCGATGGAAGCATGGTGGCCGAGGACGGCCCATTTGCGAGGCCGAGATGAGAGGCGCCCGCTGAAGAAAACGGGCGAACCAACAATGAGTCTTCATGACGAGCAGGATCCACAATCTCTTATTGTCCCGAATCAGGCTGGGCTAGCACAATACGAAACTGCTATTTATGATTGAGGTTACTTACTCAACAAAGGCAGCATTCCCTCCGTCTGTCGAGAACGGTCCATGCCTCCTGCCATCCATGGATGAGGGCGGTGCGCTTAGTCAGATTTTGATGCGCGCAACAGTACTTACCGAAAGGAGATAGTTGGAAGTGTGGCTCCTCTTCTTGCAAGCTTTCTGAACGTGGAACTTGCGTAAGCCCGTCCTCGCTCCCTCTGCGCGGTCTTGTCAGAGCTGGTCATTCTTTGTGATAGCCTTATCCCAAGCATGACCAGCTTCCCCAAGATACGACCAGCTGTGGAAAAGTTTCGAGCTGCGCTTGCCCGGAGGAAAGAAGCCAAAGATCGATCCCATCGCCGCGGTGTTTCAGAGTTTACCTCGTCGTCATTAGGGTATGTTGTTTTGTTGCTCTGGGATTGAGAGCGTCATCCGCTACCGTCAAGACACAATCTTTTTATGTGGCATTTTTATCTTTGGTTTCCTGGTCTAGTCTGACTGTCTGACTGATCATCCGTCCTGCCGCCAATAGCGTCAAAAATGTTAATCCTCCGATACCTCCGTCGCCGTGGGGCTTGCCGGTCGAGATTCAAATCAAAATCTTTGGCTACTGCGACACAACTGATTTCTACCGCCTCAAGCTGGTCTGCAAGTCCTTCAATGCGCTGCTGCTCTTGAATGAACACGAAATTGTCCGCCAATACCTCCGTCAACGTCGGCATGGGACCCTACCCTCTCCACTTGATGACAAGCGAACATATACCCGCAATCCAGAGGATGACATGGTACTCCTGTCTGACCTCTTTCCGCCCTCGAAGAGTGCCAAAGGTGGCCATCTGTACACCTTTCGCTACCTCCATGAGCTCCGATCCCGGCAGAAGCAATGCTCGAAGCTGTGCTATTACCTGGCGGATCGGGTGATGGATCGATTCATGCAAACCGAGCAAGTCTTTCTTCGATCATCATTCCCCGTCAAGAAGACCGAGCGGTCCGCAATGGTCAAGAGAGGCAAGACCAGTATTTGGTTTCGCCTCGCCCCTCTCATGTATGTTGCCAATGACCGGACACGAACAGGGAACTCGGAGTGCCTCTGTGCGACAACCAACACGCGCTCAAACTGACGCTGACTGGCACCCCAGGTACTACGTCATGTACTTTTTGCAAAGCTTCGCCTCCGCCAGGCGCGAGCATACCAATCTGTTGCTCCGAGCACACGAGTCCGGACAGCTTTCAGTTCCGGTGCCCGCCGAGACACGGCGAAAGATGTACCGCAAGCTGCAAACTCAGATCCTACGAGAACCTCCGTTCCATAACACCGCCGCGCTGGTTGCGACACATCATTGCATGCACCTACTGGTCTCTTTGATTCGATACACCATGGCGGCCGACACTGAGATTGACGATTCCTGGATTCTGTCCCTCCTGATGTGGTCCCCCTTCACTCGCATCATGGAATATTTCTCTGCCGAGATCGGCGACGGAGGCAACCAGCGCATGCAACGGAAGGATTTTATGTACAATTTCCACCGTGACATGACGGCCCATGAGAAGGATCATATGAACTCATTAATATTTGGCCCGGCGAACGGAGATACAGACCGCTCTGTGCGGGACTTGTGGTTCGACGCCGCATCCGTCGAGATGGAATTGCGACAAGCGTCACCCCATCATGTAGAGACTGTGTGGACATGGAATGGCATGCCCATTGTTTTAGGATGCCCGGACTGCCGGCCAGCTCCGGGCTGGAGGGCTTAATGATCAGCGATGCATTTTGTTTTCCATGTGAGCGTTTACTGCGTGCTCGAAATGAAATATAACGTCATTTGAACAGGGAAACCCCTGAATTTTGGTCCTCACTAAATACTGTGCTGTGTACAAGAATGGCGAACGCATTCTCATAGGCGGCAAATATACACATGATATAAAGAACTGCCTACATAGTACATAGTACATACTACATACTATTCGCGTCTGTTTGGCATGGCAGTAGCCTTGTAGTTCTTGAGATGTGCTTTGTGTTTGTTCTGTTTGCAATCGAGGCGCGTCGCCGCAAGCATACAACCACGCGACAATAGACCAGACTGAGAGGAATATCACGCAATAATAAAGACAGTCCCCGAGTCAGATAAAGATGGAGACTGCGTCGCAAGGACAACTTTTCAATACCTCGTGGACTCTTCACCGTCTGTCCCCACTTCATCACGGCAAAGACTCAGTGACTCTTCTCAGCAATGCCGTCGCACTGAAAGCATATGCCACGCGACTACGCGATCAACTCACCGGCGACGTCCTAGCTGGTCTGCATATCCCCACGAGTGCGACCGCAGACGAGACCTTGTCCCGGACGGGCGCCTTACTCGATTGCCGCTGGGAGACTCTCGAGCCGAGCTCGACTCGACCCAACGCGTCGTTCTCGGGACTCCTGGTCACGCTTGAATATGAGAACATCTCGTGCAAGGCCGCTTTATTGGCTAGCCCTGACGATCATGATGCCACGAATTCCACGTCACGGGCCAAGCGTAGCGGCGTGACAATGCTGCCTTTGCTGTTGACGAAGTTCCCTACTGCTCTACGACAAACTTTTATCTCTTTCTTGCAGTCCAATTTCGATGCATACTGCTCGAATCTCCGACTTTCGTCGGCCTTCCTGTGTACAGGACTGGAGACTTTTATCACCGAATTGCGCGGGTCGAGAGATCGCCCCAATGCATATAATGCCGTCGAAGAGACGATCAGGGATCTACAATTGTCACTGGCATTCTCATCGTCCATCACGCCGGCTTTACGAACTCTCAATGTCAACATTGCTCGAGATTCGATCGTTGGATTTCTCAATCCTGACTCTCCCTCGGAGACATCGCGAGGGAAATCGCCTGCGCAGCGTCAACCAAAGAGCAACTTAATTGCGAATATCAGCGCTTATCTCGATACGCACCTCGCCATGCAAGTCGATCTTGACGGGTCACTACAGAACAAGGTCTCCCGGCAGCATGTGCGACTCTCGAAAGTCGCGTGTGCCGCGTTCGTGTTGGGCAGCGAGGGACGGATGAAGCTTGTTATGAACGCGACGCAGACCAGTGGGAACGAAGATGATGCGGAGCAGCGAATACCTCCATCTTTGAGGGCAAGTGAGACGCTGCTGCGGTCGATTATCGAAAAGGCTGCGATGGCCGAGTTGAGTACAACTTGAAAGTTGTGGTTGACTTGAAATTCGCGGTTCTATTCCGGTCTTATGTTGGACCACGGTCACCACCATCACCCATGGATCAAGTCTCGGATGCGTTTTGCAACGGCATCGATTGTTACCGGGCAACTCAGGATATCCTGATCCCGGTTTTCGAATATTCCGCAAGATGACATTGGCCTCAGGAGCAATGGTGCGGTCATGCATCATGCAGCGGCAGTCATCGGGAAGATCTAGGCCAAGATTTCACTACCCACAAGCCGCGAGCTATGCGAGCAGGAAGCTCTGCCATGTCCCACATGAACACGACACTCTTGCCGGAGTGCTTGCTCACAGTCTAGTGGACCAAGCTTTGCAAGCCACGTGTTGGTTTCTTCCATCATTCAAGTGGTCCGCTTCGGTGGCTAGCTTTGAGAGAGAAAATCAATCGCTTGGTGTTCCAGCCTAAAAGCAAACGGAATCTGTAGTTCAGTGGTATCAAAGTTTTCTGCATGCCAAGATACATATGTCAGACTCGCAAGAACGAAAAAGTGTACACACGCTGCATTTATCATGCACATAACTGGACATTGAGCACCTCTCCCTCTGTGCTGGACGAAGAAATTGGAAACATAATAGCCTGACGATACACGGTCCTCGTAGATTTGGACACTTTATGTATGATTCAAGTGAAATCTCACATATCACTTTGCTCCTCAACCTCCGCCAACCGCAACGCTTCATCGACGCGAGGCACAAAATGTGTGATACCGCCACACTGCTCGACGATGCCACTCCTTTCAAACATCTGAAACACGCTGGATGTAGGAACACGGCAGAAAAACACTCGAACGCCCTGCTCTGTATACGCTCTCACGATCTCATAGAGCACTTGTGTACCAGAACCATCGATACTGGTGACTCCATGTACGTCAAAGATGATGTTCTTGTTGTTCTCTGCGCGGCGCATGCGAGGACGAGATGGATGCGTTCGGCTAGATCCATACAGTTCCAATCGACGAAGACGATTCTTCAGATCGCCTGTATTGGCAAACGTGAGTGGCTCGGGGATTTTGACGATCAGTGCACCCTCAATGAGTTCCACGTTCTCCCGGTGAAGCTCGGCGTTGTCGAAGCGGGTGTGCGTGCCGGGAACTTTGCCGAGAATTTGGATGCGTGGCTGCGTAGCGTGACGGATGAGGATGATCACGGATAGTCCTATCCCCAGCGCCATTCCAAGCTCTAGGGAATAGAAAATGGTAGCGGTAAAGATCAGAAACATCAGTGTGAGCTCTGTCCATCCCTGCAGGCGGAGGAAGAAGATAATATCATGCGGACATTCTTCAACCAGACTGTAGGCGACGACAGAGATCATAGATGACAAAACGGCTTTCTAGGGGGATGCGGTCAGCAGTGGCCTCTGGATGCGATGCTGCTACGCGACATAGATGGAGACCGCCTACCGGAAGATATGAAAGATAAGGCAAGAGCACGAGAATGGCGAAGAGTGTGATCAGACTCAGAAAGATACTGCTCATTGGCGTACGAGCACCTGTCTGAGCATTGACCTTGCTGCGACCGTATCCGCCAAAAGCCGGAAGAGACATGAAGCAACCGCCCAGCAGATTTGCCACGCCGAGTGCTACCATTTCTCGATTTGCGCTCATGTGCATCCCCTGAATCCCATCGGGCTTTCCATCGCCCAGGCCCTTTGCAGCGACCGAGGACTCGAAGAAGCCTAGCAACGTGATGATGAAAGCTTTACTCATCGCGGTTCGAACGTGCGTCATATGGCTGAAGCGGAATGGCCAATGGAAGGTGAACAATTCGCTGGAACTGATTTCGGTATGCCCGAGAAGTTCAAGGCCCTTGTCCTCCCATTTCAGGCTGTAGGCCAGTACCGCTGATAACACAACCACAATGAAGCGATCTGGGAAATAGATGACCTGGGGAAAGCGAGGCATCATCCACTTCTTCAAAGTTCTGTGTATCGCTTGATCAGACTCATGATTCCCTATGGACCCTTTCAAGCCATGAATTGATGATCGGCTTACCTGAAGAACATAATGATAGAAAAGCTGATGAGGGAGACTGCTGCTGTCAGTCCATGACTTTTCCCGACGTTCCGGAAGATGAATGTCAACTTCTCGACAGTCGTGCCATGGCTGACACCAGCCTCTTTAGCAAGGTCCGCAAGGCCCAACTCCGGAATCAGTTGATCGGCAAAGATAACAAAGCCAATGGCGGTGATAAAGCCACGAAGGAATGGCCGACTCAACACATTGTCCAGAAATCCCAGACGGGTGATTCCAGCAATGAGGATCATAGATCCTGCCATAGCGGTGGAAACCCCGACAATGATGGCGCTTTCCATAAGGTCATCTTCTTTAGGGCCGTTGCTTGGCATACTGGCCTTCACAATAGCTCCCGTCAGAAGTGATCCTGCCGCTTCTGGTCCAATCACCAAGAGGGGACAGCTACCCAGGATCGCGTATACGAAGGGATGAATCACAAAAGAGTAGAGGCCATTGACGGGAGGGGCGTGAGCGAGATTAGATGCTAGTGACAGCGCCATAGGAATATAGATCGACGACACTGTCAATGCAGCAATCAGATCACCACGCAAGAATGACCATTGGTACTGGCTGATCCAGTTGAAGAATGGGATGTAGTACGAGATGTATCTGTGCTCGATGGTTAGCTCTTTGCTCTCGGTGGACGCATCCCACGGTCGCAATGGCGCCGTAGCCTCATCAACGTTGAATGCTTTTGAACATACTGTTTCCTATCGTCGTTCATAGACAACGCCGACAGCGACGATTTCATTTGCGGTGTAAAGTCGGAATCTGGACGTGACTCTGGCTCACCAGCACTGGCCCGGCTTTGGCCTGGAGTCGCCCCTCGATCACCATTTTCATTAACACCAAAGAGCAGGCCAGCATCCAGGCCATGATTCTGGCTCTCTGTTGGCTCCTCGGGTCGAGGTGAAAAGGTGCCGTGGCTGCAGCGCCTTTCACCACATACTGGGT
Organism: Penicillium ucsense; assembly: GCA_014839625.1. Lineage (NCBI taxonomy): Eukaryota > Fungi > Ascomycota > Eurotiomycetes > Eurotiales > Aspergillaceae > Penicillium > Penicillium ucsense. The sequence continues at coordinate 346,725 of WIWV01000003.1, forward strand.
CAGACTGGTGATAAGACTCTAGCAGGCGGGTTCTTGCATCGGGTTCGTTCATGCTATTGATTCCAAGACCTGACGCGCCCCGTCCCTCGTCCCCAGAATCTGGACCTGGTGAAGCTCTTCTGCTGGAGCCATTGCGGAAAATGTCCATAATGCGATGTTGGAGGGACCTTGCTCCCCCCGAATCCTGGCGGAGGAGAGAGCTTGACTCGGACATGATGTAACGAGCCGAGGTGATACTTTATCTCAGGCTGGTCACTCGAAGGTTTTTGATGAACTGAACCCTAGCACCATTGCTCTGCCATTCAGAGCAGAAAGAATTATTGGAAAGCGAAAAGAAGTCGCAAAGCCTCGGGCCGAAGTAAGGGATTCAAGATCGTGTTGTATTTATGCTTTTCTGTCTTGTTTGGAAATAAATTTCACCATTCTTGAGAATGGGCGGTGTCACTGTTAGGAGGGCTGACTAGTCGTAGTTCTGGATCTGGATCTGGACTACTAAGGATTCCGATAAGCGATAAGCGGGGCCAACGGCCCTCCCACTGAAGCTGTCTCTTGACGATGAGGAACTCGAAAGGCCACCAGAGTCAGAGTTTTCCTGTTGACAACCGATCAACGGGAAGAATCACGACCAGAATGGATGATGCCCTCAGTCGTGGCTCATTATCTGGCCCTGCAGCATCTCTTTCATTCGCCCCGACTCAATGCCTCTCACACGAGGCGGTACTGTAGGTCAGAGGAAGAGAATGAACGGCATAATAAATTGACCAACGAACACCAACTGCACATGAGAACCAGCATGCTGTACTCTGTGTAGTTAGTGATGGTATGTACACTGTACTGAATGTAGTCCTACGCTAATGGACAACCGACCACATATCATCCAGTTAGCAGCCTCGAGCACCCTGTCGATTAGTTATAATTTCACACTCATATGGCGAGCAGAAGCCTTAGCTTCAAGTACAACCGGAAGTTAGTCAAGGTACTGAGTCAGACTCAGACAGCAATACAGCACCATCTCTAAGTTAGTCTGGCCTTTAGAAGCAAGACATGCCGGTCTATTCAACCTTCTTACCATTGTGTTATATCTGCTTAAGACGTGCATATCACTTGATACCCAAGAATTTTCACTGGTCAAGTGAATGACCTGACATGGAGCCAAATTTGACATCAACTGCAACACCATGTAACTAATCGATACTGATTCGATAGTAAAGCAATACTGATGGTACTTGGCAGTGCACTGTTGTACTGTTTCACCATTGTAGAGCCCCTCCGTCGGTCAACATCACGTGAGTAGAGCACTCCGAGCGCTGAAAGGCAGATCCCGTGACCCCAGTCAATGTGGGTTTTGAGCCCGCCACAAAGACCGATTTCAGACGAGCTTCTCACTGCAAGTCCCTCGCTCAAGTCGCTACTCACTGCCTCGCTTGTCTCTGATCTCGTCACCCGAGACTTGATCTCATATCATCTGGACTGCTGTTCTTCGAGTCCCTTTTTCCCGCCTGAAATTTTCACGTCAAGCCGCGCAGCGCAACCCCGCCAAAATGTCTCTAACAAATTGCCGATTCTACGAGGAGAAGTACCCTGAGGTGGACAGCTATGTCATGGTCAATGTCAAGCAGGTACAGTCATTGCTATTGTTCATGACGGTCTAGGCTCTGCGGACGTTCAGCTAACAGATTTCGGTCTGGATGTAACAGATTGCTGAGATGGGCGCATACGTGAAGTTGTTGGAATACGACAACATCGACGGCATGATTCTGCTCTCCGAATTGTCGCGCAGACGTATTCGTAGTATCCAGAAGTTGATTCGCATTGGCCGCAATGAAGTTGTTATTGTCCTGCGTGTTGACAAGGAGAAGGGTACGACCATTTTGACTTCGAGCGCTCGGGCTCACGCTCAGGGTATCTTTCAACTGATCTCTAATCGTTTGCGCAGGTTACATCGATCTTTCTAAGCGTCGAGTCTCACCTGAGGACGTTGTGAAGTGTGAGGAGCGCTACAACAAGAGCAAGGCTGTGCACTCTATTATGCGTCATGTCGCCGAGGCCACTCAGACTCCCTTGGAGACCCTCTATCAGCAGATCGCTTGGCCTTTGAATCGGAAATACGGACACTCTCACGACGCCTTCAAGATCTCAATCACGTGAGTCACCGCGGAGCCCTCCACCCATATGAGGACCTCAGAGACAGATCTCTCATCCAATCCATATGCAATCAAGATACTTGTTACTAATCCCACCCGTTGTTCACCAGTAACCCCGATGTTTGGAACGAGATCGAATTTCCCAACGACGTTGTGAAGAAGGAGCTGCAGCAGTACATCAGCAAGAAGCTGACTCCTCACCCTACCAAGGTCCGTGCCGACATTGAGGTGACCTGCTTCGGCTACGAAGGAATCGACGCTGTGAAGGAGGCTCTGCGCACCGCTGAGGCCAACAACACCCCTGAGAACCAGATCAAGGTCAAGCTGGTCGCGCCTCCTCTCTACGTCCTGACCAACCAGTCCTTGGACAAGAACCAGGGTATCCAGATGCTGGAGGTCGCGATTGAGAACATTGCCGCCAAGATCAAGGAAGCTGGTGGTAATTGCACCGTCAAGATGGCGCCCAAGGCTGTCACCGAGCAGGATGATGCCATGCTGCAGGAGCTTATGGACAAGCGCGAGCGGGAGAACATGGAGGTAAGCGGCGACGAGAGCGCGTCCGAGAGCGACGAGGGTGTTCCCGCGGCGTAAAGGCAGCTCGTTTGGAATTTCTGGTCTCAGGGGGATAGTGGGATACCCATCGCTGCACTGCCACTCGTGCTCTGCAGGAAAAGCTGTGTGAGAGACAACGACGGAAAGGGCTGGACGCACAGGATAGAGAAAAGCCATGCATATTTTACGCGATCAATGAGATGACAGATAAAAACGGACTCGACGATACGTGCATGGTCCCTTGTGTGATGATAGGCAGAGACCGCTTGCGACTCGGGATTGTTTGCCGGCCTTCCAAGCTTCAAGACAAGGTTTCCTTGCAATCGATCTGGATTGTATGACAAATATGTACATTTCACCAGTCTGGCAGTTACCTGTAATACCCAGGATTTCGACGCCTGTGGGGTTTCCTTTCCAAAGCAGCTTGGGAGGCTCAGAGCTGGAGACCTGCAGTCCTCAGGTGTGGTACAACTAAATCGGGACGGTCAATGCCATTGATACCTCACAAACTATCCCAATGGACATCTTGCGCTCTACTCAATTCAATTGTTGGATGGGAACATTCTGAACTTCAATGCCATTAACTTCAATGCCATTTAGTCAGAAAAGGCTTCAAAGCGACATCTGCACGAAAAGAAAATTGTACCGTAGACTGTCGTCCCCATTAAAGTAACAGTATGAAGCAAAGTCATCGACGCTTCGGTGCTTCGCCTAATTACTGGTAGTGGGCTGTCGCCCGGTTGTCCCAGAATGGTCTAGGGAGTGCAGATAAGGACCGACTTTCGGGAATGTTTGGGGCGCGCTTTCTGGATTGTTGTTGGAATCTGACTGTCAACTCAACCAACAGCGAGTGTGACCTTGTGGATAACTCCAAATTTGATACTTCAAGTCCATACTCATTATATCACTCGGAATGGGGTTCTGGGATTCTGTAGCGGGCATTGGTCGTGATGTCCATCACCGCACGGAGGCAGAACGGCAACGACGTACGTCATTGTCACCTTCAGGCCCGACATTTGGCTAACCGCGTCACAGTTCTTCCAACACATGAGCGTGACGAAATTCAGGGCTTAGAGACTGCTAAGGAGATTGCCAAAGTTGCTCTTCGATTGAGATACCAGATTGAACAGGTTGTGTCATGTGAGGTCGATGAAGGCGCCTTGACAGACTCTAACAGCCGTATCATATCCCACGATGTGATTCAAACAGCCAAACGGGCCGGCGGTGAAGACCACAGCGCCTGTGTTGTTTTCTGCTTGATCGTATGTCTGCGGTGGTTTAAGAAGCAAGCTGATATCGAGCTCTGGGACGCGGATCTCCACGTTGCGAGAGCAATTGCATGTGAAGCCATTGCGAAGCGCATGTATGCATGCCGCCTTTCCAATGCTGGCTAGTGACCACGAGGAGCATCTCTTGTGACGAGCTGACATTCTGTTTTAGTATTGAATCTGAGATTGATCAGGACCATCTCCTCAAAAATATCCTTTTGAAGCGCTATTCTATCTTCATTGATGGAGAAGAAAGTACACCTGCCAACGTCATCGAGCGTGCAGTTGACCTTCACGCTCTTCTGATCATTGGTTCTGCTGGATATCAAAAATGCATCCAGTACATCTGGCGCGGTTGGATCTGTCAGGAAGAGGGCAATCCAACGAACTTCGTGGAGTACAAGGACAAATCAAACACTGACTATTGGGTTCACTTTCATCCCGATCGCATGAGAACGCCTTTGTACCAGAATATGTGCCAGATCATATTCTCCTTGGTCTATCTGTGTCTCTACACAGCAGTCATCAACACCGTCAATCCTACTGGCGATCTTGACTTAGCGGAATGGATTCTCTATCTGATGACCCTTGGTTACATCTGCGACGAGGTTTCAAAGTTCTGGAAAGTCGGCAGGAACTACTTCAGCTTCTGGAATGCCTTCAACTCGACCCTTTACGCCTTGCTAGCAATCTCCTTCATCATGCGATGCGTGGCCTTGGCACACCCTCCCTCCACACATCATGCAGAGCGAGAACGCTTCAACGGGCTCAGCTACAATTTTCTCGCATTCTCAGGGCCTATGTTTTGGATGCGTATGATGCTTTATCTTGACACCTTCCGATTCTTCGGGGCCATGTTTGTGGTCCTGAGAGTCATGATGAAGGAGAGTATCATCTTCTTTGCCTTGCTCTTTGTGGTGCTCGTGGGCTTTTTCCAGGCATTCATCGGCATGTCCCAAGTTGACAGCGATGTCGACATGACTGGTCCTATCATTCAGGGAATGGCCAACAGTGTCATGCAAAGCCCCGACTTTGAGATTTTCCAAGACTTTGCGTTCCCATTCGGCATTATTCTCTACTACCTGTTCAACTTTGTAGTCATGATCGGTACGTGTCCGGAATGGTGATGATGCGTGTATGCCCTTTACTAATTATCTATTCCTAGTCCTTCTGAACATTTTGATTGCACTCTACAACAGTGCCTACGAGGACATTTCAGGCAATGCGAATGATGAGTTTATGGCTATCTTCTCTGCTAAAACCATGCAATTCGTGCGTGCGCCTGATGAAAATGTGTTCATTGCACGTAAGTCCCTATTTCCGACCTTTTCCTTACTGAACCACCGGCTCATGCATCGCTAGCCTTTAATTTAATTGAGATTGTCTTCCTTGTGCTTCCCTTCGAATGGTGGCTCTCGACCAAACGCTACGCCAGGGTCAATGATATCGTAATGGCTATCTTATACTCACCCCTGCTCATTTTCACCGCCTGGATTGAGACTCGCCAGGCCGCCCAAATCAAATGGAACAGACGGCACGGGGAGGAGGATGATGACTGCATACAGGAATGGGAAGATGTTGCCAACGAGGTCAACTTTGATCTGGATGACAGCTGGAAGGAAGATGTCAAACAAAGCACACCAAACATCAAAGTCGATGCTTGCACGCTAGAGGTTCGCCAATTACAGGAGCAAGTCGCAGTACTGACAAACCTGGTGAAGAAACTTTCTGAAAAGACTGGGTCTGCAGATGAGGGAAACTAGCCGCAGACCTGTGCAGCAGCCAGTACATACGTTCAGTGAGGTATGTCGCTCACGAACATACAAATTCCCTACTGGGGCGTGAAACTCGATTGTCAGGTTGTTTGGTGACTTAGACAGTCTAGTATGTACGGCCCTCGTGTAGGAACGGGATCCTGCGAAGTGTGCGCATGATGGAGCGATTATCCAGGTACAATGGAAAGCGGGTTCTCATCACATGCAACCATATAGATTGAAAGAGTGAAGTGGCTCGACCGGATTATTTGATGTTTTTAGCACGCACTCGTGTCAAGCCTGGCCTACATGATAGACCCTATAAGGCAGACTCTAGGACATCCGATTGGAGTTATCGAATGCAAAAAGCGCTTCTTATTCTATTGAAGTATCTCCTGAATCCTGATGCCTCGTACCTAGACACTTGAGAGGTTTTTGTAATTTTTCACGGTGTTTTTCCAGGCAAAGTTCTAGGTAGATGAATACCCACGATCATCCGCAGTGCGCCGTAAGCGAAGTTCAAGGAAGAGTAGTTACTGGTAAGAGATAACTAATGATGCCCTGAAACGTATGGTGCACAACCCTGACCATAGAGGTGGGTATTGAAGTGTTCACTTTATCAAAGAGAAAACCTACATTGATTCTTTCTGCTTATCTTTCTTCCGCTTGTCTACACCACAGCTAACAATCGAAGACTGTTGAGGCTCTTTGATAGAAAGAGCGATAGTCAGTCGATGGTGTCAGGTGACCGAACAGGCTGATGATATGAGTTGCTGTCTATCCAACCTCCAAATATTTACGAACGCTCCAGATTTAACCAGCGTCCAAGTCCCGGATACCTACAGTCCGGGCAAAGCCCCAGTGTCCCCAGTCGACGGCCGAAGAACTCGTTGAGTAAGATAGTTCGTCCATGCCCGCGGGCCCATCTCAATTACATAAGCCACTGGCGCGAACGCGGGCGGTCCGAGGGGCGAACCCCAAATTATACCGAAGGTGGCTTCTTCGACTCCGGAGTGTTTTCTCTTCATCGCGTCTCCCCTCGATCCATTTCTGCGTGTGATCTGTGCATGTCTTTCTGAGTCGCTCATTTCAGGATCTCGGCAGTGGTCATCCTGGTCGCCAAAATGTGTGTAATAAGCTCATATCAAATTCGCTTTCACCAAGAAATCGCGAGGAATGCTATCGGGCACATGCTAATGCTGACCACAGGACAAGGCTCGCAGATGATCCTCAGATCCAATATGCATCACTGCACAACCCACTCCCACTTCAGCTTCACACCTACGTTTGGCCATTCTTGATTGTCTGGCCTGTCTTTTTCGCCTTTTACCTCTCCCCCGATCGCTATGATACGTTCATCCAAGGACAAGAATGGACTTTTGTCTTCGCGGGTACCATCGTCACGGCGCAGTCGCTCTTCTGGTTGATGACAAAGTGGAACATCAACCTTAATACGTTGTTCACTACTACCCGGGCCAAGTCGGTTGAAACAGCGAGTTTGATCAAGATCATTCCCGTCACAAACGCAGGCACCGCTGAAATTTGCCCCCTCGTTCGTGAGAATTTTGGCGGCAAGAAGAACATTTCATTCCTGTTCCAGAAACGCCGTTTCCTGTTCTATCCTGAATCCGGTACTTTCGCGCCACTGTCGTACGCCCTCGACGCTGAACCAAAGCCAGCTCTCAAGCTGTTCCAGCAGACTAAGGGATTGACTACCCAGGCTGAGCTCGACCGGGTGCAACACCACTATGGCGACAACACCTTCGACATCCCTGTCCCGACTTTCGTGGAGCTTTTCCAAGAGCATGCTGTCGCCCCGTTTTTCGTCTTCCAGGTGTTCTGCGTGGGACTCTGGATGTTGGATGAATATTGGTATTACTCGTTGTTCACCCTCTTCATGCTTGTTGCCTTTGAGAGCACCGTCGTCTGGCAGCGCCAGAGAACCCTCAACGAGTTCCGCTCAATGAACATCAAGCCATATGATGTCTGGGTGCACCGTCAGAACAAGTGGCAGGAAATTACCAGCGACAAGCTCCTCCCCGGTGATCTCATGTCCGTGAACCGTACCAAAGAAGATGGCGGCGTTGCTTGTGACATTCTCCTCATCGAGGGAAGCGTAATCGTCAACGAGGCAATGCTTTCTGGAGAGAGTACTCCTCTCCTCAAGGAATCCATCCAGCTGCGGCCCGGGGACGACCTGATTGAACCTGAGGGACTAGACAAAAACTCTTTTGTGCACGGAGGTACCAAGGTCCTTCAGATCACTCACCCCAACTCCAATGGCGATGATATTGCGAAGAGTCTGCCCGTTGGCGTCCGTCCTCCTCCCGACAACGGTGCGGTGGGTGTCGTGGTGAAGACAGGCTTTGAGACCAGCCAGGGCAGCCTGGTACGAACCATGATCTACTCTACGGAACGTGTGTCTGCAAACAACGCTGAGGCTCTGCTGTTCATTCTCTTCCTCCTGATCTTCGCAATTGCTGCATCTTGGTATGTCTGGCAGGAGGGCGTGCAGAAAGACCGCAAGCGCTCTAAGCTTCTTTTGGACTGTGTTCTCATTGTCACGAGTGTTGTGCCCCCCGAGCTTCCCATGGAACTCAGCTTGGCTGTCAATACGAGTCTCGCAGCTCTCAGCAAGTTTGCAATCTTCTGTACCGAGCCTTTCCGTATCCCCTTTGCCGGACGCGTGGACATTGCGTGCTTTGACAAGACCGGCACTCTGACTGGTGAAGATTTGGTTGTCGATGGTATTGCTGGCTTGACTCTGGGCCAGTCTGGTGCCACTGTTGAAGCTGATGGTGCTCACACTGACCTGTCAAAGGTGTCCGCTATTGGACCTGATACCACACTGGTGCTGGCCAGTGCCCACGCCCTAGTGAAACTGGACGAGGGCGAGGTTGTGGGTGATCCTATGGAAAAGGCAACATTGCAATGGCTTGGCTGGACTCTGTGCAAAAACGATGTCTTGACCACTAAGAAATCTGCCCCCGTGATCCAAGGCCGTCCGGTTGAATCTGTGCAGGTGAAGAGACGATTTCAATTCTCGTCAGCACTCAAGCGCTCCAGTACTATTTCCACAGTCACCGCTGTCGACCCGAAGACATCCAAGAAGAGCAAGTCCACCCTCGTCGCCGTGAAGGGTGCTCCCGAGACCATTCAGTCTATGCTCGTCCAGGCCCCTCCCAACTACGAAGAGACTTTCAAGCATTTCACTCGCAATGGAGCGCGCGTGCTTGCTCTTGCCTACAAGTATATCTCCACTGAGTCGGAAATCTCCCAAGGTCGCGTGAACAACTTTGCTCGTGAAGAAGTCGAGTCAGAGCTGGTGTTTGCTGGGTTTTTGGTCTTACAGTGCCCTCTCAAGGATGACGCCATCAAGGCTGTCCGCATGCTGAACGAAAGCAGCCACCGTGTTGTCATGATCACGGGTGATAATCCACTTACTGCTGTTCACGTGGCTCGTCAGGTAGAGATTGTCGATCGCGAGGTTGTCATTCTAGACGCGCCCGAGCATGATACTTCTGGAACTAGACTTGTGTGGCGCACCATTGACGACAAGTTGAACACTGATGTCGACCCAACTAAGCCTCTCGATCCCGAGATCATCAAGTCGAAGGACATTTGTATCACCGGTTATGCTCTTGCCAAATTCAAGGGCCAAAAGGCTCTCCCCGACCTGCTCCGCCATACATGGGTTTACGCTCGTGTTTCTCCTAAGCAGAAGGAGGAGATTCTGCTCGGTCTCAAGGATGCTGGCTACACTACTCTCATGTGCGGTGATGGTACCAATGACGTCGGTGCTCTGAAGCAGGCTCATGTCGGCGTCGCGCTTCTGAACGGTTCTCCTGAAGACTTGACCAAGATTGCTGACCACTACCGCATCACCAAGATGAAAGAGTTGTATGAGAAGCAGGTCGGCATGATGCAACGCTTCAACCAGCCGGCCCCGCCAGTTCCTCTTCCCATTGCTCATCTGTATCCTCCTGGTCCTGGCAATCCGCACTATGAGAAGGCTATGGAGCGAGAATTGCAGAAGAAGGGCGCGGCCGCGATTGCTGAGGGCGAGAAGTCCGGCGAGCAGATCCAGACCATCACCACTCCGGGAGCGCAAGCACTTCAGCAGGCGAATGCCAACCAGACCGCGGCCCAACAACGCCAGCAGCAGGCCCAAGTAGCAGCTGCTGGACTGGCTGACAAGCTCACCTCGTCCATGTTGGAGGCCGAGTTGGACGAGAGCGAGCCGCCCACCATCAAGTTGGGAGACGCTTCCTGTGCCGCTCCTTTCACCAGCAAGCTTGCCAATGTCATTGCTATTCCGAACATCATTCGCCAGGGTCGCTGTACTTTGGTTGCTACTATTCAAATGTACAAGATTCTCGCTTTGAACTGCCTGATCAGTGCCTACAGTCTGAGTGTCATCTATCTCGATGGCATCAAGTTTGGTGATGGTCAGGTGACCATCAGTGGCATGATGATGAGTGTCTGCTTTTTATCCATCTCCCGTGCCAAGGTATGTCTCAAATGCTCGCTTGCAACCTCGCTTCCACATGGCCGATATACTGATTTCTACCCTCTTTGCCACAGTCTGTCGAGGGTCTTTCCAAGGAGCGCCCCCAACCGAACATCTTCAACGTGTACATCATTGGATCAGTACTTGGACAATTCGCGATTCATATTGCGACGCTGATCTACCTGACTCAATACGTGTACAAGATCGAGCCGTAAGTCTCTGTGGGAATCCTTCAAGTGAAAAAGGAAACAACAGATGCTAACCATTGCCACAGAAGAGGAGACAACATCGATCTCGAGGGCGAATTTGAGCCGTCTCTCTTGAACAGCGCCATTTACCTGCTGCAGTTGATCCAGCAAATTTCGACCTTTTCTATCAACTACCAGGGTCGTCCTTTCCGCGAGTCCATTCGTGAGAATCGTGCCATGTACTGGGGTCTGGTCGGCGCGACTGCCATTGCTTTCTCCTGCGCCACCGAGTTCGTGCCGGAGATCAACGAAAAGCTGCGTCTGGTTCCTTTTAGCACCGAGTTCAAGGTCACCTTGACCGTTCTCATGATCTTCGACTACGCTGGTTGCTGGCTCATCGAGAACGTCCTCAAGACCTTGTTCAGTGACTTCCGACCCAAGGATATCGCCGTCCGTCGTCCTGACCAGCTAAAGCGTGAGATTGAGCGCAAGGCCAAAGAAGCAGCTGAGGCCGAGGCGCAGAAGGAGGAGCAGCGCAAGGTTTAGAAAGGAAATTGGAGGCTACTATGACCGAGCATCTGTTCATTTGTAATCTATATACATAGAAGGTGGTGGACTGAGTCAGTAGGGAATTGCATTGCTTGTTCTTCCGTCATGGATGGCAATGTCGAGCGACATGAGATTTCTGTCAACCTTCCATTTTTCAGCCGCCAGTTTTAGAACGCTATCTCCATGATCTGTGCTGGTGCAAAAATTATACTCCCGGGCCATAGTGAAAATTCATATGCAGAGCCGTGACAGGGTGGAAGTATTTCTATTTGATGACTATTTGACGAAATGCTCGACCTAGTTAGCCGTTAGTTCAGAGTCAAAGAAGCGGCTCATCTAAGGGGCCTAGATTTCTCTCAACCTTTTGCCCCAATTCATTCTCATGTACCCAATCTCAGACTGAAGGTTCCATAACCTCACCTGCACAACCTCGACGGAGTTCGTACGAGAAGCAGGAGCAGGCTGTACTGCGATTCTGCACACTACGACCCCACGTCGGCTGATCTCCGCAATGATCTCATCGATGCGGCGATTTTCTCCCCTCCATCCATGTTGCCCGTTTTTCTTTTCTTGTATTGCTTGTCCAGTCTAAAGTTCACATCATTTGGAGATCGGTCGAGTCAAAAACGCTAGCATGGCTTCCACACAGACTCTTCAGTCGAAATACAAACTCCGCTCAGGTCATGAGATTCCGGTACTGGGGTTCGGGGTAAGAGAGAACAGACTTGAATTCGGAGTTCATTCTTGGGCTAGAAACATCCGTACTGATGCAGCGCTGATGCCTAACATCATTTGGCTTCCAATCTAGGTGTATATGATGTAAGTCGAGGGCGAGCTGAACCATACCAGTAGAGTCAGGACGAATGGGTATCTGGACGTCCAGCTAACAAACACAGCCCTCCTTCGTCGACAGAAAAGGTGGTCTCGGAAGCGTTGAAGAATGGATTTCGTCATGTATATCGCATCTACTTGCCCAATGTTTCGTCACGGCGTGCTGAATATGCGTCCAGATCGACTCTGCTATAATGTACGGCAATGAAAAGGCTTGTGGCCGTGCTATCAGAAGCTCCGGCATTGATCGCTCCGAGATCTTCTTTACCACCAAGATCCCTCCCGAGTCGATGGGATACGGCGACACCAAGCGCGCTGTGGAATCGAGCTTGCGCGAGGCTGGACTCGACTACTTTGATCTGTGAGTTCTATACCGAATCATATAGAGTCCGTCGTAGGTCTCTTTGACGAATCCACATGTCTTACACACACGACGGCAGCATCCTTATTCACGCACCTTACGGCGGCAAAGAAGCCCGTCTTGGATCCTGGCGGGCGTTAGTCGAGGCGCAACAGGCCGGCAAAGTCAGATCAATCGGAGTGTCCAACTACGGCATCCATCATCTAGAAGAACTGGAAGAGTACATCCAGAACGGCGGCGGAGGCGAGATTTCCGTCGGCCAGTACGAGCTCCATCCCTGGCTGGATCACTCCGACATCGCCGAGTGGTGCCAAAGTCGAGGGATTGTCGTTGAAGCCTATTCTCCTTTGGCGCATGGTACACGATTCCGCGAGCCAGTCCTGTCCCAAATTGGCGAGAAGTACGGCAAATCACCTGCACAGGTCTTGATCCGATGGAGCTTGCAAATGGTTCGTATGCTCCATCTTGCTCTTATCATTTGCGTTTCCTCGCTGCGGAGTTGTGCTGATGTCCTCTTTTCGTTTTTGATCGCAGGGATTCGTGCCACTGCCCAAGTCTGCCAAGACACAGCGCATTCCACAGAATGCGAATGTCTTTGACTTTAAACTATCGCAGGAGGATATGGGACTGCTGGATACTGGCGAGTATAGTCCTACTGATTGGGACCCGACAGTGGACGAGGACTAAAGAGATTTGAAGGATAGACGATTGATGTTGAATGAGTACTCAGCACAAAATAGATATTTCTGTTCCTCTTACTTGCTGCATTTGCGGGGGTTTCCCCTCCCAGATAATGAGCAAAGGCGCAAATAATCCATCTGTACTGCTCAAATATCCCTAATGAATAGAACCATCAACCCAGCAACCCTGGAGTCTGAATCTCAATCCACAGAGAAGCGGCCGCGGGCCATCGAGTCGATAATCGCCGAACGTGGATTTGTCAGGAACTCCCCGCCGCCCCGCGGGGTTTTGCGCTTTCGGGATGATCGTGCGGACAAAGATTCTTATCAGTCACAGGTGTCACCACTCACCACTGTTCTCACCTCTCGCCTCTCGCCGTTGTTCCTCTTGCTCCTTTGCAAAAATCCCACTTCTCGAGCACGTCGACGAAGTCAAGTACTTTATGAGCAGTACAGTATTGGCTTTACTCTGAACTCACTTTCCTGATTGCGCAGCGTCCTGCCGAGACTCCGCAGCCATGAAGTTGATACTCTCCACATCGTACGTTGCCCGCTCTGGCTCTGCTTTTGCCTTGAGCGACACTTGGTTCTTTGCGTCGCTGGCTTCAAATGTTCTCCATTCTCGCAATGGAAGAGTGAGAAAACCGACAAGCTAATATCATGCGTCTTGCACCGGTATAGTAATATTATGAACAGCGGCCCGCCGTCGGTGATTCGACACCCGATGATGCAAAAGTCGAATATCGAACTGATCACCTCGCTGCGGTCAAACTTTGTCGCATCGCAGACCCTTGACAACACTGACGTGGATGGCGCGAATGGTGCCGCGAATGGCCAGCGCGGCAATGTCGCGTCCTGGACGGAGAATTGCGAGGACGGACTTTACATTCCGGCCGTGGACTTCTCACAACACGGGCTGGCCGAGGAGAGGGACCAATACGATATTACAGTGAAATTGTTCTACTTGCCGGGCATTCCGGCCTCAAGACGCTGTGCGCACACCAGAGAGGCGATCGATTTGGTACTAAGAGAGTTACATGTCAAGTCGATCGATCTTCTGATCGTCTCGTTCCCTGGGATCCTGTTCGACGCGGACGATGACAGTGATGAGGAAGGCTCCGACGCCAGTGGCGAAGATGATTTTGACAGCATGGTACAAACATGGCGAGTCTTGGAATCTTTGCACGAACAGGGCGTCATTGCGCAGATGGGTGTGGCCGAGTTTGGCAGCGAGCGATTGGCGCGATTCCTTCCTCACACCCAAGTCAAGCCCACCGTGGACCAGATCAATCTGAAGGACTGTTGCGTGGTGCCCAAGTCTCTCATTCTTTATGCCAAGCAGGAGAAGATTCAACTGCTGACCCATAACGACTGCAATGACATCCTGCCTGTCGGGATGACTCGAGAACTCCTGGGTCCCAAGGATCAGGGCGGCGCGGGTATACTGGCATCGGCCCCGGACGCCAACGACGGGATTCAAGGAGATGTCGAGCCGCAGTGGGTGGTCAAATACACGGCTGTCGTGAAAGACCGTGGCGTTGTCGAGAACAAGGGCTACTTTGCTCTGGCGGATGTAGGTACATGTGTCCAGTCCCGTTCATGAGATCAAGGCGCGCCGGGAAGAAATAACGATATTCAAATATAATCTTCGATCATGAGATCATTCGTGGTCTCTTCAATTCATGGCTGAGCGTTGGCGTTTTCCTGTCATCTTTTCTTGTGTTTTCCTCTCTTTTGTCTCGCATGCTTTCCTTCCATCCCTCTCTGTGGCTCTGTTGGTGTGTCTGTTGCGGAATGGCCCAGGGTCTGTATCTTTGCAAAGCACACCTGCCGCAGGATCTCTCGACGTTGTATAGAAGACACAAGACTGGATTTCTCCTCTATCCGATCATGCTGCGTTTGCGCCCTCGCATCCGCACATCTTCCAGTCTCTTCAAGGTAGAACCGGCTCCCTTGTGGCTCTCCCGATACCCAAGCAGCACGGAATCAAAGAACTGCTCCGACCGGGGATGTGTGCTGCCAATAGCACGCTCCAGCACGTAGAGATCGACTGCACGGTCCTCGTCTTGCGTACTTTGCGCCGCCAGACCAAAGTCAATCAACACGACCTCGCCCTCCATAGACACAGCCGAGGCAGCGAGACCCGTCTCCTGGCGCTGCCCCTGCGCAGGCGACCGCAGCATCAAATTACTCGTTGTGAGATCGCCATGCACCACACCCGCTTTATGCAGACCACCAATCGTCAATCCGATGCGCTTCATCAACCCGCGCACACGATCCTCTTCCATGGGCATCTGACTCGCATCCAGCGCCGTCGCATGCTTCTTCATCCACGCTTCCCACTGCTCAAGAACCACCCGGACCACAGGTCCCTCAATCCACTCCATCATCAGCCACGCGCCTCCCCATGCGCTCTCCTCGCCGCCCTGGCCCTCCCAATCCATCGCCAGCACCGCAGGCACGCTGACCCCCTCACGAACCAATTTCACCAGGCATCGCGCCTCCTGAATGATACGCTGACGCGTCAATCGACGGTCGAGAATGGGGTGGCGGTAGGGTTTGGAGGGGCGAACTTTGAGCGCGGCGGGAATGGAGGGGTCCAGCGAGACGGTTTTGTAGAGGTGAGCTTCGGCGCCCTGGACGAGGAGTGTGGGGGCGGGTGTGGTGTTGGTGAATGGGGAGGGGAGTGCGGGAGGTTTGTATTCTTCGGTCATTTTTGTCTATTGTATGTTTGGGGGTTTGCGTGTACTTGAAAGGAGATCTGTCCTACTGATGGACAGAGAACTGGTTTGTTCGAGGGCAGCAGGTGAGGGTTTCGAGCGGGAAAGATCGCGGAGAAATTGGGTTTAGCACGAAAAATTGTTTCCGCTCGAGGAATGGTGGGGCATACCGTGAGACTTGCAGTATGCGCGAACAATGTCGACACTCTTAGGTTGAGTTGACCAAGTTCGTACTCCAGAGCCCTCTTTCGAGGGGATTGAGATATTGAACGTCGGCTTCTCAGTTATATGAGCTGCGTGGTAGAGTCGAGATTAGTCCTGGATTGTCAGGTAATGACAGGCCTAGCAGTGCATTCACCGTCCATCACTCAGGCTTACAAAGGCAAGAGAGCGAGTGAAACGGCCCCCGATCGAAAGTGAAAGTGTCCATGCGCTTTATTCAGTTGAGAGTATAGGAAACATGGGAAGAAAAATGGACAGGAATGTTTGTATATATATATGTAGTTCATCTGGTCCTCCAAGAGAACCAAGTATAAGACGAGGGAGAAAAGACATGATCAACCCAAAAACGGACATCACCAGCCCGTTTGTAGGGCAATCGCTCCCCGAAAGTTTTTGCATGAACCGGACAATATCAAGGGTAAGATAAATCGCAGATATAAAAGTTAACTACCACGAGAAACTTTCCTCGATGTAATCCAGGTTGGAGCTAGGTTGTCTCCGACGGCACACCCGGCGCACATCATCACTCAAACCACCATTTCCACACACCATCACACCCATGGCACCAACTTGACTCTCGGCTTCCATCCCAATGAGCGTGTCGATGTTGGGGCGACCAGGGAACATCTGGACGGTTGCAGAGGGGCTTTGAATCTCCTTGGTGTTACGGGGACGCGTCACAAAGAGCATGATCCGGAGCACTTCACGGCGGCGGTCCATCGCCAGGATGGTGGTCATCCAGGGTCTGATCCATTCGAGATGCTCGGGAGACTGGATGATCCAGACCAAAGTGAGACGGCGAGTGGCCACGGTACCGTCGGCGAAGCCAGCGACGAGGTGACGTACAAATTGAACGTGGTGGGTGATTCCAACACCTCCAGCGAAGAGCATCACGGTACCGTATGAGTCCAAGGAGTGGATGTTGCCGTAGGGACCTTCGGCAAATGCACGAAGGACCACCCGCGAGCCGACCGCATTGGAAGCACGCTTGAACAGCTTGTCCGTCATACCGGTGCGGCGACGAACCAGCAAGGAGATGGTATTTTCCTTCGACCGACCGAGCAGATCCTGTCGTGCCATGGGGAGGGACTTTTCATCAGTCAAGGTCGACTCAGTCTCGGTCCAGGCCACCGAGAAAGGGTGGGAAGTCCACCAACCGACGGATGGAATGTAGAGGTAGATATATTGACCCGGCTTGAAGGTCCACGCCCGAGCCATGCGGATCGTAATGCGCATGCAGTCACCGGGCATGGCTTCAACCGTTGCCGTGGTGGAATTACGGCCGATGTTTCGATAGAAGATGAAAATCAGACGGCTAGTACGCTCAAGCGCCCACAGAACAATTGTGGCCAGCAGATATGTCTGAGCCGCAAGACCGTTGAGATGCACCCACAAGAAGCCGAAACATACGGCAGCAAGAGCAATGTGGAGATGGAGGAAAGTCTCATAGAAGGCATGACGAATCGGGGACGGTGAATGAAGCATCAGCGCGGTGAATGCCGCGGTGCCCATCAAACCCGCGAACAGGAAGCTGCTGGTTGGAAGGATTCTGGCCACAACGCCCCATCCCATCTTGTTAGCTTTCGGAATCATCCAAGCAAAAGTGTGAGCGAGAGCCTCGCACACCACGATGCGGCCCAGCCATCGGTGGAGAAGATTCCAGGTGTCGTAGGGCACGTGGAGCATCGCGATCAGGGGGTTGTTGCGTCCGGCCATAATGATCAAAGGAATCAAGTTGATGGTGGCCATGGTTCCTGTCCGATTGCGCACAATACCCGCCAGAGTGTCTTCCGTTGAGTTGTACGGAGTGGTCACGGTACACAGAACCACGTTCATCACCACGACGCTGACGACCAGGAAGCCGTGGAATCGGCTGGGGAGGGTACCCATGTTGATCGCCGACGAGAGCTGAAATTCACGATTGTGGCGGACTCCGAAAAGGGGAGCATAGATCAAGTGCTCCTTCAGCCAGCAGAACTTGTCGTGAGCTGGTACGAAGTACTTCTGCTTATCGTCGGTAAAGGCAGACAGACGTCGAAGATGTCCCGCAAAACGGAAGCTCAGCGACCAAATGTAGTATGCAGCGGCCGCGCATCCCAGGGACAAGATCGTATAACGGGCCAATTTGTCATTGTATGCTTCGTACCACAAGGAAAGCTCGCTTTTCTTGCCTTCTCGCTTCTCAATAGTTTCTTGGGCGGTGCAGAGTCCCATCAGGAACAGACCCAAGATGATTGAAGACATCATCTCGAAGACTTTGGGACTTGAGATGGGATGTTGAATGCGGCAAGACCGGCTTGCAGCAACTGAGAGAATTGATCA
This sequence comes from Penicillium ucsense, assembly GCA_014839625.1. Taxonomy (NCBI): domain Eukaryota; kingdom Fungi; phylum Ascomycota; class Eurotiomycetes; order Eurotiales; family Aspergillaceae; genus Penicillium; species Penicillium ucsense. The sequence continues at coordinate 364,826 of WIWV01000003.1, forward strand.
AGATGATTGAGTAGAGCCCTTCTAGGAATTCTGTCCAGGGTCCTAAGTCGATGGGATGATCTTGTGCAATTCGAAGCAACGCCAGGCCTGCTTCGAAAAGCTAAGATGAGAAAAGACGGATGTTGCTTGCAACAGGAAGGATCAGGATATCTCGGCAAGTATGTCAGGAGATCAGTTCACTCTTCTTTTGTTTTCTTTGCGTTGCGTTCCTTCCGTGCAAGTTTGTTGGGTGCGCAGCGCAGGCGACAGGAATGAGAGAATTGATTTAATTTGATTGATCCCCTGTTGTCAGTTGACGTCGTCGGGAAACGAAAGGAATGCTGGTGAACCAGTCACTAGCGGAAAGGGCAAAATGCGCAGCGTGGGGAGGTCGTCCACTGCGTCAACAAAAGGATTGTTTGTGAGTATCAAATGAAAGGCAAACAACGGCAAAGTCCAAACAAAACAAGGACGACAATAGCCAGCTGTCGAGAGAAGAGACAATAGTACAAAGAATGACACAAGTGAAGGAAAACAACGAGCAGCGAAAAAGAGAAACAAAAGGTATGCCTTTCAGGACCTGACGAGGAGGAAAAACCCTGGCGGAAGCCATGATAATTATCTGCCCCCTTCGAAGAGTTCGAGGGTTGCCGAGTATCCACGTACGTGCCGCATAGTGGGCAGAGTGGGGAGATTTGAGACAGGCCAAGTACCGCCACCCCGGAGCCAACTGACTCAATAGTACAGTGGAGAATGGGCGCAGTCGTTCAATCTAGTAGTGAGTCTAGTGACAGAGATGCACACTGAAGGATTCTGATCAAGATCTAGACTGGATCTTTCCAGCTGTGTTTCATAACTCTGCGGTCGGGAGGGGAGCATCGCGATGATGTTTGAAGCAACCCTCCAGGATCCGTGCTTCCATTGCATGTCCTATCAACGGACAGAGCCAGGCGGCACTGAAGCTTAGCTGTGACGATTGTGCCGTGAGTTGAAAGCAAGGCATGTGAAAGAGATGTCGCAGAGCGCCATTCAAGGCAGAGTATCAGCCTATCATGCACAAGGAGTGGCTGCATTGCGATGCCATACACCTTGATCCCGCGCCGTTGGGACGGATTGGAAGCGCATTCATGACGGAGTCAGCCCGTTCGTCGCGGGTTTATTAATGACCATCGCATCCAGAATTTGTCTATCTCCATCTGAGTGGGCCAGATACGAATCTGAAGAGTGTACAGAGAGGGTCCCGTCAACATGATCTGAGCGATCAACTTCTAGCACCGCAGTCAGCGTTGAGAGACCGGTTAAAATACCTGTGGAAATACCCGCAGTACTTGCAAGTTGGTGCTTTTGCCTCAGCACTGGGAGAGATGGACCAGAAGCAATCGTGGCGCGGAGAGAGTACATAGTGGCTCATGATGAAACAGTTCTCGGACGAGTCAGGATGCAACAGCCGCCGATCAGGCGAAAGTCGTATTGATGTTGTCGGTGGATAGGAACGGTAGGTAGGTACTGCACTGGACTCCTGGTAGCTTAAGCCAGGACACCCCGTCATGGTCCCAAATTCCCAAAAACATGCGACTGGCGGTTTGAGAACTGGGCTTTGACTTTGATCGATGGGCCAATGGAGGAGGCTGAAACACTCGAGGATGGTGGGGATCAGCAGTGAATCGGAGGAGGAGAAGAGAGGAAACAGGGGAGATCCTGCAGGGCGGATGGCCAAAGGAGTTTAGATTAAATATCATCTTGTAGATAGAGCGGGATCTATTGTAAAGACTCTGAATTGAAGGCCCTTTTCAGAGAGTGCGATGTCGATAGTAGTATAGGTCGTCATTGACGAAGTTGTTTCTCTTCGGGGTGGATTCGAATGAGAGGACGTTCGCAATGCCGGAGTCGAGCATCGTACATTCAATCTGGTCATGTGTTTCGGACAACGTGATCAGGGTTCAGAGTTCAGACAGACCAAGGTCCAACCCGCCACGAAACACTCAGTAATGAGATGCACATTTGGCTATAAACCCCACCGTCTCACAGACCTGAATGAGCGTCAACATTTGACCACCCACACCCGTTGAACCGACATCGACGTCGCCGCGTCCGATAGACCTCACCCTCCCTGCGTCATAACATCATCTCTCTGCTACGCCCTTTGTCGCCCAACCTCGCACATATTGCAGCATGTCTGTCTGTCCCGACATGAGATTAACCCTCGACTTAATCTCCCACTGCGGCAACTAACCCAACTGGGGGTTTCTGCGCCGTTCCGCTCCACACACTTGCATAGAGGGAGCTTGCCAAGAGTTGTTGTAATCTATATCAGACCGTTAGACTTGGGGCCCTTCCGGGAGAATCAAAAACCGGAGCATAAGGCTTGTTAATCTTCCCAATTGACGCCCATCCGACTGCCAGAGGCGTCATGCAAAGGAAGGAGATAAAGTTCAAAGTAAAAGGTTCCGTGAGACATTGAAGCGGAGAAGGTAAATCTACAACATGGCTATTACTCGACTATCGTCACTAGTGCATCGAGGGAAGTCTAGAATCCCGGGCATATTGATTGTACAAGTGTATATATGTCAGGCTTGGAGTCTCAGTACTCCGCGCGACTGAAACAGGGAAGAGAGCGTAGTGCACAGAAGAGGAAGGCATAAGCTTCTCCGCGGCAAGAGCATTCTGCATGGTGAACCTTCGTGCTCTGCTTGCCACTATGATGTAGACAAAAATCTTACATGGCTCCCATCTCGTGATAGCAAAGGTATGACTTTGAACAACAGGATCTAATTGAAGTGCTCAATACTAAAAGTCCTGTTCGTGAAAGCATGGCATAAACCACGGAGCGACCTTGGCATTAAAGCGAAAATCTGAAAAGGAATGACACGAAAGCGCGATGCTCAGACATCTGGAAGACCGGGGACATTCTATCATACAAAAAGGTGAACGTGACGAGTAAAAAGTTCAAATTGAGAGCCTGGGATCTGACCAACGGCTCCGGGTATCAAGAAAGAAAAAAGTTCAAAATCAACCAGCGAGGGGGCTGTTACCCAGAGTCCGACTGTTCCATGCCTCCGGTTTGCCCTCAGGAGCAGGTCTGAAACTCGCAATGCATGCAGCCCACAAAATGATGGAGCCCAAAGCCTCTGTCCTCCTCTCAACAGGACAGAATCCACCACGGAATTGCTAGTCGCATGCTCCAAGAGAGGTCACTCGAGCTCGGCATTCCGCGCAAAGCAGTGCAGTCGGAAATAAGAAACAAGTTCCAGGGACGATTGGGGAGTACCGTTCTTCATCCAATAAGCGCAAACACGTCACAGAAAGCTCAGCTCATCGTCACTGTCCTCATCTGTACAAGGTATGACCATAGACCGGCGCCGCACTGCCTGGTGGGCTTGCCGGTCAGATACAATCAAGGATTTAGACCTTGTGGACCTGCGTCGCTCCGCTGCTCGACGTGGACGCTTATCGACAACCACTTCCAGGTCCGGCCCGGGAGAGAGTGTAAGGCATCTTTGCGGATGAGTACTCTCTCTTTCATGTCCGTTGTATATGACTACCTCGACCTTCTCCTTCTCAGAGGCCGGCTTTGCGGCGATTGGATTTTTCCTATTCGCGAGGCGAGAAGGCCTTTCACGTAGAACACGACATTGTGACCGAGGCGGAGATTGCTCGGTTGGTGGAAATTGGGGACCTAGGGCAGCGCGCCCGTACCCACTCCGTCTCCTGTAATTGTTCTCTGCATTATTGATGATGACGGGCGCTGCGCGTTGTCGTTTAGCGACCTGCAAGGGAGATGAATCGATGTCCTCTTGCAAGCGCTTGACACCTGCCGAGGACGGAGATGTGAATGAGCTAGCTGGAGTCTCCTGTATAGCTTCAGACTCACGGTCCGAGTTCTGGGAGCTGCGATCTGTGAGACATGATATGTTGACCATTTGACCCGAAGTGGGCAGGCAGGAACCACCCTTGACAACCAACGGAGGCACATTGACTTTGACAGCCGGGGTGCGGGTGATCCATTCTCCAATGCTCTCTTCCCAGCGGTAACACTCGTTTGGAAAAATCTGCTCACGTTGATTTGGTTGTGATTTCTTTTCTCCAAGTCGGGAGATAACCTTTTCCTGAATCGCAATGGCCCACACATGGTCATCTGGGTCTCCGGTGTGTTCGGCGAATTCCATGGCCGCTTCAACCGCTACTCGACCGAGCAGGGTATTCACAGCGAGCGACGAGTCTATGCTAACAAGCTGAGTGATCATTCCACGAGTCTCGCTCCCGTCTGTTTCAGCCCATCTTCCAAAACATCGAAAGACTTGTCGGCAGAACAGTGCTAGTTCCCTGATGAGCTCAGAGCGAGCTGCCAAAATCTCACAGTAGACATCCACAGCATTTGTAGTCGTTGCTTCATCGCGGAGCTTGTTGCCGAGAACAAGATCATTGCAATGCAAAAGATATTCAGCCAGTAAGATACTTCCACGTCTCAGTAGTTCATATGACGGAACACAAGAGATGCGAGAAAGTGGCTGCGTCTCTGTGGCCCTCTCAAGCATGACTCGAAGATAGCTTACAGTGTGCCCGAATCGAGCGCTCCAGGGGTCCTCGAAGCCGGAAGAGTGTCGGGATCGCGTAATATGCAGCCCACACATTGTCGCCAGAAGACTGAGCACCTGATTGTTCAAGGCATCCTCGACTGGCACAGGGCAGTTTCGCAGAGACTGCACTTCTCTCGACTTCGAAGAGGAAGACGAGTGTCGCGTTTGCCTCTCATGAGCAGGATTGCGCAAGCGCCGCTGACTCAAGTCTGCTCCTTTGTTGGACTCAGCCGCTGGAAGTATGCCAGCTGCTGACAACAAAGCTGCTTCGATCAGACGGGACGCTGATGCATGGTTTTGATCCCCCATCTCGAGAGACATTGTCGCGCGATACATCCAATTAGTCCAAGAATGCGTTGCCATCCACTCAGCAGGTAATGTTCCCCGTAAAAGAACCTTGGCAAGCTCATGAAAGACTATTGAATCGCAACCTTCACCACGGTACATGGAGGAGTGAAGAAGTGTCAGCGGATCACCGCTCCCATCCCAAGCTCCGGGACCGCGACCTAGGACCGACGTGAGTGTGGTTGGGTAAGGATAAGACGTAACCGTAGAAAGAAAGACAGAGAGCAAATGTTTGCCTGCATCCGGGTGAAGATGGTGATAAATCGCAATCATATTGCCCACAATGGCATGGTTTAGCCACTTATTCCTGATCATGCTTGACACGTAAAAGAGTCCCTGGGCTCTCACAGCCTGCCGAAGTGGCTTCCATCCGCGACCGTGTGGCGCGTAGAAACATTCCAGCTCAGTGAAGTAGGCGTCGCACATGTCTTCATCCGCATCATTGTCGTGCTCGTCTTGTATATTTTGCTCACGCTGGATAAACGCAGGCAGCCTACGAAGCGCGGTTGCCATGAGCGATCGGGTTCCATGAGGCACATGAGGTCTGCCTGGTTCTATTTCTTCGTCCAGGGTAGTGTTTTTGAGGAAATTGTTCAAGGCATGTTCGAGACTCTGTACGATGGCAGCAAACTCGGAGTCGACAGTCTCGCCAGAGGCTCGTTGTGCGAAGGCTGAGCGTAATAGACGGGCATTTTTGTGTTTCGAGACGACCGTGCTCCCACGCTTTATCTTCGACCTCGCTTCCGAGACCGGGGGATCAGCTCTCCTGCTCATCGGTGCCTCCCATCGCTTTCCGGTAATCACAGGTGTCGCAAGATTGATCGCGCCAGGCAAAACACGGTTGACCTCAGGGCTGTGTATCGAGTGACGCACTCGTCGTTTCCGCCCATCGCCTTCATTGCGAGTTGAGTACCTGTGTCGAACGCGACGCACATCGGGCTTCTTCCCGGGTATCCAGACAGGGTCATCCTCGTCTGCGTCTGACCCAAATTCCCAATCCTCTGCCTTCACCGTGGCACTGGTACATTGTGTCTCGGTAGACGTTTTTGCCTCGGAGTCCACTGCGCCCGAATCTGATGCAATGATCGCTAATGTTTCATGATATTTCTCGAGTCGACGGTAGACTGACTTCAAAGGGCGCAACATGCGATTGGCCCATCTTGCCGTTGGCTTTACATCGTCCATGGCCCTTGACTCGTTGTAGGTCTAGTGAAATATTTCGAAAGAGGATAAATCTGTGCACTGAGTATACAGTCCGAATTAGCTCAGGGTCATCGCTAGACCTGTAGCTAGGGACCTACTATAAAGAGCAAAACAAGCTCATCGTTGACCGATCATGACGTGCACATGGCAATCGACGCGACGCGCAACTTGGCGTTGTCTGCCACAATTGTCTTTGGAATATCTTAAAGAAAAACAAATAAAAACTTTCGGTATGTACTGTACGGAATCAATGCGATGTAAAAGCTGGTAATGTCAAAAGCTCAAATGGATATGGAGGAAAGATGATTCATGGCGCCGGCGTGAACGTCAAGGCAAACAAAACAAAATAAACACTGGTGGATCCAAAGAACGAACCGGCCTCTAGGCCGAGGCCACCACTAACAAGGGACCACCCCACCCATCTCAGCGCCCGGCAATCTACCCACGGTTTCTAGAAGAGACCGCTGTGAATTCTTGGCCTAACAACAACCGAATGCTTCCATCGCAACACACTTTGTGCATCTTTACCACTGACTTCGCAATTACTAAAGTGCCGCCTTACGCACGCTGGCATACAGTTTCGACATCCGGTTGTTTCTATGTTCGCGAACCAAATGAGGAGTATAGACTTATCGAGTCCGTTTCTTCTGAGACTACTTACTGTGATCCAAGTCACAATGCTAAATGCACATTTGTCCTCCTGACAAGGCCGTCGCGTCATTAGAGCATACCAAACGCTGGACCGCAAAGAGTACACCCAAGTCCATGAAACCTCCATGCACAGACCCATAGTAAAACCAAGAAAACCAGAAGAAGAGGAGGATCAGAGGGGAGAAGGATCTGAATAATACATGTGGTTACAACCCATCAAGCCAAACCAGGTACCGCTTTTAAAAAGGAAAGAAATCGTGAAATGTTTGGTTGTTAAAACAGTCGAGAGGCCGAGAAATATGATGAACAAAGTTGAAGAGACCCCTGGGTCTCATTGAATGTGGGGGGGTCAAGGTGTCAACTGCGCCCGAACTAAGCTTTCGATTGCTTGGATCCACGAAGCTTCGGGTTAGCGGCGGTGCGCTTCTTCTGCTTCGAGCGCGACGAGCTCTGATCACTACCCTCGATGAACTTCAACAAGTCATCGATGTTGCGCGAGTCCAGACCAGAAGCGGAGGCGCTGGCGGTCCCGGAAGATTCGGGCGCCGTCTGGCCGACCTGAGGTTGGACGCGGGTACCCATGGTCGAGACACGAGGGTTGATATTGATGCGACGCAGACGACGGGCCTGGATATCCTTGGCGTGCTTGGCAATGGAGACTGCGTTCTGAGTGAGCTGCTCAAGCCACGTCTCCGCTTCCTTGGTGTTGCGATCCTCGGGACCAAGTTGAGCAAGGAAGATGTTGTAAGCTTCACGCATCTTGCCAACGGCAGCCTTGGAGTCCTGATCAAGCGCCAGGGCCTGGGCCAGCTGGAAGAGAATAGTGGCGGTGTTGATCGATTGGGGACCGAACAGGTCCTCACACACAGAGAGAGAAGCCTCGAACCACTTGCGGGAATCAGCGTACTGCTTGAGATGCTGCAGCATGACAGCCGCGTTGTTCATGGTAGTGATCGAGTCAGGGTGGTTAGGACCGTAGATGATCTTCCAGAGATCCATGGCGTGCTTAATGTAGACCAGGGCAGTCTTGGTGTTGCCAGAGGCATGCTCAAAGAGACTCAGATTCAGGTAAGCCAGGATTGTGTCTGCAGAGTCGACGCCTAAAGTGCGCTCTGTGACAATGACAGCCTTGCGGGCCAGCTCCACGGCAGCCTCCTTCTCATCGGTCTGGTAATAGAGCATGGACAGCTGGTGGTACAGCTTAGCCACCTCAGGGTGGAGAATGCCATAGATCTGCTCGTGGAGAGACAGTGACTCCAAAATAAGCTCCTGTCCCAACTGCTTCTGATTTTGCATTAGCGAGATACGGCCGGCCTCAAGGGCCTCCTCAGCCAATGCACTGCGAGGAGAGGCGTCCTTCACCAAGGGAACAATGTTCACAATGTCATCCGCAGTGAAGGTAACAGCAGCCTTAGCCTGCTCAGGAGCACGGCTGGGGGACTTGCTCTCTCCGCCCTTCTTCTTCTTCTTCTTGTTGCTACCGTCTTCCAGACCGTTTCCATGGGTGACATTAGCCACAGGAGCGGGCTCCTTGATTTGGTCCTTGGAGAAGGCGAACTCTCGGGCACCAAGCTGCAGACCGAGCTTGATCGAGATGTCACGCAGAAGCTGCAGATGGCGGAGGGTGCTGACCCAGCCCTCCTGGAGCGAGAAGCGATAGCGGGTGCTAACCTGCTTTTCAACCTCAATGCGGAGGGACTCAGGAGTAACCTTCTCGAAGGAAAAGTCTCCTTCAGGGTACAGATCGCGCAGAGAAGAGTCAATTTCAGCGCGCGGGGCAGCATTCACGCCAGTGCCCAGGAGGCAGTTCAGGAGGTGCGCAATGCAAGGAGCGACGAATGGCGCGGGAACGTTGCGTAGGTAGTGGTTAGCAATGTGCTTGAAAGCACGTGCAACCATCTCCTGAACCAGGAGAGTGGACAAAGCCTGCAAACGGGGACCCTTCTCCGTGGAAAGCTGCGCGAGCTTGCCAAGGTAGCGAATGTTGATACCACGTTTGTGCAACAACTGAGTGAGAGATTGGCCATCCATGGGGAAGCCAACGTCGCCGTCGTGCAAGTCCTGAACAAGGTCGGGCATAATCTTTGAGCGCAAGTGCTCACAGGCCTCCCGAACCTCTTTCTCATCCTGGGCCCACTGGTCCTTCTCTTCTTGCGTTTGAGGGACCTGACCACTGAAGACGTCAGGGTTCAACGAGAGGTTAAAGCCAGAAATGTCAACACGGTCCTGGTCATCCGTCTTTTCTTCAGTCTTCTCTTCAGCAGACTCCTGAGTCTTGGCCTCGGAGCTCTCTTCAGCCTTGGACTCTTCAGCCTTGGGCTCCTCCGCCTTGGCAGCCTTACGACGCTCGACTTCAGCCTTGACATAGGCGCTCATCTTGGTTCGCCAGAACGACTCAACCAGCTCAAGACGGAGTACCGACATGCGATGGGGATAGGCATCGCTGCCATCCTCCTCCTGCCACATAGCATCAAGAGGAGCAACACGGTACAGATCAAGGACGTATTTGCGCCCGTCAGTGCCGAGCAAGCCCTTGGTCTCCACGCTCCCCTCAAGGTCGTGACGCTTGCCATCCTTGTCCCAGACAGGATGCTGCTTGATACGAAGAGCCTTGGACAGCTTCTCGAAGACGGGTTGGAAGTCGGGGTGGGTGGCCACAACCTCCTTGCCCTCAACACCACCGTAGTCAATCTGGTGCTCACCGGGCTCCCGCTGCTTGAAGATGCCGGGCACGATACTCTGTCCGACAATGCGCTTGCCCAAATAGTCGACGACCACAGTTCCAGGTGTGAAGAGACCCTGGATGTCAAGCTGATTGACAGCCTTGATACCGAGGACATCTTTCCCAACTGCCACACGAGCGGCCTCATCACCACCCTCGGAAGTGAAAGTGCCCACGCCGTCGGCACCGAAAGAGTAGAAGATGTTGTTGTAGACAAAGATCTGAGCGTCACGGGCCTCGGTGGGATTGAGAGGAGCGACCTCGCCGCGGGCAACCAAGACGGCTCCACGGGCAGCAGCCTCGTTGTAATCCGCAAACAGCTTGGAGGTCAAGCGCTCCCGGAAGACACGGTCTTGGACAGTGTCCCGAGGCAGCTCCCGGGTGGTCTGGAATTCCTCATTCCAATCCCGCAGTGTTTCGGCGTTGTCCACGCCGGAGATCAAATAGCTCTCCTGAGAGCGAGTGATGTCTGCTTGGTGGGCATTCTGGCTTGAAGAGGGAACCAGCCATGGGTTATTGGGAATGGCGTTCTGGAAGGGGAAAGTGGTCAAAAGATCCTTCTGGTTGTTGGATTCCTGCAGAGCCTCAAAGGCCTCATTGAAGGAGGGCGACAGCTGAGAGATCAAAGTGAGGAGAGAGTGGGCATTGCCCTTGACGTTCTTGGGCATGATGGTCCTCGGCGTAGGATCAAACTTGGTGCTCGAGCACTTGTTGACGTAGAAACCGGACACGTGAGCGGTGATGGGGAATTGTTCACCCTCGTTAGTGATGACCTGGAGGTAAAGCAAATGACCTCTCTGGCGGAGGTTGTAAGGCACCGGGTTCCATGCTGACAGCGAAATCGACTTTACGGTCTTCGGGAGGGGAGTCTGCTCCTTGGGGAGGATTGTGTCGAGGGACGATTCGCCCGTCAAGTTGTACTTGGCAAGGGAGTGATCCTTGTCTGACTCGCTAGCCTTCGCGGCATCTGCAGAGATAGAGTCGTGCAACGATAGACCGGCAGAAATGCCGTGGAGGTTATCGACACGGTCCCCGGCGGCACCCACCAGCTCCCGAATGCGCACAATGTGCATGCGAGCCTCCTTCTCGGTGTAGGGATCCTCCACCAGCACGATCTCCGAGTCAGCCTTCAAGTCGGGCACTTCAGACAGCTCCACGAAGTCGTTGATACGCTTGCCGTTGAATTCCAAGTGGAAGCAGGTGTACTGGAAGGTACCGGGCAGCTCCACGATCGATTGGCGAACATCCTGCACTTGTTCTTGGCTAGAGACCTACGAGACGAGAAGGACGGAAGGAGTCAGAGATTGGCTTCGTCGACAGAGGCTCTTATGAGGCGGTACCTACCATCACCTGGATCTTGTGAGGCTCATGAGGAAGCTTCACAGAGATCTGGAAGAGACCTGGGGAGTGGTCAGAACACCGTCATGTCGTGCCGACTTGATTGATACCTACCACTTGCGTTATCCTCCTCGGTCACACCTTCCAGCTCAGTACCATTTGTGGGCTCTTGTTGGGTTTGGGCGACCTCTGTATTTGAAAGAGTCAGTACTCGATTGGGGACTTGGGAATGGCAAGCTGGAGGAACAGCGAGCTCGGATCGTGAGTCACGGTGAGTGATCTCGATCAAGAACGGACCTTTCGAGTGCTCCAGCTCTCCATTGGATTGCGCCATGATGTCAGAAGTGATTCGATGGAATTTGAGATCAACAAGCAAGGTCTAGGAATGAGCTCTGATGAGTAAAGTGAGGTCAAACTGAAATCGACCGAGATGTCAAGATGAAGGCGAGAGAGCACCTGCAAAGACCGATCGAGAAGAAAGGAACGAGAAGGAAGGGGATATCGCTATGATACAAAAAGGATCAGGGCAATTGAATCAATCAAGCCAATAACCCCGGACCCCAATTTTGAGAGAGAGAGACGCAAAAGAAAATCGAGCGATACGTAGGAGAAGCTACCGCGGTGAAACGGAGGAGGGAAAATTTCGCGGATACGGCATGTCCTCGGGAGCGCTCGGGCGGTGGGCTCGACATCGGGGAAAGCACCGCGGAGACTGGGATTTTGCTCCACAATCTGATTGTGCGAGAGGCCAGGAAACAGAAAACATGTTTCGCAACACGGAAGCATCCGTTGGAGAAGCCGGGAGAAAGCTCGAAGTTACTCTGCACAAGTCAGCGGGCGTGGACTAATTCCATTGATGCAGACTTAGCAATCACAGTTATCGTTGTCAGGGAGGCCCTACAATTTATCCAAGACCTAACACTTTATGTAACACGAACGAGCTGCCCGTAGCATTTCCCCGGACCATATTGATTTCACTACGAACATTATGACATCTTGGTGTTCATACGCCATGTCTGTTGATTATGCGGTGTGTCGGGGCAGATTCTGGTACTTGTTCGAGACATTGTGAACACGCGCACCGACTGCTTTAGCCTAGGTAATGGGTATGTACATGCCCTGCTGATCCGATCATCGCTACGGCATGCCCTCCGCTACCTACTAGTAGTACTCTCCTCGATAGATTGATCAACCTCTCGATACGACACGCTGTGGCTGTATATTATTAGAGCCAAAAGTACTGCAAAGTGCAGAGTGGTGGTCTTGCCTACATACGTCGTCAAACGACAGAATAGCAATTGTGTTAATGGATAGCAATGCCTGTTCAATCCCCTAGTGGACTTCGACGTGCTATGAGGAGTCGATGGGACACAGCTCAGCCATTTCAAGCGTTCTGGACGACCATAATCCACCTACCGGGCAACTTGGTAGGTAGGAAGCGCACAATAGTAGACAGGCTGGGCTCGAAACCTAATCGCTGTCAAATCACTAGCTTTGAGGTACTCACTCAGGCTAAGCAGCAGTGATGCTATTCTAGTGAGAGTATCAAGCTCTCACTAGTAGGGGTGAACTAGTGCCTAGATGAGCTAGTCGCTAGACTCGCTACTACAATACAGGTAGGTTAGTAGGTTGAGAGTTGTTTGGCTAGCTCGAAGTATGGATAAATGTACTAGCCAGCAAAGAGAATGAACTTTTTGTGTACCTAGTGACGACAAGTGAGTCGATACAGTGCACGGTACGAGGTCGAGACGCCATATCCTCCGGAGCCTACAGTCGGGACAAAGAGCAACCTCGTCATCTTCGATCTTCACCTTGTCGATTCAACCAACGATCCCGGACGACTAGCCTCCTACTGCCGAGGGCCGGATGATTGGTGTTGGCAGGGATGCCGAGTTCCACCCAGACGCACTGCAGCTCCACCGCGACTGAGCCACACTTCAAAATGAATCGTAAACAGTGTGGAGGCGTAGAATGAACCTTCTCTTCAGTTTGTCCAAAACACATGGTTTTGTCCGTTTAGCGTGATCTGCCGGTTCGATCCAGTCTCTCTTTAAGGTCACCCTTTCTATCTCCTGCTTCCCTTATACTCGTTTTGTTTTGATCCTCTAACTTGGGTCATGACCCTGTCCAATCCTTAAGACTACATCGGATTCACTGCCCCTGTGTGGTGTGGCGCGGAGAGCCGCATCTCAGCTACAGCACCGAGTGCCTGACCTTCCCAATTGGGAAAAGAGGCCTTCTCAAAATGCTCACCCCAAGGCTGATACGTCAGGTGTCTATGTTGCGCAGAAACGTGCGACCTTCTCAGCATACTGCTGGAGCTTTGCAATGTACCATTCGACGGTTCAATTCCTCCAATCCATCAAGTACAGGCCAATACACTCCCGACCCCACCGATCAGAATGATTCGCAAGAAGATGGCAAACGAGGTCGTCCAAACGACGATCCTAACTTGAAATCAACCATTCTGAAAATGCTTGAGACAGCCGCCACTACGGCCGCCTCGATTGCTATCTTAGGGTTGGACCACCCCTTTCCTCGCTGTTGCACGTTGTCTGTCTGTGTTACTGGAGCTGAAACCCAATTTTCTTTTTTTGACATGCAGACTAGCAGGTTACTCCTACCATAGGTACTACAAGTACCTGATTTTGGAGAAAATGGACAATGCATTCAAGCCAGGGGACCCCGCTCTGGAGGTCGCAGGTGTCGTTTCGGGGAAGCACCACTACCGCGATGAAGAGCATTGGGTTACGCGAGATGAACAGCCCCGGATTGACGAAATCGTCGCCGGGCGACGGGTGGGCCACTACTATCTGATTGTCGGCGAGAAGGGTACCGGCAAGACGTCAATGCTACTTGAAGCTATGCGCAAGATTGATGGGAACAGCTGCGCCTTGTTCGATGCGCATGCCGACCTGGAGATTTTTCGGATTCGCTTGGGCAAGGCCCTCGACTACGAGTTTCACGAGGAGTAAGACGTCATATTTTCATCTCCTTCCCTGCTTGCTCTGGAGAGACTGACGGTGAACTCCGCAGTTATATCGGTAGCTTGTTCAGCATACGGGGTCCACGCGACACGACGCCGCTGCTGGACATCGAACGAGCTTTCAATAAGTTGGAGAAAGTTGCTCTGAAAAGAAGAAAGGCCGGCTCGCCCCCTCTCATCCTCATTCTCAACAGCACGCATCTTGTGCGAGACGATCACGACGGGCAAGACTTGCTGGAGATGATTCAGCAGCGCGCTGAGCAGTGGGCTGCGAGTGGGTTGGTGACGACCAGTAAGTGGGCGGAGCCTTCGAACAGTCTGGCCCTCCTTGCGCGGGCGGTACAAGCTAACAGTGCTCGACAGTTCTCAACAGTGACGATTACTGGGTGTATGAGCGTCTCAAGCGCTATGCAACACGCATGGAGGTCATTGCAGTCTCTGATCTTCCCAAAGACAAAGCAATGGCAGCGCTACGCAAATACCGCAAACAGTTCCGCCACGAGACTCTGCCCGACTCGGTTTTAGAAGAAGTCTACGACAAAGTGGGCGGACGCCTGTCTTTCCTGAACCGAGTTGCGAAGTCACCAGACGTCCTGAAGACATGTGATGAGATTTGTCTCGCGGAGAAGACGTGGTTTTTGAACAAGTGCTGGGTTCTTGGCTCGGAAATGGACGATGATGTGATGGATCAGCAAAAATACGCGGTGAGTGCTTCTTGAACTTGCACCTGAAGATCTCCCGAAACCACAGCGGCATCATGCTGTTAGTACAAGGGCTCGCTGACATGGACAAAGTCTGCTGCGATGGTGCTAGCTAAAGCACTCGTCGAGGCGGAGAAGGCCATGGAGAAAAACTATGACCCACACCGAGGCCATATTCTCCCTGAAATCCCACTGCACAAAGCGCGTCAAGTCATGACTCGAGCGGATTTTATTCAATCCTACGACCATGACAATATCTTCACCATTGACTCTAGGGCCATGGTGCGCGCTGATTCAGTGCCTATGCAGCAGGCGTTCCGGGCAATTTGTGCCGAGGAAGGATTTGATCAGTATCTAGATGATACCTTGATCCGTATCGGTGATATTGAGAGTCTCGGACGTACTCGGGAATTGACCATCAAGGATCTGTGGGACCAGGGCAAGTACCGCGTCGTGGTCAAAGACAATCACGGGCGCGAGAGCGGTACGGTGGAATTCGCCGTTGCGGAGCGCGAAGGGAACAACGACGATTGACGTAGCAAGGATGTATATTGTAAAGTTTGCACTTATCGAGTCAATGATTAGGAAAATGTGTTGGTACCTTTCCACTGTTCAGTATGATTTTATATAGGAAAAAGGATGACATAACTGGACCTGGCAATTTCACAGTATAAAGTCTGCATGCCCCAGATCGAAGACCTTGAGGTACCTACCGAGCAGACCCAAAGCTTAGCGGGTTTGTCTTTCAAAGAAGTCTGTGCTCCCGTTTGACATCTCGATATACAGAGTCTTATTTTCCTTTGTAGATTACGTTTGACGCTGTCAACGGAATCTGTCTCCTGCCAGACTTGCGTGCGGCTGACGACCATAGTAGGAGTAGTGTGGGTAATCTTCCTTTTCTTTCATGGCCAGGCGCGTCCCTGGAAGCTATCAGCAGTGACATCATCACGCGCTCACCGCCGAGCCGCAAGCTCCCAATTCTTCCCCAGCCTCGCGTTATCTTTCTAGCTCATGGTTCATTTTTCCCACTGTTCTGAGCATTCCAATCAACTCCGCGTCTTCATTCGTAAGAGAGAAAATGCCGTCTTACCAGCGGTCTTCACCCAGAGTTGCGCGAGTGCAGTCAGCACCTGAAGCGAAAGCTGATCCAAAGCAGGCACTGGCGAAGGTTGTGCCCAAGTCAGGTGTCCGGCGCATTCCCTCACCGGCTCGATTTGTCCTGGTCGTTCTCGGAAGTCTTGTCCTGAGCTCAACGCTGTTCACCCTCACCTATGGCTTCACACAAGGCGATCTCGGGCTCGTGAGCAAGCATCTGGAAGAGTGGTGGGAAGTGGGGGGCTTGATCGCGTGGAGGGGGGTGGAAGTTGCTCTGGCATGGCTCGTTGGATTTGACAGTGAGTTATCGTATTGAGAGTCGCACAACTCCGAGTGGAGGGGGTTGCGTAACGGGAGTCCCCATGACCGCGAACTGTGCGCTAACAATTTTTAGGCTGGGACGTGGCTTCATTCCTCTTCCTAACTCATCTGCCTACCAACAGTTTGCTGTCGGCCTTTTACCATGTCCGCCCAACCTCGGTGTTCCTGTCATACGCAATCACCATTCTGTCGACGGTGATTCCATTTGCGCTCCTTCGTCGGCCTGCGTCCGTTCACGACCTGTCCCATGCTCCATCCGGTACAGTTGCCAATCGCGCAATTCTGCAGGACCGTCCTACCACCGTGTACACCACCCTCGCAGCCACTGCGATCTACAGCGTGTGTCTGTATGCCAGCTATGCATCCTGGCTACCTGCCAGACTCGTCGTTCACTTCGAGGGTCTGCCCGATATCAGTGTCGCGCACGCCGGTCCCGCTGGGTTGCCGGTTTTGTTTATGACATTGATTCCTGCCGGAATTGCGGCGCGTGACTTTTTGTTCGTCAGCTCCACAGGCCACTCGGTCACTAGACTGGAGAAAGCCAAAGCGGCTGCGGCTGCGGCTGCAGTTGACGAGGAAGAGTATCTGATCACCTCTCTGTATCGGAAAACAGTGGGTCAGCTGTCCGCCAAGACACGCATTCTTACGTCTCGCACCCTCCTTCTGGCAATTGGAGTGTTTTTGAACACGGTCGCTCAGGTGGCGGGCACTGTTCATGGTGTGTCCATCGAAGGCGCCGCTACATGGGGAGCGGTGTGGACCGTAAGCACTCTGGCGGTGGGTGCGACCTTTGGCTGGATCGAAGCTGTGGATGGTGTTTGAACGCAGTAAAAGAAGACTATACCCGATGAACACGAAAAGAGACCAGAGTGGGGATAGGGCGTTGGGGAACAAGAGCGAGGAATCATCTGTTAGCGTTCTCGGAATGGCGCTCGGCGCTCGGTGCTGGTTGTATGGTTCCTGAGGAGTTAGTTGTCTGCAATGTTGTCTTGACTTGAAAGTGGTTTATGCATGCGATAGCGCACGGACTGTTACCAGACTACATTGATGAATGTGACATGAAAGCTTCAGCTATTTCTAGGACTGAGATAAGACAGCCTATGATTCTCTAGCGTACTTTATGTTTCTCTATTGACGAGTGGACAGTGACACACAGCGCGAGGATCCCAAAAGACAAAAAAAAAAGCAAGGCTGAATCATGACAGGGAACCCACGCAGAACACAGCAATATAGATCAAGTCCTCAACGGACCTGTCAATGGGAGCCAAAAAAAACAAACTTCAGATTCGCATCACTCGTGTCCACGGACAGAACTCAGCTCCGCCTCCTCCGATCCATAATCCGATCGTTTCGCGGCCCCAGAACGCTTGTGATCCGGCAGGAACCATCCGGGATGAATCACATTGAACACCGCGACCGCCAAGACCATCATCACTCCATCCAGCACAATGAAGTACTTCTCATGCGTGATCAAATATCCGCTCCAGCCCTGCAACAACTCGATCGTCCGATAGATACTCCGAATATAAATGCACAGCACGGAGAAGATCATCGCGCCCAGCAACGGCACGACCGACCCGTTCAACGACTGGAGTAAGCGGCGACGCAGCGTGCGCCGGACAAAATCAGCAGCGCACGCGACGAAGACGGTGATGGAGACGAGTTGGAAGATGATACCGGCGACCATGACGTCGGTGCCGGGCTTGGTGTTGCCGCCGACTTTGCCGGCTTGGCCGGAGGCCATGCCGCCGCCGATGGCTTGGACGACGAGTGAGACGATGTCGCAGGTGCAGAAGATCCAGAGGTAGAGGCTGGGTTTGATGCTGGAGGATTCGGGCCCGAGGATTTGGATGAAGCGGCCGAGGAGAATGTAGATGCCGGCTGTGAAAAACGTGGGGGCTAATTTGGGGGGTGGAATGAGTTAGTTTGGGTCTTATTCTAGGGCTCTTGGGGGTTTGTTGCTGGTGTCGTGATCATCGGGATAACACTTGATGGCCGGCAATCGGCGTAGATGCGGTTGATGGAAGCGTGCATTTGGGTCCGGAATGATAAGAGGAACTCACCCATGATCAATGTTGAGATTTGCATCAAGAATGCGGTGTTATTGTACGGACATTCAGCGGACCAAGTTCGACCTGCCCAGCCCAAAATCTCGACTGCAGATAGTCACGTAGATATTAGCCCATGTTCACATATTCTTGTCGAGTTTTCCTTGCTCGGCGTAACGTACCAAGAGCACCGATGGAAAACACCGCACACCACCAGGTGCGTTTCCAGCATAATTGAACTGTATGGACCACCATCGTCAAGCCGAAGAGGACGAGAAAGGCGATTCCGGCGCCGAGCGAGGGCACATAGCCGTATGATGTGCCAACGCCTGGAATCTTTGCATGGCAGCCCACGGACAGCTTCAGCCTTTCGGACATGGTGATGTGGAGGTGTTGAGGATAGCGCTCTTCGATGGCAATGCAAGAAGGCAAGAAGTGGAGAGAGATCGGATATTGTTTGTTTAGGATTCCACCCAGTTCAATGAGAAAGATACAATCTCTGGAACCGAGAGAAATGAGAAATAGGATAGGAGAACCCTGAACAGCTTCAACTGAGATGAAATGATCAGGATGAGGTAAGCTGATATCGAGTCACTGCAGGAATGTTGAACTTCCGGTAATTCTCGGACCAGATGCGCTTGGGAGGGTGATTATAAAGGCGAACAGCAGAAGATATTAGTGCGAGATAATAAGAGTGTATTGAGATTGTGGATGAATGTTGGCTAGAATTCAAATGTTGACGGTGACCGGTACCATCCCCAGACTATATAGGGCTCTGGACGTAACGACCAGACAAGAAAAATAGCATTCCATCAAGGCTGATTTCGCGCGTTTGTCAGACTCAAACCCTTCAGCACAGGCCCGACTGGGTCGTCCTTGAAATCGAGCCGGCGAGGTGGTGGACCGTCGGCGACGGATGAACACACAGCGAATCAACGCAAATCAACTCCCCCGGTAAGAACACAGCATCAACGGTGGATACAAAGGCTGCCACGTTTTTTTTGGGGGCGTTGCCCATCGAGGCATGTACGGTGTTGAGTGTACAGTTGTACACACTTGGGCAGTGTACCTGTGTTGCCCAAATCGGCTAATGCGCAAGGATGAAATGTGCAAAATTGAAACCCAGACTATTGTCCGAGTGTTCGGTGGTCTGGAATTCGCATCCTGATGTCGAATCATTGGGGGGCGCAGCGCAGGATGGGAGACCGTTTCTTGCGAGCGCCCTATCGATGGAAGCGAATCATGGTGGGCTCCGCATCGGGACTGTTCCACTCTGTGCTCGCAAGATCCTCACGATCGGACTATTAGAGGCAAGACTTCCAGTCCTTTCGTTTGACTGCAGCGAAAGCCACCCTCATCCTAATCCTATTCCCGGCACAGGCAGAGGGGCGGGGCCGCCGGCAGCGGGCAGCGGGACTCACAATTGCGCCTCGCCGTCGGGGGAGAATCACTGATGACGGCGAACATCCTGCGAGGATCGGGTCGAATCTGGTTCTCATTCGTGCGCTCTGAAGAAAGACGATGTCATGGAGTAACTTAGATTTGAGCCGGTCCTCTCTCGACGGCTTCTGATGGTTGTGTACCCAGGAGGCCTACGGATCATCATCAGACCTTGAACATGATTCCATGGTGTGCAATGTCAACAACCAGACCCGATCATGACATCAAGGGCCGACATCTGGCTCGAGCAGACGAATCTGTATTCGGACCGAGCTGTCTGCGACAGAGTGGAGCGTGTCACGCCTAAAGACGCCGAGTGATTCGTGCAGAAGATCGAAGAAAAGTCCGGGTCCTGATAGATCGCGCATCAGGGCTCGGGGCTCGGAGCTCGGGGGTCGGGGGTGACCAAATCGCAAGGTTATCCCTTTTCGGTCGCTTGATCCTCGCGGCTGTGGGCCGGTGTCAACTAACCAGACAGACCCGTCAATAAACAAGTCGATGTGAACACCCGACACTGTTCAACTCATTGTACAGACCGTAGGCTATATCCATCATAGCGCAATGATGGTCATGCTTGCTGCGTCAAAATAGAGCATCCTCAAAGGGTAGGAGGTATCAAGTCTACCCTGAGTGCCTGCAAGCCGCTTCTCTCTCACACCCGCTTTTTCATCAGGCAGCCTTTCGGAGAGCATCCCCATTGGACTCTGGAGCACTCGTTCCCATCTTCCAGCCACAGCCTGGGACAACAACGTCCGTGCGGGAGTCGGCTTATCTGAGAGACGATGCCGACAGGCAGTACTTTCAAGGGCCGATTGGAGTTGTCACAATAAGCTGACGACATGTCACTGCCAGCTGATCACAGCATCTACTGTTTGGTGTCATCGCACGATCGCAGTAGTGTCAAATTGTCAATATGGACAGCAGGTCAGGTGATGATTAGTCAGGGGCAGCGCGTCAGTGCCAGGGTACCTGGTGCCGTGGTATCTTACTAGTACTACCTACAATAAACTGTACTCACCTACCATGTACCAGAGCCTTAGGGTACAAGAGTAATACTCCCTTCGTCGTGCTCAGCCCTTATTTTCATTTAGCCCTCTGCGATCTGTCTCTCATCTTGACCGGTTCAAGCAACATGAAACTGAGACCCCCGGTCGACCATGGTCCAGGAGGCTCCAAAACATTCAAGTGCCGACTACACTCTACAGTACAGTAGAACGGTTTTCTGACGCCAATCTCGCCCACACTGGTCTCCATCACGCTAGATCTCGTACAAGCTGACATCCCCACTAACGCCAAACGTGAAAGCCAACATCATGGAAAACGCTGACGCTGGCGCGCCAATCAAGCTCAGAAGGGCCGTTTGAAAATCAGGTGTTGATTGTAGGTCGAAGGATGGAAAGAGCGACTCGCGGTGTCTCCGTCTCTTTCCCAGTACGGCACGTCACCGCATCGGATCATTTGCATGTGCTCCAGACGAATCTATGATGGCGGTGAGCGTCTTACCTGCAGCAGACGTTGGGAGCTCTGTCTGCTCGTCAACTCACACAGAGCTCTGCCCGCACGATAAAGCGCATCACATTCCATCCATCCATCGGCCCTGCTTTGCGGTTACCATGAGTCGAAAGATCTTCGAGTCATCAGTGTGGCCCCGGCTTGAGCACTCAATGGTCCGAGTTCTCATAGAGCTCGTCATGGCGATTCTCTCCGCTCTAGGGGATGCTACGCGCTCGCGGGGGTTGATGCAATTCGATTGCATCAACTGAAGACGTTGGAAGATCTGGACTCGTACAAGTCGAGAATTACATACTATTAAACTCTATGGGTCTGTGGGACGGGGTCTGGTGCCTGACGCTGACGCCAAGCACGAGCAAGCCGGGAAAGCTGCAAGTTCTCATCACATGGCCGCTCTCAGCCTCGTCGCCCTGCCACACTGCTTCATTCGCTTCGTGCCCCCTCTCTCACTTCAAGCTCAACAAAGTTCTACTTGAACTCCGGCATGTCATATGTGCCCTCGGGATCTGCAGTCTTGGGTCAGTATACTGTCCAGACTCATCGCACCGAACATACCAAGGTAAGAAACAGCAAAAACGTGAAGACTGACCTTGATGATTCGCCATAATATACTTCCTCGTTTCCAAAATGTTGTGGCTCAGCTCAGAGGAAAGTTCCTGTTGATGGATGCGAACCCTCTCATTGCGCTTTGCGCCTCCTTCAATTGCCGCCTGTGCAACGTGATAGCGTGATGTGTGGTTCACCAGCATCATGTCAAACGGTGTCGTGGTACTGCCTTCCTCCATGTAGCCAGCAATGGAAATCCGGTCGAGATTTGGACGGCCAAAGAGCAATCCCTGCAGATCCACCGGGTATCCGTGGTAATTGAAGTGGACGGGTCGATCGGAGGTGAAGAGGTTGTCAAATGCAGCCTTGGACAACGCATGAGGATGCGAGCCCGAATTCTCGAGAATGAGCAGGTCTGTCACATTGACGACTCGTACACGCAATGACGGCGCCCGCTCACGCAGGATAGCCGCCGCCTGAATCACCTCAAACATCACCTCGACGCCAATGCCGACTAGGACCACGTCTGGATCGAGTCCATCATCAGTGCTGCAGAACTTCCATACCGACGCGCCGGCTCGACAGTGGTTCTCTGCTTCCTCGGCGGTAAGATAGACTGGAGTGGGCTGCTTTGAGCCGACCATCAGGTTGACGTAGTTCTTGGACTTGAGGCAGTGGTGCACGGTGGTCAGGAAAGTGTTGGCGTCCGGTGGCAGATAGACACGTGCCGCATCGGGCTTGAGCTTCAGCACCGCTCCAATGAACGATGGGTTCTGGTGCGAGAACCCATTGTGTTCCTGCCGGGCCCAGGTGCTGGTCTCAATATAGTTGAGACTGCTGACTGCGCGGTGCCATTTGGTTTCGCGAGCCTGTATGAAAGATGATTAGCACTTGATAAACCGGCCAGCACGGCCTTGGAAGACTTGAATCGAATAGCGCACCATTTTGATAAACTTGGCGTACTGCACCATCATCGTGTGAATGATGCCCAGGAAACTTTCATAAGACGGGAAGATGCCCACTCGCCCCGTCAACGAGTATCCTTGCATGAAGCCCTGGCACATGTGCTCGCTCAGCACCTCAATCACTCGACCCCCGCGGGCATTGGCGAACTCGTCCCACTGGAAATTGCGATTGGTGTGCTCAAAGACCGCATCCAGCTTGTTGCTCTCCAGCTCATCAGGGCTGAACAGACGCACGCTATGTGGGTTGTGAACAAAAACGTCATCCAGAAGCTTTCCAATGACCTTCATGGCACTCTCTTGGGTACCCTTGGTCACACAAAACTTCTTCCAGTCGGGCAGGTTTGGGGCTTGGTACTTGTCAAACGCCTCAATGCGCTGACCAAGCTTCATATGATCCTTTTCGGGAATCACGGACTTGATATCGTCGATGATATCTCCACTCTCCGTGAAAAGCTCTCGCGGGTCGTAGTCGGTGAGCCACTTCTGCAGCATGCCCAGTTGCTCCTTGTCGGACTTGGCTTTGGCTAATGGCACTTGATGAGAACGGAATGAACCTTCGATGAATTCACCATCCAGCTTCTTTGGACCAGACCATCCCTACGGAAGGGTTAGCGTACTGCGAACTGCCGAGACTGATTGCGGTGTGCTCACCTTTGGTGTGCGAAGAATCAACATCGGCCATCGCGGCTTGACAATCGGATTGCCCGAACGAGCAGCCTGCTGGATCTTTTGGATTTCGTCGACCGCCCACGCCATCGAGAAGTGAAGATCACTATCGATGTTCTCCAGATCTTCCACAATACGGACTTGGTATCCGTAGCCGCTGAAGAGGCTGACGAGCTCCTTGTTATCCATGCAACCAAAGATGGTGCGCTCACTGATTTTAAAGCCGTTCACGTGAAGGATGGGCAAGACTGCGCCAGATTCCTTGGGGTCGATGTATTTGATTGCGTGCCACGAACTGGGAATGCAATATTAGTCATGGCAGCTTTTTGGAGCCGGAGCCAAAGATACTCACGTTGCTGTAGGACCAGTCTCCGCCTCTCCATCTCCGACGATGCATGGCACAATGAGATCTGGGTTATCCATGACTGCGCCAAACGATACTGAAAGGGCATAACCTAGCTCTCCACCCTCGTGGATGGCGCCGGGGGTCTCGGCATTAATGTGACTGCGAGACAAAGATACTTGTGAGTCCCCGGGTGGCCTTGATGGCAAAATGGTATGGGCATCTTCTTACCTGGGGAATCCCGAGGACGTGCTAAAGGTCGAAATCAGACGGTGCAAGCCCTTGCTGTCGCGAGAGTATTCCGGGTAAAACCTCGCCAGCGAGTCTTCCAACCAGAGCGATGCAAGAATGGCCGGTGCACCGTGACCTGGTCCCACCACATACAGCATGTTCAGGTCTCGGGTCCGAATGATGTAGTTGAGATGTGAGTAGACCAGAATCAGACCCGGACATGTTCCCCAGTGCCCTAGTGCTCCGCACAGCATGATCAGTATTCGATCTCGAAAGATGCCTTGCGATCACCGGAATCTGTGGGGAAGGCGAGAGAGTACGTACCCAGTAGTCGGGGCTTGATGTCTTCGAAAGTCAAATCTCTTTCCAGCAGAGTGTTGTCCTGAAGGAAGATCATGGCTTGTAACGGGCTGTGTCAGCTAGGTGAACGTTCAGGCATGGAAATCTCGTGACTTGCTATTGTACATACCAGCTGCAATGTAAGACGCGGCCCTGCGAAACTTGAGTAACGCATTCGAGGTTTCCGGGTCCAGCTTTTTGGAGGCCAGGTTGATGGCGAGCTGTGCCATCTCATCTGGGAGATGGGAGGGCAAGGGCCCGGGATTGGGACGGTCGATGACTTCTCCTGGCATGGCTGCTATTGAAGCGCAATTCCAACCTTGGAGCTTTCTAAATTTTTGAGAAAGTCTTGTCGATCTTTGAAGGGTGAAAACGTCTCAGAAGATGTGTACTTTGAATATCCGACCCACGAGAGAGACACGTGAACGGGTTAGGTTAGAGGACCCAAAGGTGACGATAGATGGAGTGATCCAACGAGGCTGATTGCTAAATAGGTAAAGCAGCAACAACTGAATTGAAAGAACGGGCACTCTTATGATCCTCTTACTTCACATGATCCAGGTACGTCGAGGTACCGACAGGTAAATTCAAGAGACGGACTTGGGACACCAGCCTGAGGACCCAGCAATGACCTAATTTCCGGGTCATATCTTCCCAGTTTTCCCGTGTCAGTGTACTTTGGAGCCTGAGCTTGAGTCCCGCACCGCCGAGTGTCCGCAGACCCGTCACCCCAGAGAGTGCCTTAGATAAGATATACCAAACCATGACCCAAATGTGAGGAGAACACATCCTGTAGTGGCCATGGCCAACCCCGTCAAGTGTGAACGTGGGTGTTGACATTCTCCACCCACTGTTAAGGCTGGCAGACAGCTTTCCATTGGCGGTTATGCATGGAGGATGGGGCCTGTCCAGAGCCGACGTCACCCGGGGCCAGTCGGTTCCAGCCGAGCCGTCAACTCTGACATCACTTCCGCTTCCGCAGCTACCGGCCATCACCCCACCTCCAACTGTAAGGTCTGACTTGGTACGTACCTGTGCGCTGGACTCAGTGGACTCACTGGACGGTGGTAAAGATACTCGGGGTGTCTCTTCCGGTTTTGACGTCCGCCGAAGCACATCCTAGGAGCTGTGTGAGATAACCCAAGAGAGAGACAAAAGTTGAACACCAAGAGAGACCAGTCGCTGTTGACCTTTCCGCGGTTGCTCTTCCCTGTCCACCGCCATGGGCAAGTATATTCTCGCCGTGAACGCGGGCTCCTCCTCCGTCAAAGTCACCTTCTACACATGCGACAATCCTCCGCGGGCGATCGCCGATGCGCAAGTCTCAGGCATCACCGCACCACCACCCACGTTCAAGTACCAGCATGGAGAGACCAAAGTGAAGGACGAGCTAAAGGAGAAGTTGAACACCCCACAGGATGCCTTCAAGTATATCCTGGAGCGCTGCTTCAAAGATTCCGAGCTGTCGGAGGTCGCCAGCGAGCGCGACGTCGCCTACATCTGTCACCGCATCGTGCACGGTGGAGAGTACCACGAGGCCGTGGAGATCAACGACGATACACTGCACCATCTGGAGAAATTGGAGGATTTGGCCCCTTTGTACGTTTACGAGAGAAGAGAATCTTCCCATTGCCGCAAAAGGCTGGAAAGGAACACTTGGCTGATGTGAAAACAATCGCAGGCACAACTTTTCTGCGCTGGAGATTGTACGATTCTGCAAGAAAGAGCTCCCCAGTGTCAAGAGCATTACTTGCTTCGATTCGGCTTTCCATCAAACCCTCCCGGACTGTGTCAAGACCTACCCTATCAATCAGGATATTGCCAAGGCCAATGGGCTGCGCAAATACGGATTCCATGGAATCAGTTACTCGTTCATTCTTCGTTCTGTTGCGCAGTTCCTGGGTAAACCCCAGGAACAGACCAACATCATTGCGATGCACATTGGCAGTGGAGCTTCCATGTGTGCTATCAAGGATGGAAAATCAGTGGATACTACGTAAGACCGTGGACATTATGCATGAGCGAACAACGGTCGAAACTGATCAATTGAAATAGAATGGGCCTGACCCCCTTATCTGGGCTCCCTGGTGCGACACGCAGCGGCGACATTGATCCCTCGTAAGTCCTCCAGCCGGCTTCGAGGGAGCCACTGTTGTCTCCCACGTCCGTGCTAACTTCTACGTCAATTACAGACTCGTGTTCCATTATACAAGCGAGGCAGGGAAGCTAAGCCCTGCAAGCACCAAGGAAATGCATATCAGCACTGTAAGTCCCCCCATCCGATGGCAATGCATTGAGGACCGTAACTAAAGTTGAACATCTCGCGTCTCTAGGCCGAAGAGATTTTGAACAAGCAGTCCGGCTGGAAAGCCTTGACAGGCACCACTGATTTTGCCCAGATCGCAGTCGACAAGTTCCCGTCCGAAGCCCACAAGCTCGCCTTCGATATTGTCGTCGACCGGATGCTCGGATACATTGGCAATTACTACTTGAAGCTGGGCGGCAAGGTAGATGCGTTGGTCTTTGCCGGTGGGATTGGCGAGAAGAGCGCCCTCCTCCGACGCACACTGGTGGAAAAGAGCCAGTGTTTGGGGTTTGCCATCGATGCTAAGGCTAATGAGAATGGGCCGCGAGATGATGAGGTGGTCAAGGATATTTCTCAGTCATCCTCCCAGGGCCCGCGAGTGGTGATTTGCCAGACCAATGAGCAGGTAAGTGTGTGCAGGAGAACTATCCAAGCGAATTGACTCCGAGGATTGTGAGCACATTTGACGGACACTAACGGAAGCATCTTCAGTTCGAAATGGCGTACACTACAATCCAGTCACGCGCTTGAGAGCGGCCTGGAAAACACTCTCGTAATGAGAAATGGGCTCTTAGCCACGCGGAAGACGTGAGCTTTACGATCTGAGCAGTGCACTTTGCACAGACTACAGTGTACACGATATGCAATACTTGGAAATAATACTACGGAATGAGTAATGTGATACATGCCCAGGGCCAGACTTGCAGACGTACAGTATATGAAGCGAACACCCGAAAGGAAGTAATCACAAGCTGTTCATTCCTTGAAATCTCCCATTGTAAATCAAGTATCGAGCGCCACGAACGATGCATCATCTCTCATATATGGTATATCGACCTGGCTCGAATACCACCTCCCCTAGCGCTGAAGTTTATGTACTTTGTCACAGCACGACAGTCGTGTTCCAAGGCACTGGGAGATCTGAGCTCCTCTGAAGCCCCCGCCACGCCTGATCGCTTTCAGAGATGCACGGGTGGCTCTTTTTTCTTTTCCTCTTTCCATCCGGCGCGGGAAATGACGGTGCATTCCGATGAGCCTCGAACGCTGGATCGATCGACAGGCATTCACTGTAGATGGATGCCATCCGGACTCTCTACTATCCGGTAGTACTGTACCTTGATGTCCTGGCCCTTGGTAGTCCGTACTGGATAATGTTCCCTCATACAACCCCAGCCTAGACAATCTGGTCAAGTCCAACGCGGTCTATTGCCGCCTTCGCTTTGCCACTTTCCACATGGAGTTCAACCTAACTTACGTGATGAAGTGCAAGATGACATTATACGATTCTGTTGGATGGTCTGGGCGAGTCCATCACAGGAAGTGGAGTCCATGAAACAGATATGTACCGTTGTACCTCCAAGCGCCTGCGCACTCGTAGTACGTGACTATGTGGTATCTCTATTGGATGCAGCCATGCAGCAGGAAATTCCGCGGCGCATGTTGTGGACATGTCAAACTCGATCGGGGACCCTGTGTATTGCGTTTGTGGTGCGATTCCCAATACGTACTTTGTGCGCCGGGAGAACCTTACCTACTGTACAAGTGTACAGTGTACACTATACAGTGGTACATCGAATGTTCCATGTAGAACTTGCACAGGAGATCTATCCACTTCAGCTGTCCTGGCCTGGCCCTGGCCCTGGCAGTAGTAGTGGTTCCAAACTTTCCTACTCGGGAAGGGTATGCAAGGTCGGCTGTAGCCGAGATCCGACAAATTGGGTGCTCCGATCTCATGTCGGTGCATGACTGTATGAGTGTATGTACCTTTGCGTCTGATGGATCACATCATCACATCTATATTTGCGTGTCCACTGTACACTGTACACTGTACCGTAGTCTACGACGCTCCATTAGATGGGGGCTGGATGGATGTAAAATGAGGTATACGTTATCGGGATCGGGGACCACGATCAAAGGAGTTCCTGTAGGTGTGAGACACGCCAGAATCCATGTCAACGAGACAGAAGTACTGTCGCGCTGATCTTGGCTGATATGAGCTAGGTCCCTCACGGACTGGACAGTGGACATACCTGAGGCAGCTGTGTTGCTCCCGTCACATTCTCCGAGTTGGGTGAGTAATGACATTAAAGTCAACCGGTGAGCTTGGAACACGGCCACTGCCACTGCCCACTGCCCAGTGCCTAACTTAGGTAGTCCCAGGTAGTACTAGGTAACTAGGTACTGCCTACGTAGCGTACTGGAGTCAACTTGTCCTGAGTAGTATCATGTGTATCATGTTCAAGCCGGCAGTATGCCTTAGGATGAGATCGTCCATAAAGAGCCCGGCTGTTGATCTCTGCGAGTGCCTCTTTCACAAGGCACCAAGGCAGTACATTATGATGGACGTCTTACTTTGGCACTACTGTATATGCCATGCCCGTCATCTCCCAGTTCCAGGATAAACCTAACCACCGCACGGGTGCGTGTTTTGTTTGTTTTGTGCCTAATACTTGGGGCGAGCCTCGGGAAAAGACACACCAAGGATCAAATACTACTGACTGGAGTACTGTACTGACTTCTGAGCAGTGAGTACACTGTTGACTGTAGTAATTGTACAGTGTACATTTACTACAGTAGACCTCCCAGGCTCCATAGAGTCCCCATCACCCAGCCTCCTTTTCTCGGCCCCTACTCCCTATTCTCAATCCCCCGGTCGATCTCCACTAGCCGAACCCAAAGTCCAGGCGACTGGGAAAACTCAAGGCTTCTGGAAGCCAGAGCCGTCGTAACCCTGACTGGTCGCGGAAGTTGGACTGGTCATCCGGAAGGCTCCAGGAGGCGTTTGGGTGAGACTCCATAATCTCGATGGTCTTTTTTTTTTTTTTGGGTACGGTGCTTTTTTCTTCTTGGTGACTACGACTAGATTGGGTTGGAAGGATCCGGGAATTACAATGTTTACTTTTTGGTGTGGACGGGACGCGTCCAAAGTGGTGCTGGGGGAGACGGGGACTGTGGATAGTGGAGTGTGGACACTGGACACTGGACACTGGAAGTGGACACCCTGTGACCCTAATATGTAAATTCCGTATGCTGATTACCAGCATGGGGATTGGAGAGTCGATGGTTGTGTTCTTTCTGTTTCAACTTTCTAGACATGAGTCAGTCTTACAGTACATGTCGATTGAACTGAGATTTGTTCATTCCCGGAACTTTACAGAGACATCGTCTTGGATTCACAGACCTGCAGGGCCAGGCTGCATGAGGTCGATCGTCCTACGAGCTAATCGAGTAGCAATGTGAGACCCGGCGCAGAGGACATAGGATCGCTCCCGACTCCCGAGACAGTGGATTTGGGAGTTCCAAAGCGTGTCCATCGCGAAAGGAGGAGAGAAAAAACATCAATCCCGAAAAATGCTACAACAACCATGTATCCGACACAGTGTGGAATTGTAAATCGGTGCTCCTGATGACCTATCCTCTCTTCTTCCGTTGTTCAGGATGTGGCGAGTTGGAGCCAGCGACTGTCCTGATGACCGAATGTACTTTTGCTATGACCCTTGGCGAGGATCATTGATCGTCGCGGGAAACCAATAGCCCGCATCTCAAATTCCAGTCCAAATCGGTCAGAGTTGGGTCTGAGAGCGATAGAGAATACGCGCAATACATGGTCCCAGTTGTGAATCTCCAGCTGAGTTCAATAACCTCAGAGTGGAAGGATCTGCGACTCTATGATCGACTGCTGGTCACTGTAAGTGTCCTCAAGTCACCTGATCCTGATGATTTCCAGCACACGGCATCGGGATATTCAAAGAGACCCCCCATTTGAGGCGATCATTCCAGGATGATGGACAGCAATCAAGACGTCCTTGTTCGGTTCGACTCATCTCCTCACGCAGAGTCTTATCGCTTCTAGAAGTGTCTTCGGAAGAGTTGTCTATGACCAGTCCCACTATCTATCGGGTCGGCAGTTTCTAGCTCAGCCTCTTTGCGCACCAAAGAACCCGTGTGAGGTGCTAGGTGGATTCAAAACGTGCTCGGAAGAAACCCAGCCTGCGGGACCAGGGGAGCTCTTCCGAGACGTTGTTCCACTGGGCGGTTTGTGTGAGTCTGTGAGATGCCTGTTTTGATGATTTCTGGAATGAGTGGTCTCGATGGAGACGATCAACACTCTAGGCCCGGATTGAATCTGAATCCATACCCGTGCAGTCGACGGGCACAGTTATCGGCCCGAACTCTTCAAGAGTGGCTACAGTCTACACTCTACAGCGGATGAGTGGATTGGACGGGCATCGGGACTCCCCTTCATTCGATACAGAACAAATTGAAAAGATAGTCGGCGCTCCATAATGGGAGAGTCCACTTTGTTCCAGAAGGCTTCGTTGAGTGGAGTCAGAGTCTTCCACCGGATCTTCTTGTAACTTGTCGTCTGGGCAGTGGGCTCTGGGCACTAAATCGCCACTGTTACTACTGTATAGTCAAACGGTATGTACATAGATCATTGTTCATAAACGCTCTATATGGCAGTATTTAATCTCAATGCGCTGGTGTACTGTATATACCAGGCAAGGTCTTTGGATATAAGATAAGGATCGACGGGCTTTACAGTACAGTGGTACACTCGCCGGGTCCTCAAGTTTTGTTCGATGAGGAGTTGAGGACCCGCAGTCCACACAAGTGGTACACAATACACCTTCCAACACAATCTGTTCAAGTCTCGACGCTTTTCCATTATCTTGTCGAGTATCCACCTTTACAGTGGTGAGCCCTTCATCTTCCGAAGATCAGTGGAAACGTCAATGACGGGTGGTCCTCACAGGCAATTTCACAAGCATGACAGAGTTTGCCACACCATGTGTACCCTACTACTGTTCATATTGGCAGGTCCACCCTCCTATCGATAGCAGCCGGTGAAACTGAAACATGAAAGCAAAGGTCGTATCATCGGATCAAGCAAAGTCGCCACGAACGGGAAATGATAGATGGAGGAACTTTCTAAGGGAGGACTAATACGTGCCTCCTGGATCAAAGACGGGATGATCTGATCTGATCTGATCTGATCCATTGCGGTACATGCAGTGGTACGTAATTAAGGAGTACCTACTATATTACCTAGTATACTATACTATATCACATGTGTCAAAGGTACTGTACCTCCCGTGGGAAGTACCGTAAATTGCACGGCAGATCGACTGTACGTCGAGTCAGGGTCCACTGCAAGGTGTCCTTCCTTTCCTCTATGGTGACCTATATCAGATAATCAGACTGGGACGGATCACCCTGCCATCATCCATTCCAGTGATGCACGCAATACACCCGACAGGCCCCGAGAAGAAGGGGCTGCTGGGTCCTTACTCCGATCTTGCCACCCACTCAATAGCCGGGCTGCAGCCCTACATGATGTGAGAGGGAAACTGGGGATGTGAAAAAGTATGATGCTCGACGTGGAATGTGCATGCCCGCTGCAGGCTTGACGCGGGACATGGGTGCAGTCGTATATTCTGTCGGGTCAACTGTAAGGAACATGATCGAGATCCAACGAATCGGCCCATGGTCCACAATGGATGAAGTTAGGTTTTGGCTCCTTTTATCGCATGCTCTGGTCCAATCCTAATCCCCTTTTTTGGTCTCTTGAAATTTTGGAACCAGTCATGGTTGAGAGCTCCAGCCGAAATTGTTTTCTCATGCACCAATAAAAAGGGTCAGCCTCGTCACCACCCTAAGATGGTACCTAGGTATGTACTGTCGCTGGCCAGTGGCCACAAAGGGACCAAAGGTGAAGAACCGTCGTCAGAGTACTGTGCCGTTCATGCACAGCAGCGGATTCCAGTTGAAAGTTTGGGTCGAGTGTTGGGGGGGTCCAGCGGGAGAACTAATGCACACAGCCGCCGACCCGACTGGAGACGCGTCTTGGGACTTGGGACAATCCAGGAACCCGATGCACCCGGCCAATGATGATCGCAATCTTCGTCGCCTCGGCACCACCTCGACCGGAGCACTGGGACACCCGTTGGAATCGGATATTTGAGGAGTCTCGAGAGTGTATGTTCCTGTGCGAAAGTACAGGAGTATGCATCGTTTGCACGCAAGTCACACAGGAGGATCCGAAAATGGGCATAAAAGCAGGTCCGATCATGTGAATGGACATGCTGCCCTTTCGTCTCGGTTGAGGCAATGACCGACTGCTTACGTCTCTGGAGTCCTGGACCCCAACCTCCAAAGCTTGTCGCGGCTTCCGCGTCATAAGCTTTCAGTGTGAATTTGGCTTACTCGAAGGATCTCAGGAACAGGGAAAAGGAAAAAAAAAGGGGGATGATGATCTTTTCCGTCACTGTTGGGCCGTTGGTCCCTCGATCCTGGTAGGTCATTTTGTGCTGAGATGACTGGATCAGATCCTTGTCAACACTCAACAGGAGTGAGTCAAATCTCCTTCCAGGCTTCCACCAACGCAAACAGAGATAACAGCAGTCGAATGGACCTGAAATTATGATCCAACGGGGAAGACGGAGCCAGGGGCCGACGCGGACAACGGCGGATATCCACCGGATCAAAACAGCGCCTCTACCAAACTAAGTCAAATGAGCAGTGTATGACTGTATGGCGTATGCCAGTGTGGTCTTCCATGAACGTGGGGCCACTGGCCAGATGGATGTGACGATGTGGTTTATTCCAAGGGTCTAGAAAGTAGAAACGAGCTCGTATCGAACGAGGCTTCCGATCAGTACAGTTCTGTAAGACTCAAATTACAATTGTTACGCCTCGGGTATTGACTCTCTAGACCACGTTCGACGTTCTCTATTGATTCTAGCGCCGTTCTAGGTGGAAAATGGGCGCAGCCTGCCCGATGCGACGGTGCTGATGGAGTTATGGGCACCAACAAAGAGGAAGTCGATTCCTTTGAACTTGTCATGATGATTCAATGTCATTACCTCTCATTGATCTTTGATGTACAGTTGTACACCCTTGAGTCTTTCAAGCACATGACAAAGAGAACGTATAAGCATATAATTTGTACGGTAGTTACTGGATATATGTATACATGTACGCAACCTCATCATGCCCTTACACGTCGGCAGCAACCATGCTTGAAGAATCCCTTCCATACATCACGGGGCTCCTTTTTTCTCTTCTGCGGAAGCTATTGAATTCCAACGCAAAGGATTGACGTTGACAAGTCCCATGTGATCTGAGACGGTGGACCTTGAAATTGAGTCTGCGGATGTTTGCTTGTCATCCTTTCGGAACTCTCAATATTAGGGCTCCGCAATCGAGTAACGTCGATGATTTTTAGCCACCACTGAGATTGACAGTGCACGTTGAGAATCTTCCTCAATCCTGCAGCTAGTCAAGCAGAGTATTATGAGCGTCCAAACGCAACCACGAAAAAAAAAAAGGTCCTTTGGTTCACTCGTTGACCTTTTTTGGAAAGGAATCAACTTATCCGCTTCGGCTGCTTACCCTCGTCGCTCTCAACAGCCTGTTTCGCTCCTAGCGCGACTGGCCACATGGCTGAAACAAGGTTTATATCCAATCATCGCAGATGTCGGGAGAGGACTGGGTGGGAACCCTTTAAGGGTACCCGCTGATGTGGGCTGGATGATCCACTAATCAAACCCCCGAAACAGCATTCGCTAAACTGCTGCAGGTCCCGGGTCTGGGACCTGCAGTATGTAGTTAGATACTGTAGGTAGTTCTGTACTGTAGGCTCTGTAGCAGCGAAGAGTCGTGTACCACTACCAGCTGTGCATTGTAGTGTACAATGTACTGTCTCGCATCCTGCAATGAAGATTGGAGGATCGTCTTGTCTATCATGCAACCACGACGGCAACCCTCCGTGGAGGGTAAACCTTGTGCACGAAGAAAGTTTGGCTGCGGTTTCTGGGATACTGCTGTATCCACCTCGCTAACTCTTTCGGCTCTGGAATGTACAAAGACTGCCTCAGAAAACACTCCGAGGTCATCGAAAAATCACGGAGCTCATGTCCGACCGTCTGGCTGTGGCATGAAATCATCGAATCCTCGCGCTCACTACTCAAATCCTTGTACTCAAGACATGCTCATATCTGTCATCAGCAGACGCTCAAATCAAGTACGTGTACGTACTACTACACTTGTAGTTCAGCATATCAGGCTGTTCGATCTCGTCCGGAGCCCGACCTTGACACATGCCCGGAATTGAACCTCGTGTAGGCCGGCGCGGTCCTCCCAGAACAAGTGGAGATGCAACGTTGTCCTTCCCGAACCAAGCAAAGTTTCGTTCGTAGGAATTGATGATGGGGGGCCGTCCCAAGCGCCCGGTTTTGGCGGAAGAGCTAGAAGGTTGAAAGAATGTTCATACGTAACCGAGCCGAGGAGCTGCGGAGGCTTGGAGCCTTTGAAATGTGACAGGCTCTGGAAAGGTGCAACTTGAAAGGTGACCCTCATGTCATTACAATACCATCACCGATGGGGCCCCCCAGACCCACCCCCTATGATGGAGCCTAGAGTAGCCCCTAGCCCCTAAACAGGGTCGTGAGAGGCAGAGAGGTCAAATTCTAGACTAAAAGACAGATTTGGGAATGGCTTTGCCACTGAACCTCAGTCTCTACCGAGTTTCCAGGGAAGCACGAGTACTCTTCGCTGAGCAGCATACGAGAACACTCAGAACAGTGCTGTTGCAACCTGAAAGGATGCACAGTTGCACACCACCGTGTAGTCTACTCTCTACACTCTGACTCTACACTGACAGGCCGGCAACATTGGGGATGTTCTTGATCCAGCAACATCAGATTGACCACATCGAAGCGAAGATGACCAATGACCAGAAATTGATAGCTGCAGATACCATTGTCCTCTTTCAATCAAGCCTTCAATCGATAGATCTCCGGCAAGACGGACATAAGCGTCTTGATATGGGCCACCTATCGCCAAGTGAGACGTCTCAACTTGATGAGCTAGCCTGGACTCATCATCTCTGTGAAAACCCATCCTTGAGATAACGGCCCTGTTTGGGAACAGCTCTGTGTGAAGTTGACCTCTGTCCACAGAGGTTTGCAGGTACTAGCTGATCGGCATCAGGAAGTGGCCATCCAAAGACAGAGGGCGTCGAGTGTTCGGTGATTGATCAGGAATACCCCGGTAACTAGATGCTCTGAACAGGTCCGGGTTGTCCTCTGCTTGATCCCGACCGTAGTATAACCGCCGACGAAGCTACTACCCGGACTGAAGACTACTTTCTGTCTGGAATGTCTTCTCTCAGTTCTCTCTGACTGATCTGCCTCACTCATAACCGGCCCATACAACTCTTTCACTGGCTAAAGTCACAATTCCTAGACAAGTGTTCCGACGCCAAGTACCGAAGGCCAAGTGCAGCCGTCAACTTTGGTCCTGCGGCTCCTTTCCCCTTTTTGTCATCCTTCCACGGCTCCACTCCAAGGCTATCCGGGGCAGCGTTTTCTAGCTTCCTTCCATGGAAGGCTCGCACGATGGATCACCTTCTTGTTTGATCCCATCACCCCCCAGTTGGTCTTGATCGCAAGTGAGAAAAATAAACCAAAACAGAATATGTTCGTCTCATACCGTCTAGGCCATGATCCAAAGCTCTGTCTTTTGATCTTCCATTTCTGCCGCAAAATGCCACGAAATCGAACCAAAACCTTGTTTCAAATCATTCTCCGGCATAGGTCTTCCGCGCGTTGGAGATCTCTGCATCATGCTAGATAGATCGAAATCACCTTTTTTCTGATGGGTCTGTGATCAGCTCGGTTTGAGATCATGTCCAGTACCTTTGCCAGTGCATGAGTGAGCCGAGTCTACGAAGCCACTGAACACTTTTGTACATCAGGGTCCACAGGAATCTCCGGACGTCAGACATGTATACGAAATGGAAAAAAAGGGGGAGGCGATCCGAACTGGGTTTGGCTCCTACCTATTCCCCGGGACGAGACGGGAGAGCCGCTCTGGTGTCTAAACAAAGAAAAACAACCATTCTCCACCACTGACCTCCAGCTTGGGCATTTGATTGACCCAAAGGCCAAACAAAAAGTCACAGAAAAATCAAGCTCCCAAATACTACATGGACTCAATTTTCCTAAAAGGGATAGCGACGAGAGCTGGCGAATTTTTGAAACCCCCCTGAGGAACCGATAGTAGACCAGCAGTCGATACCATACAGCCTTGAAACAGCCATGACCTGTACCGAATCTATCGATCACCTCGTCCCGTTCATTATTATCATCCTCAACTCGGAGCGTCGTGGTGGGTTCCTCTGCTCTTGAAAAGTTTCGATCTGGTTGGGTAATCCGCCCATAATCGATTTCAGAACGCCCTGTCAACCATTGTGGTATGGAACATGATGGTGTCTTGTTGGATGTGTATTTAAAAGGACCAAATCAGTTTAGTGGTGCCCCATTTGGATGAGCGATCAGAATCCATCGCAAGGTATTATTCTTTTCCAGCAAAATCGAAGAAGCAAAATCGAAGAAGCAGTGTAAACCGAAAAAAAAAAAACTTAAGACTAAAAATGAAATGAAAAAGATTTTAAAAAAAAGAACCCCGGCGAGTCAATAAGACTAGACTGGAGACAGTGCTGAATTGCTTTCCATGACCTAAGATCCCATCATCCTATATCTATTACATTCCCTCCCCCTAAGACGACTTTCTCTCCTTCATCATCTTTCAAAGACAGGTGCGAAGCATCAACATACTAGACCTTCGTCACCCTCCTCCGTCTCTCCACATCGTCCGCCACAAACACAAAGTCATTCGAGGGTTGCCAACAACAAAAGCAACTCCATACGGAAACCATAAATCAACCCATTGGAAAAACACCTTTTCGTCCTCCCGCCCTGTCCTCTCCCTTTCGCTCCCTTGCGATACATCAAAACCTCAATTGACAACCGGATCTACCGGATCGCTCTTCCGCGGCACTTTGTCCTGTGCAGGGTCTCCCTTGCCGTCACTTTCTATTTATCCCTTCTCAAGATTCTACCTTTTCGCTGGTTCGAATTCCGATAATACGGCATTGATCCTGCAGCCACCCTCCTCAATCCCGGCCACCTTTCAGTGCTCTCCGCAAAAAAACAAAAAAGGAATAATCTGGGCCTTTTGCACACAACAATTGGCAATTGACTCAGCTCTGCTACGAACCGCATAAAGAAGCGACGACCGGGTCGCGACCTGTCGCATTATCCTATCTTTTTATCATTATTATTGTTTCCCGTCATCTCCACCCAAGCAATATCTGCTTTGACTCCACGGCTCCATCCTTGCCTATTTGTTGAACACTTGTGTCGTCACATTCCGGACGAGCTGTTGTGACCCGACATTATTCCAGTGGTCCTCTTTAAAAAGGAACTTCTCCTCCGATCTGGACGACCTTTGCATCTATCCACCTGCGCATCTTCTCGTCATCTAGAACGTCTGCGTCCTGTACCTTGGCTTTGGGTCGCTTTCCGGGGGTGTGGATCGGGTTTCCAGTTCTGGAAGAGCATAAATTTGGCCGAAGAACAACTATATAAGTGTTCGTTCGTGGTGATCTCCCTGTCTTTGTGGTAAGTCTTCAACCTTTGATCATCCCTAAGGAGTGCCCTGTGGTTATAACGTGGCGTATTTCCACCACTTCCGACCCAACTTCAACTTCTCTTCCATTTCACCTCGCTCGTCATCACCCATCCCTAATCATGCTCGTCACCGCAGATCTTAATATGATCCAGCGAGATCTGTCGGCCTTCAACATGGGACGCGGAGCTTACGACACAACCGGCGTGAAGAAGCCTGGTGCGCCTCCACCACCGCCCAAATAAACTCGCCATCGTACATCTCTTCAATCTTCTTCACCATCGGACAACTTGATGGTGGTCTGCGCCAATATTCGTGGAACTTTCCTTCCCTCTTTCGTATTTCCGGCGTCTACGGGGCACTTTGGAGTCAATTGACGTTTGCATCCACGGCGTTGGGACTTTCTCTATGGTCAGTCTTTCCCTCTGTTTGATTCATAAACGTCTGACGAGATGCTAATCGATTTCACAGAAGGTCTTTTTCTTGTTTCGCCATTCGACTCCTGTTGCCTGGTTTCTCTTCTCCTGGACCATTCTCTTTTGGTCACACGCGACATCTTATACCCATTTTTAATCTCTTTTCGACTTGCATCGGTCTCGGGAGCTTCTCAGCGACGAATCTCTTTCTTTCTCACGGCGTTTGACCGTTTCGTCACGTCTCCACCATACAACTAATCGCGACGGATCGACCTTCTCTCCCCATCCGACTCACCACCACATCACCTTGACTCTGCCTGCTCCCTCGGAGCTTGTACGCCAACCCTCGAATTTTTGTCTCGGTCAAGATCCTCGAAAAGTGTTTTTGTTTCTGTTTCTTTTGTTCACTTCTGGCCTATCTCCTTTGTCTTTGCATCTTCTTGTCACTGTTCGGCGTTTTGGGATAGACGGCTGGAGTCTTTATGCGGGATGCTTGATACCAGAGGAAATTAGACCCCTCGACCTCACGGTCAAATCGCACTTTTATCAGATCTCACGTTTCGTGTTTTCGTGAGGCATTCCACCTCCGTGCGCCAATTGTGTGGTTCTGTAATTTTATATGATCTCTTTGCTTGGCTTTCTTCCGGACCAGATATGTGTACAATATTTCCACCTGCATGACTACAGAAAACAAAAATGATTTGTTTTTCTCTTTCCACCGCTCTTTTTCAATCACTCAAATCTCCAGCATCAACTGCGCTCTTGCGATCTCATTCAGATCTCAGCGCATCATTCGAGTACTGATCGCAATCGCGTCACATATCGGGCAGATTTGCTTCTGGCTGACCCGAGTCGAGACACCGATGGTTCGGCTCACGATGCATGAACCCTGTCTTTGCATCGGGAGGTCCGTTCCTTCCGCCCCGTCAATAGGACTGATGAGTGCCTGAACCAATTGCCCTATTGACTGATGAGTGCCTGAACTTATTGCACAATGCACACCGTTCTTGGGTATCAATCTACATATGTCACTATGCATTCCAAGAATCAGTTCAAACTACATACAGCGCTGACCTACCGACTGACCTACTAAGGTTGATTTGGAACCGTCGCATCTGTACTGCTACCCTGATTAATGGAACTCTCCAGGACAGTTTGGCATCTGGCCGTACCTTGTCCGATCTTTCTCATTTGGTTAATAGTGTCTGTTTCCATGCCGACGGGAGGTTTTCCGTTTGAGTGAGTCCGAGGTTGCCCCTTTCCACGGCAGGTTTGGAATTGGTGGCGCTCAGCTCTGAAACGGTAATCGGAAGGCGATTTGATTCTCAGTCGGGTTTCCTTGCACAGAGCTCAAAGTACCAGACACACGGATAGTCTAGCGATTGTGAGGTAGGTTGGCACATACGATATCCCAGTCGAAGATTTCAACGATCAAGTTAGGATGTGGCACCGCCCGTCAATTACAGAATGGAGGGTCGCGCGAGCTATGCTCCAATTGTGGACTTCTTTACTTCGATCGAATGCTCGGCATCTGCATGCTGCACTGCGGATTAATCGGCGGGTTCCACTGATATGCCGGGCTCATTGTGGTCGAAATTTGTGGGAGGAGGCATTGGAAGATTCGCCTCAAATGCGGTATAAGGTGATGCACGTATGCACCACCCAACCGAAGCATTGGATCGAGAAGTATATTCCCTCTAACCTGCGTTTGGCGGGTCCAGATCGGCGGGGGTTCTTTAGTTGTCAGAGTGAACGATGACTCAGATGCGAGTGACTGGTTCAGTATGGGAAAGTTGACCTGCGTCAGACTGCTTTGTCCCTCATGAGCGTCGAAGAAAAGCGCAGACACTACGTAGTCCATCGAACATCTGATCGGGGTTTGGCTGACGATTGAATTTATGTCTGAATGCCTAGGAACCGCAACACCTAAATTGTATCGAATTTTTTCTCAGATACCTAATGTCAAGTATTGCTTGGACACTGACTTGCGGCGCATTCTAAAGTGGATTTCGCAATTCGGAGCTCGAGTATACGCATCTGCAGGCTAAAGCAAACATCTGGTGGTGGCTACATGAATCTGTGTGGGCGGCACGTGGGGCCGGCATTATCTTCAAAATTGATGTTCATCGTCGGACGCTTCGACGACAACCCTGAGAGGGAGACAGACTGCTTGGTTTCAAGAGCATAGACAACAAGCTTGAAAGAGGGACTTCCACACTCAAGTACAGTGCAAACCACTGGAAACAAGTCTCCTCTGGATAGATGCTGGACATCTGCCTGACACATTCTCATCCAGTAACAGTAGTACCAATGCCGGCGGATTTGTATGCCTGCCGTTGTAAGAGCCCCGTGACTGCGAGCCACCTCCACGCTAGGCTGATTTGAGACCACTGCCATCATCATCGACCTCCACTTCCAACGCTCAGTTCCCTCTCCCCCCATTAGCCTCTGCCTAGTGTTCTGCCGAAAAGACGTTCTTCTACAGTCATCACACACACAACGAGCTGATTCCAGACGTCAACCTCTCTCGAGATAATTCTCCAGCTCACACCGCTACATCTCACTCCCGCCCGCCAACTCACCCGTCCTGCCCGATTGCCAGCTCACTTACACAGGTGGCGCGCCCTGCACAACGGCCTGACCTCCAGTCCACAACCACAATCTCGAGACCTTGAGAAGTCATAGCAGATTTTGAAACCATGTCTGATACAGCAGGTGGTAATGCGCCGAAGCCGAGTAGTAGCGTCAAGCTCGTTCTGCTTGGTGAAGCTGCAGTTGGAAAGGTACGCCGATGGCCAAGCGGACAAGAAATGGATTTGCGCTGACTGTGGCTTGATTCGCCCCTGTATAGTCTTCGCTTGTCCTGCGATTTGTGAACAATGATTTTCAAGAAAATAAGGAGCCAACAATCGGCGGTAAGATGATCCGGGCATTCATCGTGGTCACTCGAGTCAACTCCCTGCGTCGCAATAAATGCCTCGGTCCCAAGGAGAAGCTCGGCAATCTTCTGAAAGAAGAAGCTTGCTCTGTATGGGCGTTGACCGAAATATCTATGCAATTTGCTAACACTATTCATCAGCTGCTTTCCTGACACAGAAATGCACCCTGCCTACGCGGACAATCAAGTTCGAAATCTGGGATACTGCCGGTCAAGAGCGATTTGCCTCGCTTGCACCAATGTATTATCGTAATGCCCAGGCGGCTCTCGTGGTCTACGACGTGACAAAGCCATCATCATTGACGAAAGCGAAACACTGGGTTGCTGAATTACAGCGCCAGGCTAGCCCTGGGATTGTCATCGCTCTCGTCGGCAACAAGCTGGACTTGACCAACGACGGAGGCGAGTCTGCAGGCGGCTCGCGCTCAACGCCCTTGGAACATGGATCCGGCGAGGCTGAAGATGAAGAAGAAGAAGAAGAAGCGAACGATGTAGGCGGAGGAGAACTCCCCGACTCGGGTGACGCGCGGAAGGTATCGACGCGGGAAGCGAGCTCGTACGCTGAGGAGGAAGGCCTCCTGTTCTTCGAGACTAGCGCAAAGCTCGGAACTAACGTCGTTGACGTGTTCACGGCTATTGCTAATGCCATTCCAGAGAGCAGCCTCAAGACAGGTCGCGGAACCGCAGGTGCCGGTCAAACATCTTTGGGCAATAGATCCACCGAGGATGCGAGAGTCAATTTGGGTGATCGGAACGCCGCTACTGCCAAGGAAGGATGCGCTTGCTAGATTGTTAGGGACTTGATTTTGGGCTACCGGCTGTTCGATTCCGACGTTGATTTGCGATTTCATTAGTTTAAGCGTGTCTCTCAATCTCCTGCCTTCAGCAGTCCCCTGCTCCGTCAGCGGCTAGCTGAACGAAGGCCGGACTCGGGAGTGGTTGATTTCATGACACTTCTTTGTATACCTCGTCCATCTTACAGGTTGTTCTAGCCTTTTTCTTGCGCAATGAATCCAGCCTCTGTACAATAATCAGTTGTTCAATCAGTATCGCGAAATAAACACAGTGTTATTCCACCATAATCATTGAATCGACTACCCACAGTAATCGCACAGCCGATGCAGCCCCGTATATATGCCTCAGGCATGAAATATGGGGCCCGCAGATCACGGGACTGTTGAGGGCCCCGAGGAAGAAGCCCAAATCCAGTCCGTCACGCTAAGCCGGATTGGGTACTAGCGCACTCTAAGCGAAGTCCGCGATCCCACAGCAAATTCACCATCAACTTCAGACTGTGAGAATCAATCCCCTCCGCCGACCTCAACCCAGCACCTTCGCAGCACTCCGTCGCTCGCAATCATGGCTGCCATCAACAAGATTGCCCCCAACTCGCCCTCCCGGCAGAGCCCCTCCGAGCTGGAGACCGCGATTGCCGGTGCTCTGTTCGACCTCGAGAGCAACACTCAGGATCTGAAGGCTTCCCTTCGTCCCCTGCAGTTCGTCTCTGCCCGTGAGGTAAGAAATGATCAAGAATTCTACAACGACACACTTTTGCGAAAAATTGCGCCGACGGAATTTCATTGTGCGGTGATCGGATTTCGGTACAAGAGATATTGGGAGGAGGGGGGGAAGTGATGTTTGCGAACCGTCTTGCGAACCTACAAGAAGACATTTTTTGCTACGGAATCAACGGTCCGACGACACGACATGGAACAATGACATCGAATTATGGGTGTAATTGAAAAGATCACCGACAATTGAAATTCCGCATCGCCAATTCTTCCCGCAGCGCATCGAAAAATCGCAATTTGTGTGGGCAATTCAGGACGAACCCGAAAATTCTGACATGATCTCTTTCGCGCACTATAGGTCGAGGTCGGCCACGGCAAGAAGGCCATCGTTGTCTTCGTCCCCGTTCCTCTCCTCCAGAACTTCCACAAGATCCAGCAGCGGTAAGATAACGATCCCACCTGATACGTTACACACTTTCACCAACCGTCTGGTGCGGAATTCTGGGACTTCCTCAATAGCAACCGACTAACGCAAATTCAATCAACAGTCTGACCCGCGAGCTCGAGAAGAAGTTCTCTGACCGCCACGTTCTCTTCGTTGCTCAGCGCCGCATTCTCGCCCGCCCCAAGCGCTCCGTCAACTCCCGCACCAACCAGACCCAGAAGCGTCCCCGCTCCCGCACCCTGACCGCTGTCCACGAGAACATCCTCGCCGATCTTGTCTACCCCGTCGAGATCGTCGGCAAGCGCGTCCGCACCAAGGAGGACGGCTCCAAG
Source organism: Penicillium ucsense (assembly GCA_014839625.1). Lineage (NCBI taxonomy): Eukaryota > Fungi > Ascomycota > Eurotiomycetes > Eurotiales > Aspergillaceae > Penicillium > Penicillium ucsense. The sequence goes on from WIWV01000003.1 coordinate 408,256, forward strand.
ACCCTCAAGGTCGTTCTGGACGAGAAGGAGAAGGGTGGTGTTGACCACCGCCTTGACGCCTACGGTGAGGTCTACCGTCGTTTGACCGGCCGCACCGTTGTCTTCGAGTTCCCCCAGAGCGGCGCTGAGTACTAAGCGTGTGCTCTGTGTGTCTGTTTGGATTGGGAATTTGGAAAAAAGAGGAGATAATGGTGTATCTTGGGGGAAATTTTTACTTGTTTCTAGGTCTTGAAAGCTCACTAGATTCAAGAAGAGCATGATGGGTGAAAGACCAAAAAATGCATTCATGGGTTTTCTTTTGAGTTATGTCGCCTCTTTCCTACACCCCACTGGCCGGTGCATGGTTCTTTTCTTCTCCCCTTCATAAGTTCTTCGGCTCTCGCGATCGCTCTGCTCAGGACGACAAGAGTCGAATTCACCTCCCCTTCATCCTTATGCTACCTCTTTTTCTTTTTTTAAACCTTCTTAACGATGGGATGGGATAACGTGATACCTTTCCAATTGGAATCTTTTTCCGAACTCTTCATCAAGTACAAGGTGGGTATCTTACGGGTCCCTTCCGCCTGGGCACGCTCATTGATAGATTCTACGACCTTGTAAAACTCCTTTCGCTCTGGCAACATTGGCGCCTCTCTGGACCTTCCATCAGAACCGATAAACGACATGCCGCAGCTTACAAGGTGGCAGGGTCCCGTACATAGAATAGCGAGAGAAAAAAGCACCTCGCAGATTGATTCGAATGCGCATGGGTATGGAGAAAAGAGACATTATTGACAGAAAAAGTATCACAAGGATAATAATTATCCCACCACGGTACTAGTAAGGTTGGATTCGACCAACACCAAGAACCATCCAGTAAGCCAATTCGCGAGCGACAAGGTCATCCGGCTTCGAAGCCTTTCCGACATTCTGCTGTTCCAGCTGAGCCTCGGCATCCCATTCCATATGCACAAAGACCGGGATCTCGAGTATATCCTCGTCGTTCTGCAGCGTCAAAGCTTTCCCAGGCTCGGCTTCGGTCTCGCCGTCCTCGGTGTTCATACCCGGCAAAGTCCCCGGAACCACTTCCAGTACGACTGTCGTCCAGTTTCGACCCTTTTCCCAGACTTTGCCCGCTTCGGGAACTTTTTCTCCGCCTCGCATGCTCGAAATTCGATCGCTCAAGGGAGCCGTGGCATTCTGAAGTGCCTCGTCCCAGACGTCGCTGTTGGCGCCGATTTCGAATTGGGGACAAAGAACGGTGACCTTGGTCGCGACGGAGCCTGGTGTCACGGAGGGCGTTGCAAGGGTGATGCGGACGGGATCAAACATATGGTTCTTGAGAGTGAGAAGGACGTGGTATGTTCGTAATGGTGAAAGCGCATTCAAGTCCGGGGTTGACGCCGTCGGTGTCACGGGAGACATAGCAGGTTGAGCCAGAGGTCGGAGCGTGGGGAGAGGAATATAGCTCAGAGCAATGAGGCGGATTCGGAACCGGGTGGACTGAGGCTTGGTCTCTGGTTTGACGAGGATGTGCTTGCATGACCTGCAGCGCTTGGCACGTTTCGTGCGCAAAAGCGCAGGAAGCGGCAGGAGTTCGTCCACGAAGCGGACGTCGGGCGATTGGTCTGTCCGCTGGCTCATTGAAGCCACGCCATCCCAACCGCACTCGGGCGAAACGATGCGCTCGATGATCGCCGTGTCAGAGTCCCCAGAGCCGATGCGTAACCCCTCGGCAGCCGTCAGGGCCTCGCGCATGACGGGTGGCTTGGACTTTTGTTTCTTGTTACCGCCATAGAGTCCGCTAAGACGAGACGATGAAGCGTACAGAGACATGAGCCGGTTCAAGGCCCCCGGCGAGGAGAATCCAAACTCGGAGCTAAGGGGATCGTTGGGTGAGTTGGACGTCTCCGAGATTTGCGTTCGGTAGAAGTTCTTTAGTGCAGCAAAGCGAGCTTCTGCACCTAGCTGAGGGATGGACGAGGCATCTTCGTTGGATGCCTCTCGCTCGGCTTCCCGCTCAGTCGCAGTAGACTGCTCGTCAATGGATGCGAAGTTTGACAAGGGGGATTTCAAATCCGCAAATGCTCGCGAGCCCTGACGTGACCTAGCATCATAGCCAGTGGCTGGGGTTGAGTCTGTCATCTTTTGCAATTGGGCGCGGATATTGGTGGGTTTATCAAACTTGATGCCAAGATCAAGCGTCGTCCACATACAGTAGCCACATGAGAGTACCCAGGGGCCATGACCGCTTGCGTTGCCGGTCACGCTCTCAATCGTGCTCACAGTCAAGGGTGCTGTGCAGATAGGACAATTGAAACAATTCCGGCCGCAACTATATCGCCGCGAAGGATTCAGCATACAATCAGATGAGATTGATTCCAACCGGTAATGAGGAACTCACCGACCACCATCACTGCGCACCATGCTGCTTGGAGTCTCGAACAAGCAATTGGGACAGTACCAGCTCACAATCTCTTCGGTGATGCATCGTGGACATTTGATCTGGTGACAATCCTCGCAGTACAACAACTGTTCAGGTGGATACAGCGAAAAGTTCGAGCGAGGCGATCGTGGGTCAAACGTTTGCTCGTCATCTTCCTCGTCGCTCTGCCCAACTTCATCCGCTTGTTGTGTATTTGACTTGTGGTGATCGGGGTCTGTTGGTGGCTCGGCAGTGGGTTTGCGCGGAGACTCTCGAGACCTCCGCGTGCGAGCAGGGTCTGGAACCGGCGTGTCTGCACATGGACAGGAAATAAAGGTGTATGGGAATGGGCGCGACATCACGGAATGAAGGATTGTGCGGAAGGTCGGGCAGTAGACGAGCTAGTTCGTGTCGAGATTAAAGGAGACGTGTTTCCTGGATTGATCATTGCATGGTCTTTCACTGACGAATAGTCTGACTCGGATGAGAGCGCTCGTTTTTCGTAGATGTGATTGCGCTGCCAGCTTGCCAGGAGTCTAGTGGCATGCAAGTCAGCCAGTCGTTCTTGATAGTGAGGATGCCGCTGCGCAAAGCTCCTTTTCCGAGCTGTTTCGATAGCCTCGAGCTTCACACTGAGACTTACCGCAACGGAGCCAGTAGGGCCACTGATCAGTCTATAATGTATATTGACTATAGTAGTCAGCACCCAGTCTCGATTTGACAAAGTGAAAGCTTTCCAACGTTTACGTCAAGCGACGCTGAGACACCGAGCCTGACACGGCGTGAAATGTGCGTGCGCGACCGCGGAGTGGCAGCCGCGGAGGTCCCGCAATGATTTTGTCGACGTCAGATCAAAATCATGGGTCATTGTCACGTTTGTTCGTTCTTCGCAGCTGCCACATCGCACACCTCGCCGAAGAGCCCAGACTCTTCTTGAGGTGAACAACATTCAACGTATCGCGAACTGCTACAATTTCTATCGATGATGATGATCTCTCGTCAGACGTTTCGAACCGCCTTCGCCCGGCGATGCTTCGCTGCGACTTCCGGCGTCCGAAGCTACGCCAATCAGTCGTCGGGGAACCCGATGCTGGAGATCTTCAACCGCCGGACAAAACATCAGCAGAAGGACAGGGCTGCCCGAAATGTGGAACAAAGTCGAGCGACGGATTATTTGAAAGATGAGGTGGCTTTGCGATTATGCGAGCGCCTACTGGTACGAAGATCGTTCTCATCGCCGAGAGAGAGAGAGAGAGAGAGAGAGAGAGAGAGAGAGAGAGAGAGCAGCGGTTCGCAGCAGCTTTTACTGACTTTGGACATGTCTTCTGTAGGACATCAAGCGCGACTTTCCTAATGTGCTTGATCTGGGCGCCAACAGTTGCAATATTGCGCGAGCATTGACGACACCGAATCTCGACGTTGCGGCGCCCGAAGACACTCCCTCACCACCGCTGGCGGAACGGATTTCCAAGTTGACGTGCGTGGATACATCGCATGCGCTGCTACATCGGGATGAAGAGCTGCCCTTCAACAAGGAGATCAATATTCATCGCGACGTGATTCCCGACCTGGAATCGCTGCCTTACGAGGCAAACACATTCGACGCCGTTTTATCCTCGTTATCGATTCACTGGATCAACGACCTGCCCGCATTGCTGGAACAAGTGAACAAGATCTTGAAGCCGGACAGTCCCTTCATCGCGGCAATGTTTGGTGGAGACACTCTGTTCGAGCTACGAGGATCTTTACAACTTGCCGACATGGAACGCCGTGGAGGTGTCAGCCCACACATCTCTCCGCTCGTCGATGTGCGAGACGTTGGCAATCTCCTGAATCGCGCGGGATTCAAGATGCTGACGGTCGACGTGGAGGATATTGTGGTCGAGTTCCCAGACACCTTTGCCCTGATGCAAGATCTACAGGCCATGGGCGAGAGTAATGCCATCATGCACCGTGAGGCTGGCCCCATGTCGCGAGATGTCTTATTAGCCAACGAGGCCATTTATCGAGCCATGTACAAGGAAGACGACGCCCGCGGCATCCCGGCAACTTTCCGCATGATCTATATGATCGGATGGACCGAGGGAGCTAATCAGCCACAGCCGCTTGCCCGTGGAAGCGGCGAGCTGAATATGAAGGATCTCCTAGGCGGCGGTGACTTTGTGCACGTCTAGGACTGAAAGACAGGGGAAGAAAAAAGAGGCAAATTTAAACGTGAGGCGTGTCCGAGATCGACCGAGTGATCTCCATCAGACGACTCTCTTTTGACAGGAAACTCGGACCGAAGAAAAAAGAAAAAGAAGGCTATAAGTGTATGTATATCGATTTGTAAGACAACCACGCTGGAAAGCAAGACCAAGAGAGAAAGAGATCATGTCCCACCCGTAGGAGCGCATGAGAGATGAATCATACAGTTTCTTTCACAGAGGAGACGGTCGCGGAAACGGAAAATCAAGACTACTTCTTCCCTCTCCTGGGGTTTTACACGGTCCGACGATCAGTCATAACACGAACAATCGATCCAGTACCCGTCAACTCGACGAGCTTCTCGTGCCAGTTCAACAAGACGCTCATCTGCTGGCCGCCACCACCCTCGCCTGCGTTTCGAGCTTGAATTTGCGAAAATCCAGTGGCCTGGGGAGAGTCAACCTTGCGTGGGGTTGAGGCACCCCCACTGGGCCCAGAGGAGGACATTCCCTTGTAACTGATCGTATAGTAATGATTAGCAGGAAGGTACAAACCCCTTTTCTCTCGTCCGTAGTTGTGGAAACAGCTCTGTCGCTACCAAGGAAAGAAAGAAAAAAAACTTACATATACTTCATCAGGCAGTCCGCGCGCTCAGATCCACCATCACCGCTGATAACATCCTCCAAGACCCGAGTCATCTCAGCCTGTCGAATGCCCTGCAACACCTCGATCACCGTCCCCAGATGCACTTCCTTTGCGCGGTCATCACCACCCAGTGGCGCGGTATCCAGGACCTGGCGGAGCGCGCCGACAGTGTCGCCACTGCGCAGCAATTGACGGATCTGAGAAGCAATATTGGCGGCGTCACTGGAGGTCTCGGGCTGAGGCAGCGTGGCAGGGAGAAGAGTCTCCATGGGGAAGTTGACCGAGGACTCGGGGTCGAGCTGGTCGACGTTGATGGTGCGGTAGTTGAGGAGCGACATTGCGTGCGATTCAGCGTATAGCTCTTGACTTTGCAGAACGAGGTTGAATGTTCGACAGACGTGACGGAGCGGCAAGATTGGAGTCAAGGACTCGGAGGGGGCGGGCTCAGGCTTGCGGAGCGGGAGTCTGGCGATCTTGGGACACAAAGCGGGGAGACCGGAGGATGGACGCAAGCTATTGTTTGGGCCGGAATGGCGGCAATTGAGCTCGAGGAGGGTATCAGGGAGTATTGCTGTTTCCGTGGAGAGCCGTGACAGGTGTCTTTGAGATTATTGTCGAGAAATGAAATGTGTCAATTGCTGTTCAATCAACTGCAGGAGGAGGGGAACGGACGCAAGCTATGAGCCGCCGTGGGGGGGACAAGTGACGAAGTTCTGGTCGCCTGAGGCAGAAGCGCCCCGGCGGATATTCACCGGGGACTTATACTCTATCTTCAGAACTACTCACGAGTCACTGCTGTGAATTGGTTGTCCTTATCATAAAATGGGGGAGATATTTGGCATTTGAAGCCAGATATTAAGGCTGATTTAAGCTTGAAACGATTTCTAATTGATTACTCGCTTGTCATGTGTAAGTAAAGAGGAAGCTCCTGCTTTCCACGGGAAGAACTAGCATATAAACTGGACTAGTTTCGCCTAATGACAACGTTGAAGTCGTCTGGCAGATGGCTCAATACACAAAATTATGCTGATGAGAGGACTCAAGTTAAGAACGCGTTGCATCTCAGATTTGAACAAAGATGATAATCACAAAGACCATACACTAGCCCGGGATACGCGGGTATGAGATGAATCCTCAATACATAACTGCACGCTCCAAAAAGAGAACATGAGAATAGCTCGCGAGTAAATAATCCCTCTAGAATAATACTGGGGGAAAATCCCGGAAACTGGTGGTAAGACACCAAAAGTAGAGATGAGTCCATGGTGGAAGGTCATGAGGGCAACCTGGCTGACGGATCAGCAAGGGCCTGCGAGTTCGCTGGAGCATCTTGCTCCGACATCTGTGGTTTTTCACGGGACGGTTCGTCTCCTGAGACTGTGACTTTGTCGCCTCGTTCAGCAATGCTCGGGACTTGCTCCGTCTCTTCGAGAGAACTTTGTGGTTCTTGGGGCGGCTCAGTTCCTTCCGCAGGAACCGCGGGCTGTTGCACTTCAGACGTGTTGTTCCCAGTGTCATGAGCCTGCTCGACGGACGGACGAGATGTATCGGTCGTGTGCAGAGACTCTGATACATTGATACTGTTTTGAGGCTCTGAGACAGGCAATTGTCTTGTCTCGGTACCCACGGGCTCAGCTTGCTCAGCAGCGACTGTTGACCGTGACGCCTCTGTCCCCTGATTCGGGACCGGGACTGTAAATGAAGATGTTTGCAATTCAGCCCCATCACCAGCGGCGGTACCATCCTCTCGATTCGCAGATGGAGCGTGCTGTTCGGCAATGTCTGAAGAATGCGAGGCTCCCAGCTCATGTCCCTCACTATGCGGGACCGGCTCTACGGGCTGTTCAACAACGCCTGCAGATGACGATCCACCAGCCCCTTCAGGTACAGGCGCAGCACCCGAGGGAGCCGCAGGGGGTACGTTTGCCGTAGTGGACGGAGGCCGAAAGCACTCCGAGTTCAAAATCCTCATCAACGGCTCAGCCTGCGGCGGCGGTGGAATCTCCCCCGTCAAAAGATCCTTGGCCTTCACCTTCCGCTTATACAGCGTCTTGTTCGTTGAGGATCGCTCAGTAATAATCCCGCCTTCAAAGGTCAATCCGCCATAGATCCCACGAGTCTTCGAATACGCAAAGATATTGGAAATCCCCTTGGTGCCGATCATTGCGGCCGTCTCTGCGCTACGGCCAGTTCCGAATGCAATGGAGATGTTGCCGCCCAGCGTCAGGGTGCCGGAGTTGATGAAGGTTTTCACGGCGGCGTCTGTGTTCAGGACGAATATAAAATTCGTGAATTCCATTCCGAATTGGCCTCCGGCACCGAGTCCACCCAGCGAAATGGCCGACGGAGCGGACCAGTTCCCATTGGGCAGACGGCATATGATGAGGCCAGAGCCAAAGCGGACGGATCCCAGGAATCCAGCTTTGAAGACGCTGCATATGACCAGGCCCTGAGAAAGAGAATCAATAAAAAAGTGCTGAGCTCGCGGCGCGAGGGGCCGAGAGAATTGAGTCGACGCCGCAGGACAAGGGTGGATTTACCTTAGCTGGGCCTAGAATGCGTTGAGGAATCGTTCCCTCGAGACCTGCATATTGGGGATTCACAAAGGAATCGATGATCTGGCCGGCTTTTTTGCATTCACCTAGATGTCCACATTCAGCGACTGAATACGATTCATTGATTTTTGGTCCTTCCCATTCTTGCTCCTGGGTTTGCCCCCATCACGCGGAGATGATACGATAAGAGGGACCAAACGTACTGGCTAGAGAGGCTGGAAATGGGTTGTGGATAGGAACTCGCCGTCCAGCGATCGGAGTCTGACGCGAGTCCGAACTTGTCGGCGTAGATGCAGGTGAAGTAGTAGTGGTAGCGTCTGCTGGGGCAGTCTCGCTTGGAGCAGGCTCCTGACTCGAGGCTGCTGCTTGAGTAGTGGAGCTCATGATGTGCAAAGCACACAATTACTCGATTGTTCAAGGTATAAAGAACTGACAAACAAAAAGTCAAAATAAGAATAAAAGTAAAAGTAAAAGTAAAAAACACCCCACTGAATGCGAAGCTATGTGTCTTGTCAAGAGTCAAATATGGACGCGATCTTTGAATGGGGTTGAGTGCTGTCATGTGAAATTTGATCGGCGTGGGGGCCGTTGGGCTGGCTGCATTCTCAACGGGATTCGGGCGACCAAGGCTCATTTGAGCAACCTGAAACCATTCGATGCATTGGCCTCTTAAGGTTTGACGTGTTGATGGACAGAGCTTCCGCACGAGGCTACTATCTATGTGTAAAGTTCAAGATGCTGAATTCAGCCTAGACGTGAATTTGTTCAAAGTCAGTCTGCCGATTGACCAGTGGTGTAACATAGACTATATTCGATTATGAGTTGAAATGTTTGCGAATCTCACATCAAGTCACTGACGCTCAAACTACTCGTACAGATGCAGTCATTGTACATCACAGTAAACACAAGAAAGGACTTCATGACCGCCGCACGCTAACCGATTTTTAAGAAAACAGACAGAGGGGAAAGAACATGAGGGGTATCAAATAGTTCACGGAGAAGCCGTGACAAGAATAGGAGGAACTGACATCGCTTCAACCGGAGTTCTGGGGATCGAAGCTTCATGATCATCGCGACTTTCGCTTCGTGAGACCTTGACCTGGGTACGAGCTTCCTCGTCCACGGCTTGAGCCCTGGAGGGAATCTCCATCGCGACGTCCGAAGAATCTTCGCCTTTGCGATGACCCCGAGAAAATATACGACGGGTGAATCGACCAACAGGTCTCAACAAAGACTTGACACCCGATGCAATCGCACCGAAACCTTTCAGTACCGGACGCAAGATGAACTGCATGGCCCCGACGACCCCGTTGAACACAATTCCGAAGTGGCGATCTGGAAGAGTGCGCAGAACCACGGCCCATGGTAGACAGCCCAAGGCGCAAATAATGCAAACTGCCCAGAGAATTCCGCTGAGTCGAGTCACGCCAAAGGCCTGACCTCCCACGTACACGATCATGATCTGGCCGCCGATCATTATGGCGTTGATACCCAGGAACCAGTAGTTTCGGAACATGCCTTCGAAGATATTGAAATGGTTGTCAAGACGTCGGTTGTTGAACTCGTTGAAGATTTGCATCCACACAAAAGTGTTGAATACCACGGTGGAAAGTTGCTTGGAGCGATGCGTAAGGTCAACTGGGTCGAGATGAGCGCTGAGGAGGCGATCTCCAGCAAAGTAAAGCATGAAGGTCACGGCCAGCTGATAAATGGCTTGGCCGAGAATCATTTTCCACATGGTAAGAGTGAACAACGAAGCGCTCTTTGGCACTGGCTTGCGGTCGAGGATCTTCTCCGTGGGAGCATCAGTAGCCCTAAGAAGAGCAATGTCAGTAATCTTGGGCCGACACGAGGAGGCTTCTTCCTTCAGACTGAATGACTTACAGTGCTAGTGCAGCAAAAGTGTCCATGATCAAGTTCACCCAAAGAAGCTGAACAGCATTCAGTACACTGCTATTCGAACTGCTGTAGACGGCCGATACAAAGGTCAAAGCCACAGCGGTGATGTTCACAGTGATCTGGAACTGCAAGAACTTGGCAACGGCGTCATTCACGGCTCTCCCCCAAGAGATTGCGGTCACGATTGAGCGGAAGTTGTCATCCAACAAGATAATCGAACTGGCCTCCTTAGCAACTTCGGTACCAGCGATACCCATAGAGAAGCCCACGTCAGCAGTACGCAGGGCTGGGCCGTCGTTGGTACCATCTCCTGTGACTGCGACTGTCTCGCCGAGTGCTTTCAATCGTTCGACCAGGATGCGCTTATCTTCAGGCGACGAACGAGCCAGAACCTGAAGTCGAGGGACAACGTCGTCCATCTCCGCGTCCGATAGTTGCCGGAACTTAGGACCTTCCATTACGAGACCACCTTCGGTCTTGATACCGCAAGACTCGGCAATGGCAGTGGCAGTGGCAATGTTGTCGCCCGTCACCATCTTCACCTGGACTCCTGCCATGCGGCATTTCTCAATGGCCGGAGGCACCTCAGGACGCAGAGGGTCTTGAATTCCGACCACTCCAAGCCAAGTCATACCGTGAAAGGCGCTCTTGAAATCGGCGGAAGAAGGGTCATCTTCGTGTCTTTTCGCGTCCTTTGGAGGCCATGAGTCGACGTCCTTGTAGACAAACCCGATAGTTCGAAGTGAGTCGCGAGCATATTGGTTAATCAGGCCCATGACGTTCTGCTTCGCACTTGCGGAAAAGACCTCTGTCGAAATATCATCCTTGGTCGATTCCATTTCAGAGACCTGGGTAGTACAGGCATCAACCATCAACTCGGATGCCCCCTTGACAAGAAGGCGATAGCCCATGCCGGTGACACGATACACAACCCCCATGCACTTGCGATCTGAATCAAAGGGGAAAAGCTGTACGATTTCTGCCGATCCACGCTCGGTAGTAAGATCCATGCCTAGATGATCTCGGACCATCTGAAGTAGAGCGACCTCGGTCTTACTGCCAACAAAGTCGCGCTGGCCCTCGCGATCTTCTTCAAAGGCGGTGGAGTTCAACGCCACGCTTTTGGTAATTAGATCGCGCGCGGATGGTGAAAATCTCTGGAAGGCCTCTACAGTCGTCATGACCTGTGTCTCTGCATGTACGTCTGCTGATTGAGCGAATCGATGCTTAGCACCCCAGGTACCGGCAACGACCGTCATCTTATTTTGGGTGAGAGTACCCGTCTTGTCAGAGCAAATGACCGTGGCGTTTCCCATGGTCTCGCAAGCGCGCAAGACTCGTACAAGATTATTTTCCTTTACCATTCGGGTCGTAGCAAAGGCCAGAGCCAATGTAACGGCCAATGGCAGTCCCTCTGTAGAAGAATTTGTAAGTCAAGAGCTCTCATTCACAACGGGCGTTTGGATAGCGTACCTGGGATAGCAACAACAATGACCGTCACAGCAACAATCAAAATATCCACAAACTCCTGCCCCTTCAAGGCAGGGCTCACATCCGGATGGTCTGGAAGCTGGGCGATGAAACGAAACAGAAGGACGAAGAACAGGATGATTGCAGCACTGTCGAGGGGGGGGTCGTCAGTCAACCCGTAGTTTCAAGATGATGTGAACCCAAAAGAAAGAAAGAAAGAAAGGAAAAAAAAATGGACAACATACGCTGAGCCCATGTATCCAATCCAATCCGCCAGACGAGCGAGCTTGACCTGGAGAGGAGTTGGGTCATTCGAAGTCTGGAGTGACATCATGATCCGCCCATATGAGGAATATGGCCCAACGCTGGTGACAAGGTAGGTGCCGACACCTTCCAGGACCTTGCTACCGGAGATCAAGAAGGGGTCAAGCTTCCTGGTCGCAGTACCCTCGACGATCTGTTGCCAGACCTCGTGACCATCAGTCTTCTTCATCTGGTCCGACTCGCCCGTTGCGGATGACTCGTCACACTTGATGCCGTGACCGGAGATCAGGACACCGTCTGCAGGGACGGCATCACCAGGCTCCAGGTGCAGGATATCACCGACCAAAATGTCAAAGATGGAGATCATCATGGACTTGCCGGATCGAATCACTTTCACCTCACGGTCATTTTTCTGGTAGAGATCCGAGTTAGCTTTTGGATAGATTCATCAGTCCGGGCAAGGAAAGTAAGTAGTACGGACCCGCTTATTCAACTTGGCGAATTGTCTCTCCTTTTGCCAGTCATTCACGGCAGTGACCACGGTCACAATGAGAATGGCCACGCAAATAGCCACACCTTCAACCCAGTCGACCCCTGTGCCTCCATCTACCGTCTCGTAGATTCCCAGCGAGAGTGACACGATGGCTGCAATGGTCAACAGGATGATGATCTTGTCATTGTACGCCATCCACAGGAGTTTCCAGAAACCCGTTGACTTGCGCTCAGGTAACCTGTTCTCGTTGAAAACGCGAACACGATCTTCGTAAGGTTGACCGTCCCCAGTAGAGAGTGGTTCCGGGGTCACGATTGGATGTTCCTCATCTGTCGTTGTCGACTTCCCACCGCCAACCATGTTCTCTGTCTCAGATAAAGGAGGAGTGACCTGTTGAAAATCGACAGTCCCTTCTAGACGACACTCATCTATCGAGAGACCAGCGTGTAGGTCCGTTCGTAGACCCCGCTCGAGTCCCTGGAGCCCACCCAAAGCATAGAACGCAGCTAGGGATTTGGGATTCAGCATCTTATTTAGCTGACCCGGGGAGAAGGCGAAGCGATTATTCTCGACCTCAAAGTCGGCTGCAGTTCGAGCATCTGACTGAAGCGCTTCGGAGACGGGAACATCGTCAAACTCCTTTGCTAGATGAGAAGGATCGACCGAGCTGGCTCGTGAGCGTAGCGTTGGGCCTGACGACGAGGCGAATGACTCTGAGCGGGCCCGTAACGTCTCGCCGTCGATGGACGAAGAGGGCCGATGAGAGAATGAGTGGACTCTCAGGTGGGATGAATCTCCATTTCTCGCCATTTCTGGGGAAAGTGTCGCGGACATGGGTGATGCAGGTGAGGTGAGAGAAGTAGGTGATGATGGTGATGGAGGAGATGATGAGTTTTGATGAGTGGTATCTGTGGGAGACCAGGTTGATGATGATCCCAATGAAGCACCGGATGGGGATCGCTGCGTTGGCAGAATTAGTTACTTGGCCATTATGCATTGTCCATTTTCCAATTTCCATTCTTCGTCTTCCATCTTCCATATTCCATTTGAGAAGTCATGATCGAAAAGTGACAAGATCTTACCTCTCTTCCTGAAAAGGTCGGCACTTGGAGCGGACTCAAGAATACACCCTTTGCGGGTGGTTGCGACGCCATTATGATCTGAGCTCAGCCTTACTGTATAGTATCAAGTGGCAGCTGAGATCCCCTGAAGATGGTCAACCCTTCTGATAGGACAGGAACTCTTTGTGAAGGAGTAGTCACTCTCAGGTTTGTTCGGATCTGATCACAAGTAGCCACGTCCGTGACAAGGGGTTGATAAGATCCAGAGAGCAAGTTGCATAGATGGACTGTCGGTTGAAAAAGTACAGCCACCTCAAGGGAGCGGAAGGGTCTCCTTCTTACACCCTCCTCACTCCGGGGCTGTGCACTGCTGCCCAGGATCTGGGCTTGACCGAGACATACGATGCGCGGGTAGAGAGGAAGAGAGGTAGAGAGGTAGAGAGGCAGAGAGGCAGAGAGGCAGAGAGGCAGAGAGGTAGAGAGGTAGAGAGGTACCGTAGAGTGAGACTCGTCGAGAGGTGGGCGGAGTGAATGGGTTCGACTCGGTACTGCGCGAATGCCAAGATCAAGCGGCTATGATGGAGTGAAGTTTAAACGACCTTCCGGTCAAGCGAAAGCCGGCGGAGACTCGGGGGATTGTGATTTTTCGGAGGGGGAGGAGAAGAGGCAGCGAGTCTGGACTCCGAAGTGGACTAGTTCTGTTGGTGGGCTGCGACTATATGAAATTCCCTTCTTGAGGAAGTGACTCCGGACATGTCTATCGGAGGGCCGATGGCAGATGCACAGCCTCCTTTTTCTCTTTTCTCTCTCTCTCGTCAGTCTCTCTAGCTCTCCCTCCGCATCGGCGGCAAGTGCGATCAGCGTATCAAGGACGCCAACTCGTACTTGCCGCCTCGGCATCGGTTCTCTTGAACACAGCGCACCGTGTCGGGTCAGGACTAGAATCAAAGAATGTGCTCACGTGTTCGGAGTGTGAAGGATGAATGAGGGACTGGGCAGTGAGTAGTAGATACTAGATAGTAGATAGTAGATACTGAGTCAGTGAGTAGTAATCGTGTACCCGACTGTAGATGTAGTCTCGATCCATGTAATTTTCATGATTGCGAATATCTTCTCTTCTACTATGACCCGCTTGACACTTTTTGCCAACCCGGTGACTCTTCAACACCCCCCTTGCCAAAGACTTCAGTAACAGTGACAATGACCTCATGCAAGAAGTGTGATGACCAAGACGTAGCCGCCGTGATACTACAAAGGGCTCCTTCCAGTAATCTCCTCTGAGACCTGGACTGTTTCAACGCGGAACCGAGATTCTCCATCAGGGCATGGTCACCGAGTCGCTTGGAGTTGGAGAACCACGCCAAGATCAGATAAACATTGTCGGAATGGATCATGATCACTGTACATCAAGTGGGACGTGGCTTGATGTCAGCGTCATCCCAGCATGCATCTGGATCTCAATCAAGTTATCTAGTCTGTGTCTGTGTATTGCCTCTGTGTCGGCGCTGGACGCTTGTTACCGCTGCGGAGAGTGATGGTCAACAAGTTGTCGAGGTGGAGGAGCTGGCGGTGCTGCGCCTCCTTGGGAATGGAAGTCCAGGCCAATGAGCGGGCTGGACCTCGGGATTGGAGTGGGGCCGCAAGAGAAGAGCGGAGTGGCCAAGACAATTCCCGACTCCACCTTGTCACTGGACTTTGGTCCCTTTGGACGTCACGAGAGTGGTACGTGAGTCTTCCAGTTGAAGTCAGCGTGACGATCTTTGACTATAGTACAGTCGTACTACTCTACTAGTCGTTACCACTAACTTGCCTACTGGTAAGTTAGGTAGTACTTCAAAGTTAGAACTAAGTACTAAGTACTCAGTAATTAAGTCGTTTAATTGTGCAGTGGTGGATTCTCCAAACGTGCTGGTCTCGGTACTTGGTAGTCGGTACTTCGGGCCTCCTGGTGCACTAAGCAGCGAAGCACCATTATCGACACTCAGGACTCACCTCATAGCTCGGTTTACGACCCAGTTCGTATTAGCATGTGCCATGTAGGTACTAGGTACATACCTTACCTATGTACCTGACTACCAAGGTGTATTCAACCACCACTGTATCAGTAGTGCATGGGGCTCCCCACAATCTCGTATATTGCGCGGGTTTCCAGTCGGAGCTCCGTGGGAAATCCCAACACCAGCGGAGTGTGGACTGTAGACTGTAGGTCATGCACCCAAAAGAGCAGAGTAACACAAATCACTATTTTCATCCTACAGCCCTCAGCTGTGCTGTACATGGTCGCTTAACCGTGCGTAGCCATTCTCTTCGTGAAAGCACTCGAAAGTCTAACCACTGTAGGTGTCCGGGTGGAGAGACCTACAATAGCCGTCGAGATTTGCAGACTCGTGTACAGCGCCACAGTGATGTAGTCGCCTGCGGCAAAATGTGGCTTGATCAGACATGATCAAAATCAACCAATCACTGAGTGACTACCACTACCTAGGCTAGTTGGACTGCTGACTCCAGAGTCCAGACTCGCCTGCCCGGTTGAGTGTGGCGCAGAGATCAGACTGTGGCGCAGAGGGGATCTGTGGCGTCAATACTTGTCGTGCCATGTGCTTGCAACCTGGAAGTCGAGTTGTCGGAGGATCTTCTTCTGACTACCCTACGAAAGTGCAGAGCTTAGTGTATCAATATCCTATACCTAATACCTACTAAGGACCATCACGCAGTTCTTCTGACCTCACCCATTAAGGTACCACGTATATCAGCTGACCCCTCTCGCATGCTTCGCCTCGATTCGTAAGATCAAAATTTCTCGCCCCGTGTGGCCATCTCATCGACCTTGCCCGTCTCCGGACAGAATAGCGTCGAGGCGTTGCGACTCATGCGGCGAGTACGCTACAGAAGCCGACGCCGTGCCCAATAACGGCGTGCTTTTCGAGGCCCAGCAAGTGAAAATGAGTAAACCGAGCTGGCCCCAAAAAAATGAAAGGTCCCGTTGAATCTTGTCAAAGCTGTGGAATCCTCCAGCTTCCGCCACAGCCTAGTGAAGAACCTGAAATTGTAGGTAGGGTTGGCAGCCCGAGACGGCGAGGTCGTGGAGACGGGTAAGGTTGACCATTGCCGTTGGGTTCCTTAGTCGCGTCGTGCGTGGGCTGAGCAGACGTGTGGAAGAGCCGCAGCGCCACCTGCTGGAGGTTAGGCAACCCGTGACGCATCATCCGTCGAGCGAGATCGTTTGCTCTCGCTGGATGGAGAAGGTATACTCGGATTCTACCTGACGTGGCGGAGTATCACTTAGCGTTGGATACAGCTGACCATCTAGGCATCACTTCATGTCCGGTCCAGGAAATGTCGTGCTATCGTGTTGATCGATCGTTTGATAAACTATCATGATAATGGACAGGAGTTGAGTTTAGACAAGTTTCCAAGAGACCATGATAAGTAGTACATGATCAATATATACCTATATGTACATAGATATACCTAAGAGTTAAGTGGTACAGAGAGTGAAGTAGTGACAGTCAAGGTGGAAGGGGTATCTTGGGTGAAGAAAAAGAGACAGACCAGACCGCGCTGACAAGGGACCACGTGCAAGCCGCAGCCTGCCCGGCGGAAAATTCGACAGTGAGAACGTGGTAGAAGGCACTGTTCGAGAAGACAGAGAAGGAGAAGAATGAGAAGAACACAAGATGAAAAGTTGAAAAGATGACAGGAAAGGAAAAAAAAAACAGTCGAACGCTAACACAGCAGACCTCGACGGGAGAAGAAAGAAAAAAAAGGCGCTTGAAAATATTAAATAACATAACAAAGCCAATATCACTCATATGCATGAAATGGAGGGGGGGGGGGGGGGGGGGGGGGGGGGTTGAAAGTTGGCGGGTTAGGGTCATAGTAAGGGCAATTCGGATTGATGTGATGAACCACAGCACTGCCAGTTGCGCAGTGGCTGCTGCAGCAGTGAGGGTCGAACTTGTCGCGTCAAGCACCAGATCCCATTTGATGCGGCATAGGAGCTTCCTTTGTGATTTGAGCTTGTAAAGAAGAGAAGCTGCTGTGGCACCTCCAGCCAGGCATCCACCTACGCTAAACCGACCACAACCTCATCTTTGAAATGCCAGCCTCATCGCGTTGGCTTATCGCCAGGGGTCATGCTCGCCCGAACGTTTGTATACGGTCCAATGCTCGTCTCGCCCCGACTTGTCGTCGAGTCTCTTCGCCCACCGTCCGCCGGCGAAAACCGATCTGGTGGTATAGAGACGAACGAGCTTCTCTCGCCGGGGGTGGTTCCGGGGAAGCGCGCAAACTGATCAATTGGTCCCAAGTGCAGAGTACGGGGCGAAGGTAACGGTTTGCTCATCTCATCGAGACGAGGCAATTCGCGCATATTCCCCCCCATGGAGTGTCGATCTGGCATTTCACCGCGCTCTCCTGCAGAGAACATCGGAGCTGGTGCCAGAGGTCGACCTCCAGCTACTTCATAAGCATGGGGTCCGTGGTTGGGGCCGCGCCGAGACGGCGCCGCTGCAGGACCCGACGAGTACATTGCGAGCGACACAGGCGGAGGACTAGGGGGAGATTGAGGATTTTTCACACGGTTGGAACCAGCGCGCCGAGGCGGAGGATAGGTTTCCCCGCGGGCTTCGGCGGCGGCTTTGCGTCGTTCCGTCTCAGCCTTGCTGGGTCGACCCCGTTTGCGAGGCGGCTCACTGGCCGATGTGGTCTCGAAACGTGGGGAGAGTTGGGCTGAGCTTTCGCTGCTGTAGGAGGCTGTGCTGGCTGGTGGGCGAGGCTGAATCGCGCGTGGTGCGGACGGCTTCTCGGCGGGATAGAGGGGCCGTTTACGTATGGATGGATCGTGAATGGAAGCTGGACCTCCAGGCCCATCAGACCGTAGTATTGAGGTTGGTGTTGACTGTGCACTTGGTGTTGGTGGTGGTGGCGGTGGTGGAGCTTGCTGGTAGTGGTATTGACCAGGGTGTTGGTGGTGTTGGAGCGGAGGTGGAGGTGGTGGTGGTTGTTGAACTTGTTGTTGGTTGTGAGGTTGGTGGTGCGAATGGGATTGATACGAAGGCTGTGCATGCGCTGGGGGCTGCACT
This sequence comes from Penicillium ucsense, assembly GCA_014839625.1. Taxonomy (NCBI): domain Eukaryota; kingdom Fungi; phylum Ascomycota; class Eurotiomycetes; order Eurotiales; family Aspergillaceae; genus Penicillium; species Penicillium ucsense. Next base: position 426,318 of record WIWV01000003.1, read on the forward strand.
TGCGACTGGGAGAGCATAGCGCCAAAGGTCATTTTACATTGACTGAGCGTACGGCCTGTGGGTGGTTGGCGCCAGGAGCGGCGGTTAGTGAACCATTCTGTGGGCGGAAGGTGTATAACAAGGTCAAGACTGTAGCTAAGACGAGCAAGCTTCAACAATCGTCTCAGCGTTCACTCAAGAAAAGCAATTACCTGGAGGTAAGGGAATATGCTCCCAATTTGGCGAAATTCCAAGGTCATTGACAATGCGTATGAGATAGTTGGGAGATATCGGGGCTTTCTTCAAGATCTCGCAGAGTAGAGTGTTCTGTCAGGACGGGAATTAGCGTGATCTGATATCATCCTGACCAAGACGTTCCCTGAAAACAAACCTTCTCCTCCTCGGTCCATGGACTATCGGCCGGATTCGACATGACCAAGACCAGACCCACGAGAGGGTCAAATTTATGGAAAGTCCTGATGATCGGTGACGGGATCAAACCTCGGTCGGTATACTCAGATCCGCTAAAGTAGGAGTTCGACAATCCAGCGAAGGCGACAATAAGACAAAAACGGTAGAAATAGCCTCCCCGGACAACTTTTCTGTGGAGCTAAAGTAGCACGAGCGTCGGCAACAATTGGTCTGACACACGTGCACAACCAGAGCGCAAGAAGAGGTAATTGTAAAAAGTGATGAGGCTCTTGAGGCGGATAAAGAGAGTAGAGAAGAAAAAACAATCGAAAGCAAAGCAACCCCCAAAGAAAGAGAGAAATGGGCACACAGCGAGCGCTTCTATGATGCCATTCTCTTGACCGGTTCCTTTGGATGAGAATGAAGCAGAGAACAAAGTCGGGCAATGCGTCCTGCACCGTCGAGGCAATATCAAAGGGTCCAAAATGAAGGAGGAAAAACAAAAGATAATTGGGCCGCGATCGCTCAAATGGGAAACCTCCAGATAGCCTTGCGGAATCAACACGAAGGGCAGTGAAACCGGGGAAATGGCGGATGCGCAAAGCGGAGAAGCGAGAGACTTGCAAGGAGGAATTCACAAGACCAGTAATGCTTGAACAGTGGACTTTTGGAAGCGCAATGCCTAGCTTCAGAGCTCGGAAAGGCGAGGGATCGAGAGGAAAAAAGAGAAATGGGAAGGAAAAAGAGAAGAAAAAAGAGAGGAAAAAACACAAAGTGTAAATCGCAAACTGGGGAGAAAATAGGATACAAATCCAGGCAATGGCACCGATGCAACACGAGCAGATGCACAGACTGAGCCAGTGTAAAGGGAAGAAGCACAACAAGCGCGACGCTCAACTGAAGGCGTCACAGCCACAGGAAATCGATGTGCAGCACAACAAAACGTGATCCATGAAGTACCGACTGGTCAAGATTGGTCCACACGGGTCTGAAGCAGCCGGGATCACGCAGGAAGCAATGCGCGTTGGACCACCAGGGAAAGCTGCAGAAATGCTGAGTCGCGTTTGAGGGGGAGGTGGTAAATGCAGTTAAGGTTGAGCAAAGCACGATCCACGATGCAGTGGACAAGTAGCAGACCGAGGCAGTGAGCGATGTGAGATAGAGATGCACCAATGAGACTCGCTGGAGAAGATGACAGTGGGGACAATGGTGAAGGAGACAAATGCTGCTGAACAGGAAAGAGGAAAGAGGGAAGATCCAGAAGGTCTCGTCGTAGTATGAGGCGTCGTGGAAGTCGAAGAGTCTGTCAGAAACGACAAAGGTGATAGATTGCTAGACCTGAAGTGGTGCGAGCAGCTCTCCGTAGTGCTAGTGTTGATATCGGCATGGAAATTTGCCCACGAAGAGACGGGACAGAGTCTGGGCCCAGACACTACGAGACACAGTTGATAAGCGTACAATGTCCCTGACAGCCCATGGGATCCTCGATAGATCGCCGCAGCAATGGGGGAAGAGGTCAATTCGGAGCTCTGGCGGTGATGCAGAACTCAAAGCCCCAGATAGGAAGACTCGGTGGAGTCCAGACGGAAAAGACTGGCGGGGACAGCTGGGACTGAAAATAGCAACGTCCAAGGGAACAAGGGGACCGATCAATTGACAGCAATAGAGATCAGAAATGGGAGGGATTCCTTGGAAAATGAAATAAAGAAAATGGAGCAGGAGCACACAGAAGAACGGGGGGAATTGACAACGAATGGCCCAAAAGCAGAGAGAAAGAAGAGAAAGAGATGGAATGGAGCAATAGAATCAAAATGCACAGTAGAACCAGAGACTAAAGACTGGAGAAGAACAGACCGGAAGAGAAATTCGGGATCGGCAAAAATGGAGAAATTGTAAAATGGCAAAAAAGGGAAAAAAGAAAAAGAACAAAAGAAAAAGGCAAAAAAGAAAGGAAAAGAAAAGAAATAAAAAAAAGCACAAAAAGAAACGGGGTAAGCGGGGAGTTTCATATCTTCCAGAATCATTCGAGACGGAATAACAGAATTCCCATTAATGCACGTCGCCAGCGGCCAGACAACTGGCTCGCGCTCTCTCGCGCTCTCGCTTTTTTCCCAAGTCTACAAAGTACGATCGAGGGGTTGGAGGGGCGGGTCCGAACCCGCGTCAAGCCCCTCGAGCCAGTTCAAGTTGGATTGAACGAGCAACTGAACTGACGCCTCTCCTAGAGTCGGCCATACTCATGTCAAAGACAAGTTCACTCACGCGTTCGTGGCAATCTGTGGTCTTTGTAGCTTTGGGAGCTTGACCACACTAAGCAAAGTCCTACCATGTCAGTTGCGCTACCTCTTGCAAAGACGTAGGGATGGGGTAGGGGAAGAGCTAGTCGTGGAATGGATAATGATACTCTTTGCATTTCTGTAATATGTCCTTTGCATCCTGGACACTTCTCAAAACATTTGTCAGGGTCGAATACTCTGCAGAGTGAAGTTCTGCCTCGGAAGGTCCTTTGCTACTCTTAGTCTCTTGCTATCCTAGGTACCTTTCCCCTCGAATAATTCTGAAGAGCGGACCACATCGCGTCGCGTCCACGACTTCATGCACATAATCAACTGGCGTTTGTCTTGCGCGTGAATGTGGGGAACCTTGACAGCCACGGTCCAGTCGTAATCAACAACGCGAGTGCCCTTACTGTAGTCGGTCGCACTGTCGTAGCGAGTGTCTCTGCAAAGTACATCCTCGGTACACGCAACTACAACGAGGACTACACAGTACACACTCCACAGCACACACGAGTCGTATATCTACCCGCATGGCCATGCAGTATCGAGGAAGCCTTGCCTTGCAGTACTTGCAGTCAGCAGGATATTGTCCTGCCAGTCTCTACTCTCTACTGTCAAGCACTTGCAATGCTTGCTTGACCGTCCTTGAAGAGCAAGATCCATTTCGCATCCATGTCTTGAGTCTTATTGTCTATTCTCGTTGAGTGAACAGTAATCCGCACTCCTTTAGCTCAAACCCGCCACAGACTGGAAGTTGAGGCTAAATGAGCCTTCTTCAATCAACAGGTCATCAATGTGTATCCGGTAGTCTTCTTTTGTACCGTGTCCACCATTGTTCTCGTGCGAATCAGTCGGTAGGATCGACCCTAAGCCGCCCCTGGAGCTAGCTCCAAACACCACCTATTCACGGACGACCCAGCATCCTGGCGCACCCGCCGCAGCGCGCCTATCATATGGTTGCAATTCGCCCTAATTGCGCCGTCATGGATCTTACTGTGCCAGCCCTAATGAGGACCTATCAGACCAGGAGACAGCCATTGACTGTTTCCCAATTGAGCTTTCAGCAGGCCAGCAGGGGCTGTTTCTAATGGGAGATGGCGACTGATGAATTCGGGAACGGGGGGGCAGGGAAAAGAACTCCGGGAGTCTACGACTGGCCCGCAGCGAGTTCCAGTACCAAGAAAAGCGCACTGGCTTCCCGCCGCAGCGTTCCTTGGCTCTGGGTCCGTCAGGGCCAACCGTTTTCTCCTGCGGTACCATTGAGATGATACTTTATTCATTTGAGGTGTTGGATTCCCTCGGTAACTTTAATTCTTTTCGTGATTCCATGGGTTTTTTGTCACCCCACTGATGACAGGTGGATGATATTCGTGATTGTGATCCGTCCATGAGTAACTCCGTCCTCTCTCCTGAGAGTGAGAGAGCCACAGAGAGAGGGTGTGTGTGTGTGTGAAGGAACATCGAGCGCTCCTCGGAACTTTTGAGTTTGTAGTTTGTCCTGAACATCTGTTGGCGCTTTCCCTCTTTGGGAAATTTAACTTTGTGTTCCCCTGATGCGCTGTCTAGCGCCTCCCCAGTCGGTCCCTTCCCTGCTAGCGTGGCCACGAGATGGGCTTTTCTTCTTCTTTGGTCAGCCTTGGTCGGAACTCAGTCGCGGAGGTGTCCCACTTGGAAAGAGCCCGCGGAAGTAGCTACACGTCCAGATTGGAAATTGGAATGGTGTTATGGGAAATAGGAGTCTAGGTCGGTTGAAGACCTCCGGACAGTCAGAGACGCCAAGGGCAAGCATGTTGTTATGGTAGCTATCCTCAATCATATGCCGCTTGGTCAACACGCAAATAAGAATGGAAACCTTGTCTTCCAGCGTTTGCCTTTTTGGCGTTAAGCATTTTGCCGCTTGGACGGTAACCGAGCCTGGCCCTCTTTCTTCGGAAAGGGCAGAAAGGGTGATCTGCACTTCGTCATCGAGCGTACCTCCGTCGCCATCCCGCCGATTTCCCTCCGAGACCCTCTGTTCTCTTCTCCAAGGCGATGTGCAAGTATGTTATACAAACCCACACTGCAGTACTGCACCCTGTACATGAATACATCGTGAGATGTTCAGTATCATGTCGAGTCTGAAGTCTTTGAAAATGCCCCTCGACCGGTCGCCCCTCCGTCCTCCCTGGTTCAATCATCTGCAGCTTAGTTCGGCAAAGGACTCGACGGGAGAAACAAGACATTTTGTCTTTGCAAGGCCTTGGACCTTTTGGCCCCGCTCACTTGACACAACGGCGTCTTTTCGGTTACCGTCAGCGGACTGGAGGCCCTCGCTTGTGAAAATGGAAGAGACTTGTATCTAGTCGAAGCGTTACTCATTATTCATGTTATCGCTATCCTCTCCCTTCGGTCTCTCCTTCCGGGCCTTGAGGTTAGACTTTCTTTTCTATGTTGGTGCTGTTTAGTCTACGAGAGCATGTGATATAAAGTATCACACCGAGACCGCTCGAACATTCTACTAGTTGCATCTCTAATGAGCTCGTTTGGTCTTAGCACAGTATACCTCAACAAGGCGATTTAAGTGCAGCTACTCTCACAACTGTCATACCGTCAAGATGAAGGGCATGAGGACAACTAATGGAATGTCGAATGCACAGAATCGCTAGCTAGAGGGTATCTACTAAGGTATTCATTGACACGCACTTCGAATCTCTCAAAGTAAAGCTTCCAGGCATTTCAGGTAAATCGACGCTAGGTTTGAGTTCCGTTATCCCGATAAAAGATGAAGACAGATGCAGAGTATTGGTATCTGTAATAGAAGTGATCATCGCGATCATAATCACTACCTAGAGGCAGATCACCCCAATGTTCAGACGCATCGCATCGGACAATGATGGATATCTGTGGCGTCAGCGATCGGAAATTCAATTTCGTACACGTTCCATATGAAGAGCTGAACGGTTCATGATCATGAAATCTTTCCCCAAGACAAAGAAAAAGGAATGGAAGAAAAAAAAAAGACAAAGGTGCAAAGTTTGATCTGCTTCTATGCTCCGGACTCCGTAGCCAATACCACGTTGACCATCCTTTCTATGCGTCCCGTAACCAATTCTTGCTTGGCTCCCTTCTTTCTCACTTCCGCCTCAGGATCCATCAGCATCCTCTCCATCGTCTCAACTGAATCAGAAACAGCGGCTCCGGACGCACAGACACCGTTTGCATTTTCTGATATGCATTGCATACAATTACATACACAAATCAGTCAGAAACGGAATGAATCACACCCAGAGGTCTCCCTGCAGAGTGGCCTGGATCCAATGGATTTGTGCCTTCAGCGTCAATCCTGCAGCCCGCAGTGATTCCGACTAATATGAGGCCCCCTCATCCATTCATTTGCATCCGGATTCAGAATGCTGCTTTTCCCATCTCACCGAATTAAAATCTGCAGGAAGTGAAACATCCACCGACAATAATAATGCTCCCTGAGCTGTTGACGGTCATTCTGACACGTTCGTCGCCCAAACCCAACTGGTGTGGATCGGCTGGCTCTGCAGTGCTTGTTCGTCTTGGTCCTGTCCGATTTCTCCACAGCTTTCTTCTATCTTTGATTTCTTCAAGTAAGTGAAGTCAGTATCAACAAAGAAAACCCAATGGCACGAATTCCGCTAATCTGTTGAATAGATCGCTCTGTGTAATTGCAGTGTTTGTCCCAAATCAGATAGTCTCCTCCAGAGCTTGCATGACCATGGCCTTGTCCTGATTCTGGGTTAAAGATTACGCAGATATGACAATCCAGCAATTGTCTCCATGTCGACAAGTATATGAATCAAGGCTATCCCAGCTCCAAGCCCCTACTATGGTCCTCCAGAGCAATTGGGTTGCCTCCAATCCGCCGTCAGGAGTCAGGTGATTTGTGCAACAAATGGAAGCTCTGATGTCTTTCTCCAATGACCCCATCGAGTTTCTCCACTATCATTAAATCATACTCGGGGAATGACCAGAGCTGAAGATCTGGCCTTCTATGGATCTGGAAGTTCTTGCAAATGGGGCACAAGGATTGACCGCACCTTCTCATGGGGCAATTGCAAGGACAAGTGAGAAGAAGAGTCTACATCTCAGGCAGCTTTGAGGACCACCAGAGGCGACAGTCTCTCACGGTCGCTCGAGATCACGTGATCCAAGACTTGTCAGGTTCGCTCCTTCCGAGGCGGTATCGAGACTCCGGGCGGTGAGAGCGCGTGATGGCCTGGCCCAGTCACTTTAGGATTATCTTTTTTTGAATGAAGCTGTTGCATTCGTACCTTCTTCTCTCAACCTCGCTTCTGTTCCTTGGGATCATCGACTTTGTCATTCCTTCACCTAAAGCTCCAGTCGCTATTCCATCGGCTTAAATCTGTACTCGATCCTCTGTCTCATCCTTTTGTATCGAGCTTCAAGACCTCGTTTCTCTCCGCCCCGTCAGTCCGTGTTCGTCATGTCTGCCCATGACAACGCGGACTCTCAGGATACTGAGCCATCCGTCAAGATGGAATCGCGCATTGCCAACGGGCGCGATCCAAGCTCCCACATCAACGGTCCTCTCATCCTTCCCCCCCAGTCACCTTCATCACAACAGAAACACGAATCGCCCGTGGACGCCAACTCACCCATCCACGACCCCGAGACGCCACTGAGCTCTGACTCGATGCCATTCAAGCGCGAGCGCAATATGGAGCCAGAAACCGTAGGCGGCGACATCGTCGTCAAAGAGCAGCCAGGTCAACCACCCAAACTGGCCCGCAGCTCATCACAAAAAGTTGTGCCGCGACCTCCACAGCTGTTCTCGCATTTGCCGGATAGCACAAAGGATGCGCTGGCTACGTTCGAGCAGATCGAGGCCTGCTGGTATGCCAACAAGAACATGGGCTACACCGAGCATGCGATGGAGTGCGATTGTGCGGAAGAGTGGGGTATGTGTCCTGTCATTCTTTTGTCTCGGTCTTTCCTTCTCCAAGTTTTACAATCGCGTGTTTCTGAAGTTGCGCGGGTATTTTTTATTTGTCTGGCCAGTTTTCGTTGCATTGTTCTCTCTCCAATTCAAGGAAGAGGACAGCTTGCCCTGGCGGCGTGGCAATAAAGGACTTTGACGTGCGCCGAATGGACTCGAGGCGAACAGAATCCCCCCCCCCCCCCCCCCCCCCCCCCCCCCCCCCCCCCAAAAAAAAAAAAACTTTTAGTTGCCCCCCCCCCCCCCCCCCCCATTAACATTTTCGTCCCGCTTGTTGATTTTCCCATTTTTCCCATTTCTTGTTTTCTCTAATTCCTCATTTTCTGATTATTCTTCTTGTATTGCTGAATGATGGTCAACGGCTCCGTTCCCTCTGTCCTCCATCTCATTAACTAGTATCTGAGTATTTCCTCTTTTTTATTTTCCATTTCTTTTTTTTTCTTTTTGTCCCCTGTCCGCCCGAAAAATCTCCCCCCTCCCACCGCGAAAAAAGAGAAAGGCTAGACGGGGGCTGTCAGTTGGAGCTGTTGTGCAGCCCACCCAGCGGGGAAACTTTACCAAAACCGATTCTGATCCAAAGCAGCATCGGCTTCAGGTGGGCAGAATATCAGCCACCACTTTCGCTATCGTGATTCGGAAGAATTGAGCAACTTGCCCTACCATTGTCTCCTTCCTCTTCGGAGACTTCAGCACGGCGCATTCTGATTCACCCATCGCTGTCGAACAAGCCCCTAAGCGACACCTGCCTCGCCGCTTGTAAGAGACAGAAAGTCTTTGACTCGTTCGAGGTCGCGCCTGCATGACAGTGATCGATCTCCCGCTTTTGAGACCAATGACGGCTGTGTTGATGCGCGTGGATCCCTTCTAGTTCTGCGGAAGGCGAGTCTGTCGTGGTCCTTCCTCTCTCTCGACCTCACCTCAGCCGTTCACTCTGCCGTGATCCCATTGCGACTGTAATTGCTCTACTCCTCCGAGCGCGGTCTTCCTGTGAAGCACTCTCAAGTTCTTCTTCTCTGCGCGTGTGCTTCCTAATCCGTCGCCCTTGCCGACAGTGCCTTTGCCTGGATCTCCCATCTCTCGAATTCTCCTAGCTAAACCAACCGGTGCGATGGGTGACGTTGGTCGCGGCTTCAGGCCCATTGCTCCTCGGACATTACCTCCAGGTGGCGGCGAGGGAAGCCAGTCACCACTTGGTAATAGTGGCGGAGGCCAGCCGGAAGATGGCCGGATGAAGAGAGCTTCCACCGCGTGTAAAGAGTGCCAAAAGCGCCGAACTAGGGTAAATGCTCCTTGACCACCGTCCTCCTTTGATACATGATCGCTGTTGTCCGTCCAGGCATTGTGCCCTCAATGCATGTGTCGTGCTCACCCAAGACCTCGATGCTGTGGCCCATATGCAATATTCTCCATGTCGAGCCGAATCAACGGAGCCCTTTTCTAACGAATCTTTCACTCGCTCCTCTAGTGCACCGGACCACCAATCTGCTCAGAATGCAGCCAGCACAACAAAGAATGTACCTTTGATGAACAGGCCGACAGGCGACGCAAGGCAAATGCCCGGCGCACCCAGGAAGAGCTGGCTATCTTGACCAATTTCACGGATCAGCTTCTGGAGGTCATTCGGGAATACGACGGGGCGAGCATCCAGCGCATCATCGACAAGATCCGCAGCTCTGCGAGTCGCGAGGAAATCCAAGCTGAGCTGGAACTCATTCTCAACAGGCCGCCACAGGAGTTTCCGCAACCCTCCCTCGCGCAACCCTCTTTTCCTCTGCCTCTACATCCGCAGCCGCAATCCCATCAACATCCACTTCAACATCAACGGCAGCATCCTCATGCTCATCCTCATCCACATGGCTCGCCCCATCCACACCAGCAACATCCATTATCGCTAGCTCCCCCAAGTCAGGTCTCTTCAGATTTTCACCAACATAATCCCCACCCTTTCTATGACCCGCGATAGCGATTGACGCCGACAACGGCTACTCCCATTGAAGTGACTTTTCGCATTGCACTCGGAGCGACTCGGAGCATTTCATTTCATTCACTTTGGCGGGAGAAGAGGTGATTGTCAGGGCGCATGATCATTACTCTCACATCGTGTGAGCACGAGGCTTGATCGAAGGTATCGTTCGATACTGGCCTCGGCGCGAATTTTCAACTCTACCATGGAAGAATTTTTCTCCACGATGATCATTCGCAAAATGACCATGCGCATCTGCCTCTACCATTCTATCCTCTCTGGACCTCTTAGGTCTCTGACTCTGACTTAAGGCTTTGTTATGGCTGGGTCCTTGGCGCGTGACAAAGATTGCTCTATCTGGCCTCAAGACCAACTGTCAGCTGCTCAGCGGGTGAATAGAAAAGTGTAATCACCTGTGGACCCCTCTTGTTCCTCCTCCACCTCTTCTCATGAGATTATCTTTCCCCTCCTTGAATTTTACGTCACCATACTTCCCTTCCTCTCAACCAGACACCGCAGGCTTCGACGGCATCTGTCCGAGAGTCTTGATTATCTATGCGGTGGGATGACTGGGCTCCCAGGATCTAGATCACCTCAGTGGACGCCCTGAGTGTGCACAGGTCTGTGTTTTTGTAGCCTCGTGGCCGTCCCACGCGCCTTGCTCGGCCCTCTTCGTTTTCGAAAATAGCTTTACCAATTAGGAACTGCCGACGCGAAAAGTCTCGAAAATCCCAACGTTTATCATTTAGTCTCTCGACGAGAATGCAATCCTTGGAGGCCGCTCATGTATGCCAGGGAGCTTTCCGCGGGGCTCGTCTACCATGCGTGGCTGCCAAGAAAGGTTCAGATGCAGCTCATCCCGTGAGGTAATTGCCAGACAGACCTAAGAAATTGAAGGACTGATGCGATATCGGCCAAGGGGATGTGTATCGTGCTGCGCTGCCGGTGGCGCTGGTGGCCACGGGTTGCGACAGTACCGGTGATTATGGCCCTCGTAACGCAAGATCAAACCTCAAAGTACCCGCAGACAGGGGATGCCTTTGCCTTCTGAATGTCAAGGTGGCCTTCTTAGACTTCATTTATTTCGTTTCTGGTACCGAGACGTGCCCGCTGAAACATTGACCTGAAGCGTGCGAAATTCAAGGAATTGAATCCCGTCGAACGGATGGTCCAAGTTCCGGCCCGACTTGTCGATCGCACGATTCAATAACCCCGAGTTGTCCAATGATGATGTTCTCGTGTCATAGGTCGAGCTTGGTGTCTCGGACAACAACAAACATGTGCCAGGCCCATTTTCTAGAGACCTGGAACAATCGCTCTCCTCACTTCATAAAGGCTTTCTGAAAATCTTCGTTGCTTGGAACGGCCCGGGCCCTGACTATGAGCATCAAGAGCATCACGTCAGCCTTGATCTATTGAAACACCGGATTTCTGCGGTAGCGTCAGGCCGTTCGAATTGGGTCTAGTCCATTCACATATCGTAGGTACTAGGCACTGATGATATCATGTAGATCGATCACGCTTTGTCGCCCTTCCCTTTGAAGTTCTAGGGAAATTAACACGTCCGCTAGTCTCTATGCTGCTGCCTCTTGAAGTGAATCGGACTCGAGAACAACTCGGTTTTCAAAATTGCTTTGCACATCAGGCAAAGTACAAAGACCGGAACACAAGATAAAGACGCACAGTCTGGGGAAAGGACAAGTGGAGTGACCGTCGCCCCGAGCCGCCCGGCAAACCGAGACAACGGGCCTGCACCTCCACTAGCTCTTCGATTTGATGGAACGGTTGGCTCTTGCTTATTATTACAGCGTGTCTCCGCGGAGATACTGTGAAGTGGGAAGTATGGCTTTGTACCAGAACAGCCTCTCGATTAGGAGTAGCGCTAACGTTATTACATCAGCTCACGTGCCCTCCCCACATTGGATATTCCAGTCATTTGACTCGAATGATCCCTACGAGTATGGAGTCGCAAGTACGTACCCAATTGAGTATCAGCCCGCTCTAGTATCTCTCCGCCGATTCCAAATGAATACCCGGCGCAAACTATTGCTTCAACCATCCTTGGGCCACACGAGAGTCGGCATGACTCGGAAACATTGACAAGGGCAACATGACTAAGGTCCGACTCCATGAAGCTCAAGGCAGCTTAAATGGCCGCAAACGAAAGCCGTCAAACTCAGACTTAGAGATTGAGCAGCAGCCCATTGCCCTCCCCAAAGATGCTCGGGCTCGCAAAAAGATCACTCGCGCTTGTGATTCATGCAAGTCAAAGAAGACTAAATGTACAGGTACACTGCCTTGCGCTCGGTGTATGCGGCATTCACTGCCCTGCGATTATACTGCCTACTATTCAAGAGGATTGCCGCCCGAGCCCATCCCGGCGACACCAGATTCTGTGCGACCGAAGCCGGCTGGTACGCGGAACTTCCGATCAGGATCCCGTGTATTTCGTGTTTCAGGGCCTGAAGAGATCTCCGAACAAAGGCGTGCGAAAATCAAAGTTGGCGACCTGCCAGACCATGGCAATATTTCTCGAAAGGGATCCCCACAAGATTCCCCCGAGCCGGGATGCACAGATCTCGAAGGAAACTATATCGGACCTGCGTCAGGCATATCCTTCATCAAGCGCGTGGGGGCGAGGCTTCGACGAGATGAATTATCGCAAAATATCATCCAGGTCGATGACAATCTTCAATCAACAGCGAGCCCACTTACCTCTGGCGACAAACCATATCCGGGCCACTCGGAGGCGACTTTCAGTCTGCCACCCTTCACAGTCGCCATGGAGCTCGTCACGGTATACTTTGATTTTTCGATGGTAACATATCGATTTCTGCACCACGGGCGTGTACAAGAATGGGCACAGCAGCTGTATGCAGAACAGTTTTCCGCCTCCAATTTACCGATAGGCGTCATGGCAACCCGCGCAGCTATTGTCCTGATGATTTTTGCCGTTGGAAGTCTTCACGCAGATACATTGCCTTCAACGGAGTTCACTCAAAGTGAGCGATGGTTCGCCGCGGCCAAGCACGTGATGACATTTGAGTCTGGGCCCCCAAGCTTAGAGACTATTCAGGTCCGTTTGATTCAATGCTTTTACCTCTTGTCATCCTCGCGAGCCAATGAGTGTTGGTATTGCTTCGGGACGGCGTTGCAAGTGGTCACGGCCATGGGACTTCATAGAAGGCGTGCCACGAAGCGAGCGGGGAAGCCTGTTTCAACCTTCGAGCTGGAAATGCAGAAACGGGTCTTTTGGAGTGTCTACACTTTGGATAAGTACCTCAGCATCATGTTCGGGCGGCCTCGGCTACTCCATGACGAGGATATTGACCAAGAGTTACCTGATGGTCTGAGAGACGAAGACTTTCAGGAAGACGAGTCGACTCACCCAGGCGAAAAAACAGACAACATGATGACTGCATCTGTACTGCACTTCCGGTACGCTTTGAAACTTTTTGTTGTTAGATTCAATACTCTCGCAGGCTGATATGGTGTTGCAGACTAGGTCGAATTTTAGCAGAGTTCTCACGGCAGCTGTACAGCATAAATCAACAGTCACAAGGCAGCATGTTTGCCAAAGTCCCTCGTCTCACCAGAGAATTGGAAGAGTGGAGAGAAAGCGTGCCCCCGATCTTGAAGAACGTACCCTCCTCCAGTCTGCCACCAACCCTCCGCCGACAAAGCCAGGTATTACGACTCGGTTACAACCATGCCATGATCCATGCTACGCGTTCATTTCTCCTCGTCGATGCCTGCGATCCCAAATATCCTGCACCATCTCGTCTCGCAATCGAAAATCACGTGAATAAATGCGTACGCGCCGCAAAAGACGTAATGACTTTGATCGACGATCTCGCGCAACAAAAAGTTATTATCCAGTCATTCTGGTTTACTCACTATGTTACATTTTGTGCCGTTCTAGTCGCCTACATATACATCATTCAGCAACGGTGCAAAGCTGACAATGCACAAGCGACGACGGCAGCACAGGACGAGCTCAATGCAGAGGATATACAATCCTTGTTCCTTCTTACCGAGTCCTCCCAGCGATACCTGGCAGAAGCCACTCGAACAAACTGCCCCAGTAGACGCTACAGCACGATCCTTGCAGAACTCAGGAAAGAAGTCCACCGACAGCTTGACTCCAAAGGCCAACTAAAAGCCAATCCATTACCAGCCCTGACTGGCACAGGTGCAATTCAGGACTTTGAGCCAACACGCGAAAAGAGTTCTACCACCGATGAACATTCGATGAATCAAGTGGCAATTACCAAAGATGTTGGCGGAGATCTGCCGTCAACTTCTGATATTGGCTTTAGCTCCGATCTTGACCCTGATTTTTCATTTCTGGAAGACCTCGAAGGCTCAACATGGTGGACACAGCTAGATTCGTGGGTGAGTTCACCCTCGCGGTCGAGATTCAACTTGAGTTTTCGATGCACTCTTGCTGTGCCAGCTGACCAGGTGTGCAATTAGGCACATGCAAACTTTGAGGATGATAGCTTTTGATTGATTTGCGAGGATGAAGAAGGAAGATGGATCTCGGTTGTTCTTCTCTGCCTACCGATCTCACCGATTCGATGAATCGATTATGAGAGCTTTTGAAATGGGAGCAAGTCACAACGGATACCCAAACACAATGATAGATAACATGTCTCAATAGGCGCAGAGAGACTTTCGTTCTTTGATCTGCGGTGTAATTCTTTACGATAATATGGGAGGAAACAGGATGTAAGCTATTGACTTGTGACTTGCGAACGTTGCGAAGCTTCTATGAAAATGTCACTTCATCAATGTGACAGTGGACCTCACTCGGGCATTCGTCTCCTTCTTTAACTGAAGCTTCAAGAATGATATAGCCCTCGTGTTAGGTCCAGTCTTACTAAATTTCATCCACCCAACTGCTAGGTAGGAATGGATACAGTGGTCAAGATTGAGGCTGAGCAATGTCGTGATTTCCTGGAAAGGCTGCACAAATTCGATGGTAATGACACTATACCATCACAATGAAGGTCCATTTTCGATGACGGAGAATTTCTGTCATATTCACAAAATACGAAGCCCTGTTTACTTGTACTGTTCAATTGAATCATCACAATAGCGCAAAAATAACTCAGCATCCCCCGTGCCCCCGGCTTCCTTGGGTTTCATCGCTTTCAGCAAGTCCTCCCGGGGCTTAGGATGAAGTCGACCCCATGGAATGATAGGTCTTCCACCATCTTCCATCGTTAGATCCGGCGAGGTGCCCGCCCAAAGCTCACTGTAAGCGCCATAGATTGGAGGATAAAGAAGGGGCGACAGTAGGATTGGTGCCCAAGACGGGAAATGACGAGTCAGTTCCGATTTCAGATTCCCTGGATTCACAACAAGACTCAACACTCCAGATGAACCAGCTTGTCTGGCCAGATGGTCAGCTAAGAACCAATTTCCGGTCTTGGAATTTGTGTAATTGCGATTCATTCGGGAATCGCGCTGGATGATCTCGTCTAGATTGATGCCATTCGATGGTGCGGACATGTCGACCACGATCGACCCAAGCCAAATGACCCGGACCGAGGCTGCAGGCGCGCCGCGAGCCGTCCGCTGAAGGGTTGGTAGAAGTAGCTGCGTGAGTAAATGGGGCCCAAGGCAGTTTGTGGCGAACTGGAGCTCGTGGCCTTGAGGCGATACCTCTTCTGGTGGAGGGTTGGAAACGCCAGCGTTGTTGAACAGCACGTCCAGTCGGGATTCAGTGCGAGTGAATTGCTCCACGGCGGGTTTGATAGTGGTCAAGTCGTCCAGTTGAAGAGGTAGAAACACGATCTCGCCGCCGGAATTGGGGTATGCAGATTCGATCGCTTGGATGGCAGTCTTCGCTTTCGCCTCGGAGCGACCGGCAATGTATATCTTTCCGCCAGCGCCATAGAGAATCTTGGAAAGTTCGAAGCCCACTCCTGAATAGCCGCCTGTGATCATGAACACTCTACCCTTTTGGCTGGGTAGGTTGGCTTCGGTGAGACTCGGGGCGGGCGGGAAGAACTGAGACCAGGTCAGGCCCATGGTGGCGTTAGGAAGATGCTGGGTTTCTTCTCTATCACCGAATGAAGAAGATGAATCGACCTACATGCTCGGGGGAATTGGGTGCACAGGCTACATTTATGTAGTACTGTCGGGTGGGGGAAAGCTTATCTGCTGTCCGTCCTCTGCGTTAGGCGTCCACCCTGCGGATGACGTCTTTCCGAACAGCTTTTGCTATAGCGCCGCATCTGCCACCGCGTGTGCTCTTTATGAAGATTTGAATGAAGAATAAGGCCCCCAGAATGTCTTCCTGGCCTAGTCAGGTCGTGTTTTGAGGTCGAATTTGGATAGAAGGCGGCCGCCCATGATGCGCATTGATATGTTGTCGCCTAGGTGCAAGTACTTTATTCCCCGGAGGCAAATGGCTGTGATGTTTTTCAGCTTCAAAATCCTCAGTCTCACGGAATATGTTACTGGCGTAGGGAGCAAGACACCCTCTCCATAGCGTGATGACTTTTTGCAAGTGTCGTAGATTGTCTTCGCCCAGAAAGTGCACTGATGATCGATCGAGCTCGAGAAGTCACCGTCCCGCAAGGGTATGGAGTATGGACTCATGGAGAACACCTCACTTTCAGTACCCATCACGAGGCGAAGTTCAGGGTACAGAAAATCCACTCAAGTATCCAGACCAGGTGAGTGTGCTGAAGAAATACACGCGACCCGTAGAAGTTGTTTTTTGTGTGTCTGCTCTGCAAACGAAAGGCGATAGGCGATCTGAATTCACCATATACAAGGTCTCAAGTTTCAAGACGAAACGGTTCAATTAGTTGCATGACCTTGGGTTCCCGATCACGAACCCGCTGGGATGGAATTGATGAGCTTGAAAGGGGAATAGAGAGTGTAGAGAAGAGTCTATGTCCGAAGATTGGGAGCAGTGACCCTGTCTCTTGGCTGGGTCACATGCTGCTTGCTACTTGCTCCAGGAAACGCCCACGTGCACTCCAAGTTTTGTCGTTTTCAAAAATTTTCCATTCGCTCTGTCTCTCGTATCATGGAGACACTTTCATCTCTCTCTCTCTCTATCCTCATTAGAGCCGCATTTCAATCAAGCCGGGTGTCTTGACAACCATTGAAGTGAAACAAATGACCGTTCAAGTCGGTACCAGCATCGAATTTGCGCGCAAAGTTGTTTAAACGAGAGAAAGGCTCGGCTAGGTATGGCTCAGATAGAGCTTTGTTGAATTCGCAAATGGATTACTGAGCGTGGGGTAAAGAGACACTGGAGATCCCTCCAAAAGAGCTATTCTATCTGCAAGAGACTCCTCTTCAGGGCCACGAGTGTCTCCCATAGCATTGGCATGGAGAGTCTATTCTTTTTAAAAGCAACTGCAGTTGAATGTGTGTGACACAGCACTTAATGCGAATCACGTCGCTGGCGCCTTGATACATTGTCATTCAAAAAAGCTATTTTGAGTCGCGAACAGCCAGCTGATGAGACTTAGGGTAATCCCTTTGCCTCCTCGGTGCTGCCGCTCGTGCCGTTCTTTGCCAAACGCAGAGAGGTTCAACTCTGTCAACACGAGGTGCGGAGACTACCAAGCAGTGCAAGCACCTTTCCTGGGCATCACACGAGCGCTTGCTTGTTTTCGGTCCCGAGGTGGGTGTGGATTGGTTCAGTTCCCCGGAATTCGGCCCCATTTGGAAGTGACTGCGGGAAATTAGCGGATTCAACTTCCCTTCTCATCTGGGGGTCCGGGGGACGTGGTGGACTCGAATTTGAGTTGAATGTCGGCTAATTGAGTAATAGGCCTTGCGCATGGCTTGATCAATGGCCTTACTCCTCGGGCCGCCCGATGAGCGGAATTTCCATAACCTTCCGAGCGTCCGCACCGGACAAAGCATGTTTAGACAAGTCTATCGTGATGGGTAAAGGAGCGTGAACTCGGTCAACCAGCTCCGATGCTCAATTTTCATGGAGTCCCGTCTTACAGACCGAGCTTCTCCAATGGCCAAAATCACCCATCCGAATGAGACGTGCCAAACAGTCTCACTCGGACGCGATTTCGGCCTCGGCCCGCGCTTTCGCCTCGAGTGTATCTCGAGGTCGGGACTGGCCGGGCAGGTCTGTGAAGCAAAAGCCGACATCTCCTATATTAAACTTTTCAACCGGTCTTTCGGCCCCAAACGTCCCTAAACGCCCTGCCCGGCTTGAGATTCCTTTGTGCCATGTCTGAGTGAATTACATCTGTGTCCGATGGGATGTCAAGGAGAGCTGGTAGAGTGCTCGAATAAAGTGCGCAAACTCTATTGTCTCCGTAGCTCTCAACAGCCAGAGCCAGCCGCATTGGCGCAAAAGTTTCGACCTGGACAAGAACTATAAACTGCCTGTCCCGTTCTCACACATCCGGTATCCCGTTAATTCTGATCCCATGGAGACTTCAGATGAAAAGGTTTGGAGACACGAGCTCAATCCAAAGATGGACTTTGTTCTAGAAGGAACCACTGTGCGTTTATTGGATCACCCCTGGGTCTATTCACAGCCGTCACGCCTACGGACCCGAGCGAAGTATAATTTCCGGGGCGTGCTCTAGTGGAGCCCCAGAGTTCCAGAGATTGTCGAGGCTCCTTAGCCAGGGCTGGGCTTCTCTCCATAAAAGACTTTTTTGACACACGTAAGAGGAAGTACTTGTTCAAGGTCCCTTGCACAAAAGGTCTTGCTTGGACGACTTCATCATGGCGACAACAGAATGATGAGCACATCAGCACAATCAACAATGAGCAGGGTACGTGATGACGAATGGTCATCGAATGACGCAGAATCCCTGCGCCCGTGGTTAGGACATTGGATATCACAAAGGACCTCCCCAGCTACCGCATGAGAAATTCCTCGTTGTTCTACTCCACACGGACCTCTGTCTATTCCCAGCGCCATGGTGAAAGCAGAGAAAGGTTTCTTTCCTGGGGTAGTGGTCCACCGTCCCACCAATCCAGAGACCAAATTTTGAGCTGTTCGGCTCGAGCTGCATTTACAAAGCCACTTTACTTGACACCAGACTACTTTGAGTGCTCTCGAGCTCGAATACCTGGGCACTATGCATGTGCTACCCTCCTTGGGCTTTTCAAAGGTCCCCGGATCAAACTTTTTAAGACGTGTGCTCCCGCCTGATGCGACGGCCAGAGTCTATACCCTCGTGGCCAGCCCTCAGAGGGCTAGTTGACATTGAGCACGTCCGTCTTTCCTTTCTTTTCCTTCCTTTCTCTTCCGTTTTCTACTTGTGTGATCTTTGACAGCTTGACTCCTGTCGATCGCTGTGAATTTGGCCCTACCGACATCTCTTCCACACTGCTGTCTCTCTTCAATCTCCGACCTCCTTCTTAGACAGGCCATGAGACAGCAGTAGTCATGTCTGATCATACGGGACGGCCTACTGGGGATGGCCTAGTCCTCGAGGCGTGGGGCCAGGGATTGATGATCGGCAGTCTGCTCATCATGGCAGCCATTACTTTGGCAAACATGAAGAAACACATTCTCCTCCACAAGCTCATTCTCGCCGAGGTAAGCTCTGCGACTTGTCGATCACTTTCGTCGATTCCTCCGTCTTGCAATCCACTACGGGGAAGCAAAATAAGACCCCTCAGTCTCAGTTTCAGGATCACTGCTAAGGCATGTGTTCTCAAGCCAAAGTTTTCATCAGGCTGATTCATTCGTTCCTTCTAGTTACTTCTTGCAATGGGACATGGTACCTTCATCTTCCTTCACGAACCCAAATATGGCTGGTACCTCTCTGTCACCGCTGTCGGACTCAACATCTCATGGGCCTTGCACAATGTTATTGCCTGGATGAAAAACCGACCGTTTTTATCTCGACGAGTCTCCATGATTTATATTATCACAGTCGTTCTTTCGTGGCCGTACTGGATCGTCGAGATTTATGCGAACTTTACGTACTTCAATAATATCAACAATATCTTCCATACAACCCGGCCGCTCGAGCCAATTTTCAGGTGAGAAAAGTAACCGTCAAAAGCTGCGGCTCCTCCCTGTTCATCACGTTTTCGGTTGGAGACGCTTTCGTTGGTAATTGATGTTTCTTTTTCACCAGAGATCCATGGTGGGTCTTCACTACCATTTCTCTGTTCTGGACGATCAAGCGCGAATATGGCTTTGGTCTTTCAGAACTGGTCGTTATCAGCCCGCGGTTTGGCATCATGTTGGCGTCCATGTGTCTGTCTATCGCATTCATCGTGGTCGACACATGCAGCGTTCTTGATGTCTTTAGCAACTCACTGCCTCAGGGTATAGAGCCCTTTTGGAAGGTACGTACCATCCCAAATTCCCTTGTTTCCAATGTTCGGTATTGGCCGAGCAACTGTGCGGGCTCAATTTCCACGAACTGAAAGAAAGATCGGCGAATTCTATATTTAACACATTCACTAATTCTTCCTTGCCAGTTGTCATTCATTTTCAAGTGTCTTTGCGATACCGTCATCCTAGACGACTTCAAGACTGCACTGGACCGACTGCGCGCATACTGGCTACGCAAACAGGCCAGTGGCCATGTTTTGTTGGCCAGTCCCCGTGCGGCTCGCTCGGCTCGACGGAATGCCGAAGAAATCGAGGATATCGAGTCTGCATCTGGCGATATGAGCTCTCATCAGGGGGGTCGAGAGCACACTAAATCGTATTCGATTCCTCGGGTGGTTTTGAGGGATGATATCCGATGAGACACGCAACTATCTAAAATGCAATTGAAGTTATTCATTCAATCACAGAGTCTTAGAACACCAGCTCTCGTTCTATCCTTCTGTCTCCTTTTGAATGTCGACGGCTTGAATCCTTGACTCCGAGAACAACCAACGAATCCACTACAATCATCTCCACATCGCCAGCATCATGTAGTTGTCACCCTCCAGGGGTTCAAAATACCTACAGCCCATCACCGATCAATGCGACTCCCGCCCTGCTCCACCCACATCAACCCAGGGAAGGTCCACCCTTTTTCGGGAAACGTCACCGGTGGACAAGTACATCCAGATCCAGACGAACCTGTCCAGCGACAGAAAATATAAACTTGTACGCCGTTTCTCCTTGCCTCACAAAGTCAATTGCCCTTTTCTTCTCCTCCTTCTTGGAAGCGAATCTTCGCACGCTATATAAGCAAAGGTCAATTATCTCTTCATTTCCATCAATTTCATCAATTTCATCCTTGTCAACGATCTCAGCTCCAAAACTTGTCAAGATGGCACTCTCCGCACCCAGCACAGACGTATGTACAGCACTTGGTCGCATCTTTATACTCCGAGCCCCCTAACTAAGTGATATTACCACCTGCATCTCAACCATCCGACATCGAAAGCTAACATCTTCCCTATCGTCCATCCAAAGCCAACAACCCTCACCTCCCAAGAACAATCCGACCCCTACAAATTCCAAACCTTCACCACAACGACCGCCTGGGCCCTGGGCACCGCCCTCCGCACTCGCCTCCTCTCCCTCCCTTCCTCCCAACGCAAACCCGCCCTCATCAACATCTCCCTCGCGACCGGTACCTCCACGCCGCACACCCTCTTCCAATGCGCCACCGAGCCCGGCACCATCCCGGACAACGAGAACTGGGTGCGTCGCAAGCGCAACACGGTCATGCGCTGGGGCCTGTCAAGCTGGGCGATGCGGATGAAGATGGTCTCTGGCCTGAAGGCGGCGGGAGGTGCGGATGCGAGCGTGAGTGTGAGTGCGGACGAGATTGAGAGGGCGTTTGTGAAGAAATATGCGCTGGGCAGTTCGTGTGGTGGTGCGGTGGCGGATGAGTTTGCGATTCACGGGGGTGGATGGCCGGTCAGGGTCCGGGGGGTCGAGGGCATTGTGGCGGTTGTGGTGGTTAGTGGGTTGAAGCAGGAGGATGATCATGCGGTGGTGGCGGAGACCATTAAGAAGTTGGTTGCCGAGGGGTATTGAGTCATTATTGATCGGATCCATTCGGGGTCTATTTGAGTTGTTGGTACTTTGGAGATCAAGTGCATCCATGTAGTGAATCGAGGTCAATACACATTTGCAAACTCATCAAATGTCGAGTACACTTCTACCGATCTCATGAACTCTGTGATATCATCCTGCTGGTGAGCCCAGCCTCCAGCTTGTGGCAATTAAATAGATCACTACTGGATTTCAAGCGTACTGTTCAAGGACGAAAGACTCAAGCGTAGTAGAGTATGCAAAGGTATCATAATTTCAGAATCGGATCCACCCGAGACTCGAGCGACGGTGTTTGTTCACCACACGCGCATCTTTTCTAAACAGGGAAAGGGGGGAAAAAAGCATACACTAGTCCCAAACATGCGTTTAAACTGTTGGAGATCAAGATAGAACAATGTAGTAGAAGGAGAATAAGAAAAAAAAAAGAATAGAAACTCCATGGTGTAATGCCTCAAAGAATAATTTTACAATTCATCGTGGTCCATAGGCTCCTCGTCCTCGGGGGGAGCACCAGAGCCATAAAGCTTGCTGGTGATGGGGTAGGCCACGCTGGACAACTGCTCCTTCTGCTCCTCAAAGTCCTCGGCGGAGGCAGTGGCGGCGTTGTCCTCGAGCCAGTCGAGAGCCTCCTTGACAGCGTCCAGAATGGTCTGCTTGTCGTCCTCGTCGATCTGGCCACCGAGACCCTTCTCATCGCCGACCTGGGCCTTGAGAGAGAAAGCGTAGTTCTCCAGTCCGTTGCGGGCCTCAATCTTGGCCTTCATCGCCTTGTCCTCCTCGGCGAACTCCTCAGCCTCGGCAACCATGCGGTCAATTTCCTCCTGGGAAAGACGACCCTTGTCGTTGGTGATGGTGATGCTCTCAGCCTTACCAGTGCCCTTGTCACTGGCTGAGACCTTGAGGATACCGTTGGCATCGAGGTCGAAAGCAACCTCGATCTGGGGGACACCGCGGGGCGCGGGGGGAATGCCAGTCAACTCGAACTTGCCGAGCAGGTTGTTGTCCTTGGTCATGGAACGCTCACCCTCGAAGACCTGGATCAGGACGGTGGGCTGGTTATCAGCCGCAGTCGAGAAGATCTGGGACTTGCGGGTAGGGATAACGGAGTTACGGGGGATGAGCTTGGTCATCACACCGCCAGTGGTCTCGATACCCAGAGTCAGGGGGTTGACGTCCATGAGGACGACCTCGGACAGGGTCTCATCACCACCGAGAACACCAGCCTGAACAGCGGCACCGAAAGCGACAGCCTCATCGGGGTTAATACCCTTGCTGGCCTTCTTGCCACCGAAGTACTCCTCGAGAAGAGCCTGGACCTTAGGAATACGGGTAGAACCACCAACCAGAACGATGTCGTCAACCTCGGACTTCTTCACCTTGGCGTCCTTAAGAACCTGCTCGACAGGTTTCAGGGTCTTCTTGAACAGATCCATGTTGAGCTCCTCGAACTTGGCGCGGGTCAGAGTCTCGGAGAAATCGTTGCCGTTGTGGAAGGCCTCGATCTCAATACGAGTGGACATCTGGGAAGACAGAGTACGCTTGGCCTTCTCAACCTCGCGCTTCAGCTTACCCATGGTCTTCAGATCCTTGCGGATATCAACGTCGTTCTTCTTGTTGTAGAGCTTAACGAAGTAGTCCATGACACGGTGGTCAAAGTCCTCACCACCAAGGTGAGTGTCACCAGCGGTAGCCAGAACCTCGAAAACGCCGTTGTCAATCGAGAGAAGGGAGACATCGAAAGTACCACCACCGAGATCGTACACAATGACCTGGCGCTCGTCACCAGTCTTGTCTAGACCGTAGGCGATAGCGGCGGCGGTGGGCTCGTTAACAACACGGAGGACGTTGAGACCGGCGATGGTACCGGCGTCCTTGGTAGCCTGACGCTGAGCGTCGTTGAAGTAGGCGGGGACGGTCACAACGGCGTGAGTCACGGACTTGCCCAAGAAGCTCTCCGCAACATCCTTCATCTTCTCGAGAATCATGGCGGAAATCTGCTCAGGGGTGAAGGTCTTGGCGGTCTTGTTCACATCAACCTTGACCATAGGCTTGCCATCCTTGTTGACAACCTTGAAGGGGAAGTTCTTGGCGTCCTTCTGGATGTCCTTGTCGTCGAACTTGCGACCAATCAATCGCCTAGAAAACGCAAGATTAGTGTCAATTGCCTACAGAATCTTTTTGGCGACATGGCAGCCAAACTCACTTGACATCGAAGATGGTGCGTTGAGGGTTGGCGGCGTATTGGTTCTTGGCGGCGTCACCAACAAGGCGCTCCTCATCAGTGAAGGCGACGTAAGAGGGAGTGATACGGTTTCCTTGGTCGTTGGCGAGGATCTCAACCTTGCCGTTTTGCATCACACCAACACAGCTGGAAAAAAGAAAGATGTCAGCATGGCCGAACCATTGAGCATGTGGTTGTTGATTCCTCCATGGCCACGAACCTGTAAGTAGTACCCAAATCAATACCGATAACGGTGCCATAGTTCTCGGGGGAGTTCTCCTCCTCGGCGTGGGCAGTGGTGCCAAACAAGGCCAGAGGGGCGATCAACACCAGAAGAAGGTAAAAGACGGTGGTCCAGGTGAAGCCCTTGGACGCACCGGCGCGGCTCATGAGTCGCGACATGGTGGAGGGTATGTGAGTGAGAAGAACGAATAAAGTCGAGATAACAATGAAGTGTGACGCTCTGCAACGAAGAGAGTATCAATAAACAGAAGCCGAATCGATCGAAACTTCAAGAGGCGGATGCAAGTAGAGTCACACTAGTGACTCTTGCTGTTGCACTTTATGTCGAAACCCTCGAGAATGAATATCAGTAGGCGGGAGGGACCCGAAGGCGATAGGGATGAAGGAAGAGAAAAGTCGTGGAAGCAGATGCGAGGCCCTCTTGTATGGAGCCCCAGGGACCAGCTTGTTCCAGCGGCCATGCTGGCCTTTTCCCAGAGGTAACTTCTCATGCTTTGATTGGTGGAGACCAGGATGAGTCAGCCGATCATCAAGGCCGGCTATAGCGCCTGCATTGACCGCCTCCTGTGCCAGACTCCACACTAACCCAAATAGGAAAGTTATTGTGGACTCTGCGAACCAAGAAGTAAACAGCATCCGACCAGTCACAAAGTGCCAACATTGTCGAATTTGCTAGAAGCAGCTAAGCGGTTGACCCCAAGACGTTTCGCGTTACTTCTTCAGGCTGATTTAGTTTCGTCAGGAGAAAGCCACGTTTCATGACACGTCTGAACAAACTGGACAAGGAACTTATACTAGGTGACAGGTACTCCAATGTGGGATACGGAAATATAGAATGGTGGCAAAGACTGCCCAGTGCCTAGTGCAGTTCTACCGAGATTGAGGCCACCTTTGACAAAACCTCAGAAGATCCAATGAAGCAACAATCACTTGGATCCTATGAACGACCTTGTTCACACCGGCAATCAGGTACTGGAAGTACATGCCTCCATATTATGAGTTCGTTGAGAAATCAGGCGGGGATATGGTTACACAGAGCGGAGACCCGGTCAGCAAAGAGCCGCAGGAGGCTCCAATTGACGATGGGAACCCCCGCAAGATTTAGATTGTCAGGCCAGCAGCTATTGACAGTTTGACAAATAGTCATGTCAATGATTTAGAAATGGACAATCTTTTCAAGAGATGACTTCGAAGCCGTTGGGATTCTGGTAATGGAGTCCGTATGTCCATGGCTCGGCTGAAAGTAGGTACGAGGCCGACTTCATGGAAATGGTGTGTTCGTGGGCTCAAGATTGCCACATGATCATGGTATCATAGCCTCTTTCTCTTTTCCATCATGTTGATTATGCTAGATTTCGAACGTATAAACAGTGATTCAACTACAAAAAGACACGTTTTGACGCCCTGTCTTTGATGCAAAATTGCACGCTTCATGCATAGAAACTTTATTCCAACAAACCCGCGGCCACTGTATTCCCCCCCGCACGTAGCACAATGCGAGTGGGCGCCTCTAAAGGTACTGCCTGATCCAGCTCAACCTCCACCCGAGCTACGGTCCCGGGCGCCACAACCTTAGGCCGCTTCTTGAGTGTCGCACCCGAAGCCTTATCCAGCGAAGCGACCAACTTACTGATGCGACCAGGGACGTGTAAGCGACCCCGGTGAACATCCACTTGCATGGGCATCAAGTGTTCAAAGGCAAGAACCTTGGTCGTGAACGTGGTGATCGTTTTGATGGGCGCTGATGCACGACAAACCACGTCTCCGGAGCGCAGATGGATCGGGTCAATGTTGGCCAAATTCAGGACCACATTTTGGCCCGCAACAGCCCAGTCACTAGGCTCACCGTCGACCTCAATGCTTCGAACAAGTGCAGATTCGCCGCTGGGCATGATCAAGATCTGGTCACCCATTTGCAGACTGCCAGAATCAAGACGACCAGAGATTGACAGGGGGTTTTGAACACCGCCACGGAAGACATCACCAATGGTCATGCGGAGTGGCTTGTCAAGAGAATGTGTAAATCGCTCGGAGGTTTCGAGCTCCTCAATCAGTGTGCGACCTTGGTGCCAGGCAGACTTGGGATCCTCACTCCTACGTGTGATGTTATCGCCAAGGACACCGGAACACGGCACGAAGGAGATGTTCTTGGGCTGAAATCCAGCAGTGGTCAAGAACGCCGAGATTTGCTGCTCGATCTCCTGGAATCGCTCAATGTCCCACTGCACCGCGTCCATCTTATTAACAGCCACGATGATCTTTTGGACTCCCATGCTGCGGACCAGAAGAGCATGCTCCTTGGTCTGACCCTTTAAGCCGGACTCGAATTTGCCCACACTCGAATCGATGACTAGGACTGCAAAGTCCGCTTGACTAGCACCAGCGATCATGTTGGGAACGAAATCCCGGTGACCTGGGGCATCGACAATAGTGAACGAAGTGTTCTCGGTCTCGAACTTGTTCGTCGCGATGTCAATTGTCACACCTCGTGCACGTTCCTCGGAGCCCTGATCCAGAACCCATGCGAGAGCAAAAGATCCCTTGCCAATCTTCTCTGCCTCGATCTTGTACTTGTCCAAAGTACGACGGTCGATAGCTCCCTGGTCTGCCAGAAGTCGACCCATGAGCGTACTCTTACCGGCATCGACATGCCCTTGATCTTGTCAGCTGTCTCATCTCTCTCTCTCTCTCTCTCTCTCTTCCGATTCACGGACGAACAAAATGAGCCACTCACCAATGACCACAAAGTTAGCTGACTTCTTGCGGGTCGACTTGCCATACTCCGCCAAGACGTCGAGATTCTTGCTCTTGACCGTGACCTTTTCTTCCACGGAAAGGTCCTTCATACCGCCAGCGATGTCAGCCTGCCCTTTCTGGCCGCCCGCTGTTTTAGAGGTGCCAGGCTTGGCTTTGAAACCTAGATTGCATTAGGCGAGTGGCCATTACTCCTTTCTGCGGATCGCCAAACCTTTTGCTGTGCTCTGTGCATTCATCACCACATCGTCTGGGCTAGGAGCTGTGAAGTCAAAAGGTTCAGCATGTTGTTGGCCGTAGATTTCAAGAATGTCCACGTCGGTTGATTTGACATGGCTGGGCTCAGCAACTGTTGGTCCGGCAGTGCTACCAAGAATGGCACTGGCAAAAGTAGATGGAGGGGCCCGAATGCTGGGCACCACCTGTTCAGGTTCAGGCGCAGCTTCCGTCTCTTTCTGCCCTGCTGGCTCAGACTCTCGTTCAGGCTCAGCATGCACGGGGGACTTGCTGGGCACCGGTGCGGATGGCCGTCTTGCTGGCGAAGATGTAGACGTAGAGGCTTTGCCAAGCCGCCGGAGGCCACCACTTGATTCCGAAGTCTTGGACAGCTTGCTAGCCGCCAATCTCTGACTGAGAGACAAAGGCGTGTCACTTGGCTTGGGCGTCTGACCTTCTGCACGCTCTGAAGGCTTGGGTGTGGATGGAGTTTCTGGCGTCCCCGTCGACTTTTCGCTCTCTTTCTTCTTCCTTGCTGCTGCTAGAGCAGCAAGCTTTGACATTTTGCCACCCGCTTCTGGTGCACCACCCAAGAGTCCAAGCCGTGGATGTAGTGGTTGAATCAGGATATCAGCCTTGCGGTGGGCAGATACATTCAACCAAGGGCAGTCGCGAAAGAATTCAGTGACTGAGAGACTCGACTCATCAGGTATCGGCGCGGGGAATCCTGGCACTAGCAGACCTGTTAGAACAACGTCCAAACTTTCAGGCACTGTCAGTCTTGGAATCCTAGCCAAATGATGGTGAAGTGCCCTGGACGGAGGCAGAAAGAACAGCCACATACCTTGCAAAGAAACTTGCCAGTTCAAGGTCGTCTCAACAAGCAAACCACGACAGCTAAACACTCCAAACTGACCCAGAGGCCCGTGGAACATTCATGAAAGTCCCAAGCCCAGCCAACCTCATCACCCGCCGAGTCAAAGAAATCCAAATAGAAACTTACCCATCTGACCCTTGTTCTTCTGCGCAGCTGGAGCTTGCGTCTTCTTCAGCTCCTTTTCCTTCTTGCCTAATCCCATGAAATCGTTGAATTAGCTCACCACCAACACAATCAAAGCACCTGACCACCAAGCTGCACACACACACATCCTCTAAGCAAACCACACCCACAGCACCCAAATCAACAAACACACACCGACTTGCTATTTCTTCAGATGAGACACATACCTCTCAAGTAATTGACTGATTTCTCAATATCATTATAGTAATGCCAAAGTGCATCATGGATTTCCTGTGTCGTAGCCGTCACAGCAGGTTGCCCCGCGCGAAGTTCCGCTTGCACAGAAGCTGTGCACTGCTGCAAGAACTCCTGCTCCTCGGGATCAGGTGAATCATATCCGTCATCATCCTCAAAGTCGTCATCGTCATAGCCGACTGCCTTGACGCGGTGTCTCGACATAATGAAGATTGACTAAGGAAAAGGGAGGGCGTGGGAGAAGTGTGAGGGAGATGAGTCGAATCTCGGCCGCGGAAGAGCAGAAAGTTTGGCGGGTAGAGGGGTCAACTTTTCAAGCGTGAGGAGGGGAAGGTAGAGCGATGGCGGGGCAAGATCGTGTCGAGTGCGTTTTTGATTTAGTCTCCTTTTGTTAGATCGTTGACGGGAAGTTCGTGTAGACTTCTTCGGTCTTGTGCAGAAATGATGTGATGAAAGGACAAATAGCTAGGCAGAGGGATCTGGGATCTGGGATCTGGTGTGTTGCTGGATCGGACCGATTCTGCCCACGTCATTCTCCACCACAATCAATCGCGGTCCCTGGATAAAGCGTGCCACTAGATTCCAGATTTCGGCCCGTCGCAATTCGTAGATTCGTGAGAGCCTCTTGGGTCTTTCTGCCAATTGCTGACCTGTGGGAATGACAGCTGAGACCTAGCAGCATGGTAACGTATAAAAGTCCTTCCTTTCCATACATGGTAATTAGTGTTGAACTTTAACAATTGGACCTGGTCCGTGGCTATGAATCAGATATTTTTAAGGACGATTTGTCATGTATGCATTGTAGTTTTTTGTAAGTTTTACTACGGCAATTCAGACCACCCGATGCACGTAACTCTATCTCAGAGCAATCTGCTCCAGTTCACGCAACACATCATCACAGTAGCCGCCGGTAAAAGAGGACACAGCAAATCAACAGCTACTCTTGTACTCGCCGTCAAGAGGATCCGCCGTTCAACGCAACGGGCTGCCACTGAAGAAGTCGCTCGCGCCGGGACCCGTGAAGCTTCCGTTGCTAGGGGTGAGGGCGATGGAACGCCGAAAGGCCTGACGAGGCGTCGTCGGGGCACTCGGAGGACCGGAAAGGATAGCGGATGCAGGCATGGGTGAAGTGACAGATGCAGCGGGAGTCGGTACGACCCCCGTATCGACAGCAGGGGTGCTACGACCGTTTGGGCTAGCCAGCGGAACGGCCGTGCCCGGGCGTGAGAGAACAGCAGCTGAGCTAAGACCACCAGTCTTCGGTGGTGGTCGGAAGCCATGCTTTGAGCCCTCGCGGAAGATCTCTTCAAGCATGAGAGCGACGATCCCCGCATCTTGATATTCTTGGAATTTTTTCCAGAGGCGCATGGCCATGCGGGCGTCTTCTATAGAGTCGTGGCCGTGGATGACTTCGGAGGTTGGCTCCTCCTGGATATACTCTTTGAAGACAGCCCAGGCCAGGTACCGAAGACTCAAACGGCGATTCTTGCCTGGGTGGAAAAAAAGATACTGCGTGTCCACAGTCTGCGATTTGGGGACTTGAATGTTGATCTTTCGAAAGTCCGAAGCCAGGCCGTGGCCGACAAAAACACACCCAAGATTGAGCAACAGCCAGAGCTTTTTGTATGCGACCTTCAAGGGGACAAGATTGTGGTCGCTCTCCCGTGGGTCAAGATCGCCCGGTTTGATTCCGGAGTATTGTGTTACGTAGTCGACAATCTGTTCACGAATAGTGATATAGTCGTCGATGAAAGGCACGCCCTCGTCTTCACCCGAGGCTCGTAAGACTGAGACTCGCGCTAGACCACTCTTGTTGGGTCGCACAATTTCTTGAGATCCATCTGCTTTCACGTCAATCTCGGCCTTTTCGAGATCGACAAACTCGGTATCAAGTGCGACCGGAGTGCCAGCTGTGGGCTTTTCATCTTCGGTCAAGGTGCGACATGACTCGACTTGTTGTCCGCCACTGAATGTCCGTTAGTATGTATTGGAATACAAAACAGGAGATCCTTTTAAGACAACGATGAGTGGAAAACTTACTTCAGCGACCACTCGCGGAACAGCAGAGTGGTATCCAGAGAACTCTTCCAAGAGTCATCAACGCCGTGCCGCGCGCTTCGCACCTGGAATGCCAACACACAAGGCTGCTTCCAAGGTTGCGTGAATCGAAGAGCCTCATCCCGATCCACCTCAGTAACCAAGAAATCATTGAAAAGGTGCCACTTGTCCTCGGACGCCTGAGACTCGGGTTCAGAGATCGACACATTGATGAACGAGACCAAATGTGCTTTTTGATGCTCTGGAATGTCAATCTCAGCTACCAGACCTACTAAGTCGTAAATTACTAAACCTGGCGTGTTGCTCTGCTCACGTGCACGAAGCTCGTCGCCTTCGAAGCACATCACTTGGCCGTTGTCAATAGACACACCAACCGCGTCGGGCAGCCACCCGGGAATCGACCAAAGACGGCGACAAGCGGGGTTGGTTAGGGCGGTGTTCAAGATAAGAATCAAAGGCATCCGGTGGACGGTTTTCCGAATCATGACTTGCTGATATCGTCGACAGTAGTTGCACCAGCCTCGATTCTGAGTCTCGCGCTCTATACTTGCTCGCAGGATGCTGGAGAATCGGAAAGCTGGGTTGCGTCGCGCATGCTTGATGTCCGAAGTTGGGTACAAGAGCTCGTTGGCAAGTGAATTGCCCGGACGAACAGTCTCATTTTGGCAAAACATGCATCGAATGGACTCTGAAGCGATCGTAGCCAGGCGCTGGTCCAAATCTTCACCCTTAGGCTGGATTGTGCGAAAATCGTGGGAAACCTGCGTCAAAAAGAACCGATTCACGGCTTGAATGGCCGTCGAAAGAGATTTGTTGGCCAAGTTCTCTTCCAAAAGGCCCAAGTTGGATGCCTCCCGAAAGCTGCTGAACGTCTTCAACAAATTGGTTGCCTGGCAATTTTGCCCATTTGCCTTCTCCAGCATGTCAAAGAGGTAACCTAGTTCACAGAGAAGACAGTGCTCAAAGATACAGCTTCCAGCGGCATGATTCAAAGCAAGGTTGCGGAAGAGAGGGATGAATTTGAGGAGTTGAAGGAGGGAGTTGGTAAAGGAGTTAGCTATGTGAGTTTCTAGACCCGAGAATGTGGTCTGATTGTAATAGCGGAAGTCGAAGTCGTCAACACCGAAGCGACTGTACTTGATCTCTACATTGCTGTACTTGAGAAGAGGATCGTCATCACCCTCGCCATTCATTCTAGCGGCCGCCAATGCTTTCGTTGCTTCGCTCATCGAGCCCTTGACGTCGGATTTGCTTTGATCCCGAGCCTTTTCACTCAGGAACCTGGGAGCAATGAGAGCAGATTCAGCTGCGACGAGTGAGCGCGTGCTATCGGCCTGGTACCGGCGAGCCTTTCGAGGATTAGGTGCACCGTGTCCGACCTCAGCGGGTCGTAAATATGGAAGGAGCGACTGGTCCACTGGAGGTGGCGGCATGCCTACTTCGAACAGCAAATGACTGGGCCAAGCGGAAAAGAGTCGTTCATGATAGTATGGCATTCCAACCATGCTCAGTGGAATTTCAGGAGACCAATCAACTGGGGGGTGTCGTGGAGCGACATCGGCGAATTCGATCTCTTTGCTCATCTCATTGAAGTGAACCTTGTTTGGGGAACCCCATAGATGGATGGCGCATTCTGCATCGTTGATAGCCAGAGCTTCTCCGGACGGAGAGACATCAAATCCTAGCATGAAAGCAACATTCGCCTGTCTCAGATTGATCGAGTTCGGGTTCATCAAGTCCACAACCTGGAGCTGGCCCGTTTGGGATGCCACAAAACTTGTCGTATGTAGTTTCGGATGCATTCGCACATACGCCGCACCGGCATGGAAGGGAATGGGTGGAAGCGGCGACAATGTCTTCAAATCGTAAACATTGGCCAGTGGGTCGACAATCGGAGCTCCGAGGTGACGAACTGAGAATCCACAAGTCACAAGTAGATCATTTCGAGCATCCATATCATTGACAGCCGTTCCATGTGCTTTCCATGATTTGACAACCTTGAAATCAGCTAGACTCAGCGCGTTCACAGAGCCAGTATCCGTTGCGGCGCAGAGATATCGACTTTTCTTCATTAGTGTGTAATTTGAGTCAGTATGCAACTTGTCGACGATAGCCCCTTTATCAATGTCGATGGTGAACATCGCCCGCTGGCAGCCGGCCACCAGGATCCGATTTGTCTGCGCCGTGAAACTCATGCATCGGAGATCGGTCATGTCCTCGTGCGTGACGTGCCATTGTGTCAAACCACGTCGCGTAATCATATGCACGCTCTTCGATGACAGAGAAAGCACACCACGTTGATGAAAGATGATTTGACGTACCCCGCCGTCGGAGACAGGATGAGCTCGAACGGAGGTATAGCGTTGCAAGTCCGGTCCATAAAATGACGAGACTCGGCCCTGGCAGGACGCGGTAGAGATAGATCTTAGCCTGCTCGTCCTCTAAATTTGACCTCGCAAGACGCGTACGACTCACATATTCGTTTCCTGTCCAAAGCAGCTCCATCATATCGTCAAAGGCGACCGTTGTCGCTATCGTCGGCAGCCCATGCGCACTCGGTGGCGGCACTGGGATGCGCGACAATTCATCCCAATCTGCCTCCATTGTGACAGTGGGGCGAATCCGGGCGAAACCGCCCAGCCTTCTGCTCTGAACGAATCCAAGTCACGTCGCCTATCAAGCGTCTTCCGGGTTGGGATCTGTGACCTTGTCCCAGATCAGGAAAGACCGAGTCCGAGCATCGTCTACGAGGGGACGGGGCGTGATTGCGGGGAAGCTATCAGAGCCCTTCGGGATCTGACAGTCGGCGAGGTGAGCGAGCTGGAGATATCGTAATCGAGCAAGTAAGCTTCGCAAGCGCGTGCGTCGAGTTCGGATCCCCTCGAGTAAAGGCCAAAAACAATTGTCCGCCTGGAACTGACGTCGCTGCTAATCATGCGCCTGTCAACCGCCGCGACCCAAAAGGGCGGCCATGTAATCACGTGATGTGTGCCTGAGCTCGCCGAGTGAAGCGTCGTATCTGGTCCGATTACGAATATGCAAATTATGTGCTGCTTCTGAAATCGTACACAAGATCTAGAGACCTGAAGTGGCCGAAAGATTTCATACACAAGAATGCCTTATGATAGACATACACATCGGCCCTCGCGCCAGACACTTTTATTGCTTGCTTATGTGTACTCGTCAGTGCCATAATTAGAGCAATGACGCTTGAGACGGCGGGCGGCTCAAGTGCGCCAGTTCATCTCGGTATCAAAGAATGGGATTGAGTCGCAACAAGTATATACAAAGACAAAATAGAGACTGACTCTGCCTATTATCACAACAAGATGAGTAAGCAAGGATATCTGGGAAGAGGAAATGGTAACGAATAAGGTTAGGCTCAGTCACGCGCGCAAGCATACGGTCGATGGATTCAGTTCGAATTGAATCCAGGATAAACGCCACCAGTCCCAGGAGCATATCAACAATCAATCCCAAGCTCAGCAGCGTCTAACGGTAGAACGAAGCGGGGTTGGACGCGGGCGCGCCAGGCTGCGATGGCTGGTAAGCCTGATATTCTGCAGACGGCGGCGCCGAAGCAGCTGGGTTAAACGCAGCATACTGTGTGGGCTGGGGCGTGGAGCCAGGAATAGGGGGCGGTTGGTGAGAAGGTGCTGCTTGTTGGTGCGATGGCGAAGTCGGATAAGGAGCCGGGTGAGTCTGTGGTTGAGGTGGGTACTGGTGCTGTGTTTGCGAGTTCATCCCTGGCGGAGGCGCCGTGGCCGCTGGATCCTCGTTTGGATATGCCGGAGCACTGTGCTCTTGTGGCGGTGGCGGTCGCTGGAACTGTTGGTGGGCATTTGGAGGAGCTGATCCTGGCCCCGAAAAGGAGGGACGCTGATGAACGGCCGTTGGCTCAATGGGCGAGTCGTAGATAGATGTACCAAGTTCCTGTGGGGAGTCGTACGTCGACTGAGGGCGATGATGCACTGGTTGGTAAGGCTCAGGCTGAGCAGCACCAGGGAATTGGGTACGCGGGTCGGGGGACTGAGATGCAGGTCGGTATGGGATCGATTGCTCTGCACCGTAATACGCGTTTGCAGGCGGTTGTGGGGTTTGCGCGTCTTGGTCTTCTGTCAATGACTGATTGCTATGTAAGGACTTGAAATGATACATACCTTGAGGCCGTGGGGTGAAGTAACGCTGATCCGGCTGAGGGCCTACGTGGGGAGGAGGACCCTGCGGGTATCCAGCAGGAGCCGCACCAGGATAGCCATATGATGGTTGCGGAGGACGTCCGTACTGAGATTGCGGGGGATGAGCCATTGATGCCTCGAGGAGCGACTCATAGTCGCGGCGGGCCTTGATGAATTTTTCGTTCAATTGCGTGAATTCATCTGGGTTTGTTAGCAAAGCGACGACGGTTCATTGGACACAAGACACTAACCTTTTTTCTGGGAATATTTCCCAATAAGCTCAATCAGCTTAGGTCGAATAGCCAAAGTCGAGTGGTAGAGAGTAGTGATCTCTTCATTCTCCTGGACGTCCAGATCAGAGCTGCGGGTGCTCAACAGCGTGAGAAGCTTCTCGACGTTCTTGATCTGACCAAACACCTCAGCTTCCATGTGGGCCTCGCGCTGTAGTTCATCCACCGTGGGATCAGGAAGCTTTTCCACGTAATTTAGAGGAAAGATGCCTGTCTGTCCACGAAGAGAACCCTTCCACCAATCCTTGTAGACCGACTCCAGAACAGCGATGATGTCACCCTTTCGGAACTGAAGCTCCCCTGGCTCGGAAGGTTGGAAGTCGAACAACGCTCTTACACGCGACACAGTGGCCGCAGAGGTACCTGAGGGCACAGGCTGAGAAGCAGCAGCCTCTGCAACAGTTGTAGCAGCCGGAGCGGCAGCGGAAGAGGAGGTATTTGGCGCGGCCGACGAGGACGCAGATGGAGCCGATGTTGCTGACGGTTTTTCCTTAATAGACAAAGCCAGTGCCATTTGCAATTCCTCCTCCTCCTTCTGTCGGTCAATGTCGGTCATCGCGCTCTTGACCGGTTTCGATGGAGGTTGAAGATTGGGGTCTGTTCGTAAAGAGTCAGCGGGAAGCCGGAGACAGCTATCAGCCGTTGCAAGGACGGCCTACTTTGAGTTTTCAGCTTCATGTATGCCTGCTCCATGATCCCGAAATCGGGATCGGCAGAGAACATTTCCGACCATTCCTGCATCCTCTCCAAGATCTTTGATTTCACCTGCTGGTGTGTGTTCTGTGCTCATGAACGGACCATTAGTGATCGACTCGCCTGGGAGATGGATCGAGGGGGCTCCAACTTACGCGATCCGCTGCCAGGCGCAAAAGCGCATCAGTGAAACTTCTCGAGGCCAGCTCACGATGGATTTTGGCGCCACAGTTTTGCGATAGCGAATTTGCGAGCTGTATCACGATACTTGTTAAGACTGACAGCCCGATGATACTGCACCCGGCCAATTCCTTCTTCGCTACGACTCACCTCGAGAGTGTAAAGCTGCACATTGGCGTTCCGATGCGCCAGTCTCTTGATCATTGCTGCGACGGCATCTTTCGCTCTATAACCCAGATTGTCATTAGCGCCGCGTTACAATGCCAGCAGATGGAGCTTGTATCAACACAGGCTGACCTACCCAGTCTCTTCCGCGCCTACTTTGTCGCAGACATCCTGAGCCGTAGCAATAGGCAGTTAGTTCAGTTCTCCCAGCGAACCGAGGTCTGGGCTCGTAGCGACGGCTGCGCTGTACGTACCAAAATGTACTCCCAATTCTCCGAGGTGAGATTCTCGTCCGTCGCCTTGGCTGTGTGAGAGACGACCTGTCAGTGACAAATTGCGAGCCCAATGACTCCATCTTGCGCGCTGCGAGCCCGCAGCTTTCTGACATGATGTCCAGCGGTCGAGGCCAATTCCCCAGTCTGTCCCCTCACAAGAGAAATAACTCGCTGATGAGCGCGAAGTACTCACCGACGGCATCATCAAATGAATTTTGAGAAGCGCGAAACATATTCAAGGGTCCACCAAATGCAGCTGCTGTAGACGAAAGATGGAACACGTAAGATTTCACTGGAGCTCGTGGCCGAGGAGCACGTCAGGCACCAACGATTCCGGCGACACAAGTCGAATTTGATCGCCGACGACGAGATTCAAGCTCACAAAAATGCTGAGAGTGACTTCACACAGCAGCGCACAGGAGCAAATTATGGAGCAGAAAGTCAAATAGTCGCAATGACCAGGATAATTGACGGGCGCAGGTGCAAGATGGAATGCGGGGAGTTTAGAGTCGACACAGCGGAGGGGGGGAGGACGGAGGGCGGGTGGTTCGTCGAGTGGATAATCGCTGATCCTTTAGGGGGTGTCGTTAGTTTTGAGCCTTGGAAGGCTGCTTAGTCTGACTCCCAAGATGATCGTACCAGGTTGCGTTGGTTGAGTAAGTCCAGCAAGAGCTACTGACTCGTGGGAAGTGCTACCTACTTGGGAGTGCGCTTGATCAGTGATTAGCTTACCTCTCAGCTGTCCGCCTGTCGGACCTGAGTCAGCAGACCGATGACGACGGGCGGTGCCTGCGCAGCATTTGGGGTACGGTGCGCACGGAACTCTCCAATCACCACCTAGTCCTACCAGGAGGAGTACTCTCTGTTTGGAGCCACTTAGGGTATCTTCCTGCTATTTTGTAACAAAGCCAATCTTCGTGCTGGACTTGAAACTTCATTGAAGCATGCTGCGATTCCAGCTAGGGTGGC
This sequence comes from Penicillium ucsense, assembly GCA_014839625.1. Taxonomy (NCBI): domain Eukaryota; kingdom Fungi; phylum Ascomycota; class Eurotiomycetes; order Eurotiales; family Aspergillaceae; genus Penicillium; species Penicillium ucsense. The sequence goes on from WIWV01000003.1 coordinate 463,384, forward strand.
GGGGGGAACTGAGATGTATGGAATCAATTGATGACTTGCGTCTCGTAGACATTAACATTCTATGTCTACGTATTTTGTCGAGTTCCCTGTGTATGATGGAATTTTTGTCTGACCTGTCCAACACCTTCCAAGTGGGATATTCTCCTGGAACCCCACTGAGCGAGTAAACATATTCGTGGATGCCAATGAACCTGATTGTAGGTTGAGATACATGGCGGTACTGTGATTGATCACTCGACTTCAATCTCGTCAATAGATCAATAGGTAACCGCCTGAGGCTGAGTAGCCCAATGACGCAGACAAACCCCAGCCAAAACGTAAAATGTGAAGCTTTTGCTACATGAACCGTCCTCGCCTAGTGTGTTCCCCTTAGTCTTGGAAAGCCAGAACGTATATACAGGTCCAAAGGAACCGCAGAGCATAAGATGAAATAGAGATAAGGAGTTGAGAAAAAGAAATCCCGAAGCCAGTGCCGACGCTAGTGCTGGCATAAAACCTCGCGGTTCCGATCCGGGGCGGCGTTTAGTAGAGATGAAAAAGTACATGAGGACCGTCATGGGCCTTTTCAGCAGCAAAAGACGACTTCGCGAATTGGCAGATACGCAAAAGCAAGCCTCGCAGAGGTCCGAAAAAAAATATAGAAAAAGGACGATGGCCAGTAAATGTACTTGAAATAAAAGGGGCCGACTCCGACGGCATGGTAATGCAAGAGATAGATAGAGTAACATGCCGGAATCTAATTGAATGGAAAGAATAAGTGGGAGTGTTGGGGGTATCTGAACGAGACAGGCAGCAGGTGGCGAGGGCAAGACCCAAAACACATAAGAATAGAAAGGTGTAAGTTGTAGAGCCGAGCTATGTACTCAGAGGGTGTGTGGTGATGTTGGGAAGGTTGAGGGGCTAGGCGTGGCCCTTCTGCGCTTTTTCTTGGGCCCGGCTGATGCGAGCGGCTTTAACCAAGGGCGCCAGGTGAGAGAGAGGGGAGCACAGGCTCATGAAAGGGTGCTATAGAACAGGGATTAGCGGCGGGCACACTTGCGAACAGAGGAGAAGTCGCTTAGCAAGCGCGACACGATACCTTCAAAAGGTCATGAGCTGATGCACGCTTCTCCGGATCAACCTTCAAGGCCAAGTACAGGAAGTCACGGAAGACATGAGACAGCTGGTGCTCGTCTTTGATCTTCGGGGTTCCGTTGGTCGCAATCAGATAAAGTGCACGAAGGGGCGACTCTGTGAGATAAGGCGGTTCACCCTCGATCATCTCAATGGCCATGATACCGAGACTCCAAATATCAACCTTGCGACCGTATTCTTTGCGAGTGACGACCTCAGGTGCCATCCAATACGGTGTACCGACCATGGTGTTGCGCTTGTTGTGGGAATCGTTGATTTGAGCGCAGAAACCGAAATCGGCTGTGAACTTTATTAGCGTCGGAGAAGCAGGATTTTGGCTAGCAGGCCGATCCAAGGAGGGATAACACACTGAGTTTGATGTTGCCCTCCAGCGAGAGGAGAATGTTGTCGGATTTGATATCACGGTGAATGACACCTTTGGAGTGCAGGTGCTGAAGACCGCTCAAGGTCTACAAACATGTGTCAGTGATCCGGACCGAAAGTGATAATTTGTGCCGAAACTTCATACCTCGCGACACACAGCTGCAATCTGTCCCTCGCTCATGATATTGAAAGTGACCACGTCCGTAAGACTACCACCCTCCATATACTCCATGACAACCCAAAGGTCCAGCCCATGAAGGAAGCTCTCCAGGAAGTTGACAATGTTCTTGTGTTTGCTGTCCTTCATGACCAGGATTTCGTTGATGATGAGATCTTTCTTCGGTTGAAGATCGAGGTTCATCTGTTTGATCGCCACGCAGTTGTTGGTGCCTATTTCATAAGCAGTGTAGACACCGCCCGAGGCACCTTGTCCAATCTTATTGAGATTGTGATACAACCTGGTAGGATCTCCGGGATGACAGATTTGCAGTAGTCGCTGACGCACATCCATGACGGTGCTTTGGCGTTGCTGGCGCTGCCGGGGCCGCGCAGCGGGCGGGGGCTTCGTGGCTGGAGATGCCGCAATCGGCGACGGATCCGCCGACGAAGGTCCCATGTTGGTCGCCAGAACGGGTGGTTGGGCTGCTTTCTGATAAGACGATTGCTGTGTGCGCTGGCTGGCGCTTCGATCCAGTTGCTTGGAGGCAATGGCTTGCTGTGCAGCCGCCATGACCTGTTCCTGTTGCTGCTGATACGCTGTCGGCGAGACGATGGCACTCTGCTTCGAAGGCGATACACCATTGCGAGAGTTGGATCGACTGGGATAGGGAGCTATGGAGGACACCGGGGCGGACTCGGACATGAGAGAAATCCCGGCTGGTGGGCCGAGAGGAGCTGGGGTCTGACGCTGGGGACCAGCAACATAGGCCGGGGGAGCAGGTGGTTGCGGAGCAGGACGGGCCGGAGTCATTGCCGTGGGGGGCTTCGGAGGCGCTCGATGAGGAACCAGGCTCCCCAAGGGAGGGGACATGGCAGCCGCCGTCGTCACTGCGGGAGGACTGCGAGGGATGGGTGGCGGAGATCGTGGGTTTTCGAACCGGCCTTCGTGGTTCTGTGGGAATCGAGGGCTACCGGGAGGGGTGGTTCCCGCCGTGGTCGGGGCCGATGTCGCGGTTGCTGCTGGTGCCTTGTACGAGGCGTTGTCGAACTTGTGCCATACCTCATCGTCATCTCCTCGCGTATTCTTCTCGTAGAAACGCATGATGTCCACCATGGTCTGGGGGTGTTCCTCCTGCTCTTTCTTTGAGATACCGCTTTCTTGGAGCAATCGCTGCCATTCCTTCGGCAGGCCCGTGAACTGGCCGGTCTGATTGTCGTACCCCACGTGGGTGACGTGGACCGGGTTCTCAGGGGCAGAGATCTTGATGTTGCGGGGGGATCCCAGCATACTGTTGACAAAACTCGAAAAACTGGCTTTCTTGCTCCTAGCTGGCCTTGTCGGAGCCGGATTCGGGGTCCCATTCTGAGCCTCGTCGGAAAACCGCTTGTCGTGGTGCGAGCGCTCCGTCTCCCGGTGCGCAAAGGAGTCCATCATCCGGTTCGGAAGAGCTGTGAAACTCGCAGACTGTCGAAGCGTCTGGCGACCGCGAGGGTCATCGGGACTCGTGTGGTGATGGTGCAAGGGGGGCGGTGGTCCATTTGACTTGTAGGGCTGGGGTTGATGGTCGGGTTCTGCGAAGTTCTCATCGAGTGCACTGAGCATTCCCCGGGTCTCAAAGGAAGCCATGTTCATGTCATCCGAGCTCCGATCCCGATCATTGTAGGAGAAGCGATTGGAGCTTCGCGTTCGAATGCGCGAGCCCCCAAAGCTCGGGAAGTAGGACGAGGTCCCCTCGTCCACGCTGGGGGAATGGCCGCCGCTCTGCTGGCTCTGCTGACTGTGTTGACTGTGCTGTTCCAGTGACGAGGATGAGGAACCGAAGGCGGCATTTGAACGAGAACGCGTATGCTCCCGAGTACCGCTTGGTGAGGCGCGCGGGTAGACAGGAGCCGAAGGGTGGCGCTTGAGGGAGGTGGCACTCTGATGACTCCGGAGAATGCGCGAACTAAAACTAGGAGGATCCTTGTGTAGCTTGCTCGACGGTCGGCGAAACTTCAACGAGAAATTGCTTTCAGAACTCATGATGGGCCGTTCCCACACATGCGCTGGTGCTCAGGCTCGACAGCAGGAGGTGTAGTTGGCACCCTGGGAATTGGAAGCAGGGGAGAGGGAACCGACAGGGCGAGGGGGAATTTCCGAGGTCAATTTTGGGGATAGCAATGAGCACTCCGAGCGGAGCGGCCACGGTCGGGGAGGTCGGCGGGCGGCGGGCGGCGGTGTCAATAAGAGAGGGTCGAGGACCTGCACGTCTCTGGATCGATCACTGATCAGGTCTTTTACAAGAGTAGCAATTGAGGTGGCATCATTTGGGGGGGGGAAGCGGGAGGAAGAGGCGAGGCCGAGAGGGGGAGGAGGTTGGGTGGTCTGGGTAGGAAGTTGAGATATGGTGGAACGAAGAAGGGGAATTTTCTTCTGGAATACTGGCCGACAGGGTGAGGTGGGTATGGCAGTGCTGTGGTGCCGTGGTGCAGTAGTGCAGTAGTGCAGTGGCCAGAGGGGGAGGAGAGGGGCCCAAACGTTTGGCACTGTGGATGTGGTGGAGGAGTGACGAACCGCCAGAGGGGAGTAGTACAGTACAATAATACCATTGACAATAAGTTACCTAGTGACTTTAAGACCTACTACTCTGATAGGATAGGTAAGGTACCTGGGACGGTAAAAGACTAAAAGTAGAAGTCACCTACAGTACAGTACAGGTTGTACATTCATGAACCTCTAATAGCAGGAAAAAGAGAGGGGAGGGAGTCAGCACCAGCCCTCTCTGGAGTCTAGACTCGGGACGCGATAAGTATCCTAGGGTAAAGGGCCTCGGGCACTCAGGGCCTGAGGGTACTGCTTGAGTCTCGGTACCACCGAAGTAGGTGTGTGACTTGAGAGATACAGAGAGTGTCCGGGACCACTGCAATGGCACAGAGCCACACGGCACCAGATGTCCAGAAAGGTGCGAAGGAATGAATATAGAGCGGTCCAAAGATGGTTCGGCACGTGGGAAAAGCGGAGTAGGAAGCGGAAACGGGAGAGTCTTCCCTTGGCACCACTGATAGTTACAGAGAGATAAAAGAGAGTGAGAGAGACTTTGGGATGGTGAAAGCTTCCCAAGGTTTAGGCAACTTTGTTCGCCATCCGGTCGCGGGGTCATTATTTGGCTAGAGTAGTGAATGATTCGCCTGATAATTTGGTAGTGTGACTGTCTCTGAGATGGGTCAATCAGGCTGTTGTATTGCGAGTAAGTCACGTCTGGGCAAGTGTGCAGTACTGCAGTGTGCATTGTGCAGTACGCAGTTACCTGGTGCAGTCAGTCTGTAGTTAGGTATGTACGCTTCGTCTATCTCAGTAATCTCACTATGTCCATGCTCGTCACAGGCTATGTCTCACGTCTATCATTCGAGGCGCGCATCCGACTCCAGGGAAGGCTTCAAGGCGTCTCTTCACCTTTTGAGCTTTGAGCCGATCAGCCCCACTGCTGCCGTTGGTGGTCGCCCGAGACTGAAGTCGACAATATCCAGAACCCTTCTAGATGAACGCCGGCCCCGGTCTCTCAAGGATAGTCCTGGAGGAAGAGACGCTCATTTCCGCACGCTCACCTGAGTGGATGAAGGTTGACTTCAGGTGGGTCAACTGGTGGACACCAAACGTTGGACCTGTCGTTGCTGGATCACACTAAGAAGTGGTGGCTTTAGCCTTCAACCACTCTAACCTCTTGGGGATATTTGAAATGAGCGATGATGTGAAAGGCGTCCCGTCTCACGCTCCCACGGTGTTGGCTCGCTTCGCGGCTCCACCATGTCTCGAGACGGGACTCCCCCAAACTCCAAAGTGCCCTCGAACGACGGACCCGGTGCAAGCTACAGCCTGTGACTCGGAGACGCCAACAGATTGATGGCACCAATGGATGGAATAGATACGGTCGATGATGGATGGCAAGCAGTGATGGCGAAAGGGTATCTCTTCTCGTGATCACAACAGTTAGGTACGGATACTCTGTATACGAAATGAATCTTAGGTCTGACCTTCCTGTACATATGTGCCAGCAAACATGGCGATTGCAAAGATTCAGTGATACTACTACCTTCCTACAAGTACTATCTATCAGTAGTAGGAGTACCTGTAGGTATATGACTGTCCGAATGGTACTTTGTGAACACCCTTCCGACGAGAGCCACTCGTTCTGGACATGCTTTAGTCCATACCATAAGATCCGGGCCAAAAATCGATCAGTCGTAAAATCATTCCAATCTCGTCCAAGTTGCAAAGTCCTCTGAAACAGCTGGGCTGGACCACAAGGGGACCAGCTCACTGTGACAGACGGGGAAGATCCGGACGGTCAAATGTTGGCCCGTCCTGCAGGTACGCCTGCGTCGAGCTACAGTATCTTCAGGAGCAGAAAATGAGACGTCTTTTGCGGCACATCGTCCCGTCTGGATGAAGGGGTCGGGACGTCAAGACGGGACTCGGCTTTCAATCAGACACTCGAGTGGATGATGAATCGACTTTTCGGTTCTTCTGCTAAGTTAGAGCTTTTGCACATTGATAGGTAGGTAGATTCCATTGCGAGTCGCGACTCGCATGTGCTCCCGCTTACCGTACTGGTAGGTAGAAGGTAGCGGGGTAGATTGGAACTAGATATATATGCATGAGGGATCACCTCGGAATCTAGCAGATGGTCAATTTCCACGGACGGGTCCTTGAGGCCATACGAATAACCACACGTCAGACGCCCTATGCACGATCCGTATGACATACTTCCCAAAGTGATTGTATGACAAATCGAGCCATGCAGTGCCAGGAAGGAATCTCAAGCCAGAGATTCTTGTTATGAATGATCTTCCATAAAAAGCCAAATATACATAGTAGTAGTGTGTGCCGTGTGGTGTTCTGTTGCATCGAAAACTCAAGGGCCACCTTAGGACCGAGCGATTGGAAGTAGGGCCCCGTTGAAATCGGGCTGGTTTGCACTGTTGCAGTGGACTGGTTCGACACGTGATACCATCGAGTCGATGATATTGACTCTTCATATGCACATATGGTGGGATCAGCTGACCTATTTCATGCTCTACCCAACACAGATCGAACAGTCCAAGATGCGTACCAAGGTGCGCCGATCTGAGTAGAGGGCGGATGCGACCAAAGAGTTCAAAGCTCGAGTCGTTGGCAACCTTATTCAAGCTCTCGTCTGCTTCGATCTACTAAAATTGATCCACAGTTCTTCACACTCTCATTTCCAGTATTGTTGTATCCATGTAGCCTTCCCCCCCATGGAACTGACAAGGTCTCATTGTTCGCTATGAGACACAGTCAGCTCATTACTGAGGTTCAACGCGGCAAGCAATCTGGATCCGGATCTCCTGGTTAATCTTCGGGGAAATTGGCCGAGTGCGGGCTATAGAGTGTCGATCGCATTAGGATCAGCAGAGATCCAGCAAACTTTATAATTATGAGATGACCCTTTGAAGCTGCGAGGTCTTGGTAATATAAAGATCAGCCATTCGCCAATTGATTGATCCGCTGGAGACACTGAGCTTGAGGCGGCCAAGGGTACTACTCTGACACAAATACACCTTCGTGACATCCTGCTGGCAACGGTCTTTTTCACTATACCCACCTACTATACCAGTTGATACCGCCGGATTCGGTCATTCTGCATCACGAACTACATTCACAAGTGGGATATTTCAATAATTGCAGAAGCACAATGGCACTCGGAAATCTCGTCGCAGATCTCGCTGTCCGCGACGTCTCCTCGATTTCCTCCAATTTCAGCATCTTCAACGAGGGCTTTTACTCCATCCTAGGCAATGCACCCAAACTCGAACTCATCCTCGAGAACAATGATTTCCCTTTCGCCCATGAAGCGGCCGTCTACATCCCCAGCTCGGACTCCCTCTTCATGACCAGCAACATGTTCCGCGACCCCGTGACCAACCAAACCACTATCAAGATCAGCAAAGTCAACCTGAGCGCTCACCCAATGACCTCCGAGATTATCAACAGCACCATTCCCCTGCCCAACGGCGGCATAAACCATGGCAATGGCATCCTCTGGGCCGGACAAGGTACTCTTAACGAGACAGGTGGTCTTTTCCAAATGTCAGCTACTGCGCCGTATAGCTCAGAGCCGATCATTGAAGGCTTCTACGGCCGTCAATTCAATTCTCTCAATGATGTGGTAGTCGCAAGTGACGGCGCATATTGGTTCACTGATCCCATCTACGGATCGGTACAGGGTGTCCGGCCACAGCCGAAGCTGCCGAATCAAGTGTACCGCTATGATCCAGTCACCAAAGACGTGCGTGTCGTGGCTGATGGGTTCGGACGACCTAATGGAATCTCCTTCTCGCCCGATGAAAAGACAATGTACATCACCGATACCGCGGAGACAATTGGTAATGGGACGACCGATCCTCTTCTACCAGCGACCATGTAAGTCGATCCATCGATTCAAAGTATGGAGGGTGAAGATCGCAAATCTCGATTTCGAGGACATGCATTCACTGCATCGGATTCAGTCCCTGACACCTATCTCAACAGTTATGCATTTGACGTGACTACCATCGGTGGCCAGCCTTTCCTGACCAATCGACGAGTCTTTGCCATGGCCGGCGTCGGTATTCCCGACGGCATCAAAGTTGACCAGTTCGGCAATGTATATGCCGGCTGTGGAGACGGTGTCAACGTGTGGTCTGTGGGCGGGGTGCTCCTGGGCAAGATCTTGATCAAGGGGGGCACCTCGAACTTTTCGTTTGGGCGTGATGGTCGCATGTACATTCTCAACGAGCACAAGTTGTTCGTTGCGCAGTTGAATAGTACACTGCAGTCTACTTTGTTCAAGACGTAAGATGGGTGTTGGAACTTTTGTTTCTTCAGGCATGAGATGTGCGCAGCTGCACCTTGAGAATACACGTCAAAATCAGATGAAAAAGGCGTACTCAGTTGTGTCTTCGAGCCTGGAACATCGAACAGCCTGATCCTGGGAGGACAGCTAAGTGAACTGCTCACTTCAAAGCAACAATGGAAAGAATGCAAGGCCTGGCTGCTCTCTCTGCCGAGGCGAACATCACCATCAAAGACAGCTTAGTAGTGTAAATGTTGTGTTTCCATCGACCGTCTAGACTGCTCAGCGAGAGCAGCCGTAGTCCAGACCTTCATGTTTGCACGGACATCTTCAGCTCCCAGTCAGTGAAGGTTTTTCAAGTCAATGAAGCAAGAACAGGACCAACAAGCGCGTATCCCAAGAAACTGACCACCCCCTTGCAGGCATTCACAACGACAACAAGATGGACCTTGAAAAAGTCACTCCCGGCTCCACTCTATCCTTGCCAGACCTCGATACATGTGCAACCCATTCACACGAGGAATGCGGGCCCCTTTTACCCCCGGTAGACGCGAGTGAGTCTGGCTCGACGTAGAACGCGTGTCGAGGAGTATTTCTCGGCAGTCTTTGCAAGATGCGAATAAAGTACGCGAGTCCAAGTATATCTGTCTGGACTGAGACTTGGTGCCATGGCGATGGGTCCCTCTTGTCCGCTATATCGGAAGAGTCTAGACGTTCACTTGCGGCATACTCCCTAGGTCTTTGTAGAATGCCGGGCGTAGCGCAGGACAGCACAAGTCTGGTTTGATGTACCCCCTCGAGATCACTTATGATAACTTGTAAGAGGTCGATTGAGCATGCGGAGGACAACTGAGGCAGTTGGACTGAACATCGAGCAGCTTCGAGTGGTGAGACGAGTCCCTAATGACACTTCCCTGAGGCACAAAGCTCAGGCGTGAAGTGATCCCGCCCTGTTGATGATCGCCTTCTCTGCCTTGTCAAAGTAAGCTTGAAACCCACATGGCTATGATCTCCGCGACGGCTGATTGAACTCTTGGAAAGTTGACTGCATAAGCTCCCTTGACACAAATTGGGGTATGTATAGGGAGTCAGGGACAGTACTGAACCTCCGTGTCCCATCAGCCCGGTGGAGCCGAACCAGTCGAGAAACGTTGACCTACAGATTTCACCGATGAGTTGTGTCCCTACCTTCACTTTTTCCAGGACAAAACGAAGCTCTCCTTGATGCCCCGGCTCTTCGTACCCCCTGGCCTTGCATACCTGAGTATCCAACAACGGCCCCCGTGGTGGGGACCCACGGGCGAACCACCAGCAACAGCAGGACCGGAAGTATGTGCTCGCTGCCCACTGTATCAGATCAAATTAAATACTGGGAATGCATATTTCTTGGGCATGCCTGAATCAATTCTCCGGCTGCCGTTGAATCAGGGCAGTCGGCTCGGTACAACTGATGAGAACGGTGTCTCCGACGCCTTGTGTGCAAGACCTCGTGGCAACCACCTGCATGAGCCTTGGAAGATCTATGGGATGGGATGGGAGATTCTGGGCACGTAAACAAGGGGCCTCCAACTCCAAACCTTCATCATAGCGCAGAGCTGTACTGTACATAAATAGCGTAGGTCGCCTAATTTTGTAGGGTGGAATAATTCTGTACACGACCATATCGGCGACAAATTTCGATTATCACTTCCTTCTCGTCGACAACCCTACCTATCTTTTACCTTCATTGACGGAAAAATTGTAAATTCTGATCTTTCGTTGTTCATCATCCTTGGTCTTTGAAAATGCTGGCCATTTTCCTCTGCTTCCTCTTATCCGCAGTCACAAGTGCCTATCCAGCGCGTGGCCCATGTACGGGAGATTGCTGGACTCATGATCCTTCAATGATTCGCCGCGAGTCCGATGGCACTTATTTTCGTTTCTCTACTGGCACTGGTGTCAATACAATGATGTCTCCCTCGTTGCAGGGACCCTGGGTAGATGTTGGTCGAGCAATGCCCAATGGTTCGATCATTCATGTTGACGGGGTCGACAGCAACGATATATGGGTACGTGCGTAACAGTCTCCGAAAGGATGTACCGTTCTGGCACTTTGTTCTTCTCTTCTTTTCAATCCTCCCGCTTCCTGTCGATCCCTCCTCTGTCTTCACACTGTGTGACTCTCAAACTTTTTACACTGTACCCTTTTACGGTATGGCCACGAGCAGAAGATGAGCCAGACTAACATCCCGAAAGGCCCCCGACGTCCACTACCAAGATGGACTCTACTACATGTACTACGTTCTTTCCAAACTAGGCACACAAACTTCCGAAATTGGCGTCGCCACCTCCAGCACCATGGAGCCCGGCTCCTGGACCGACCACGGCATCGTGGGAATCCCCGCCAACAACGCCTATAACCGTATCGACCCGAACTGGATCACCATTAACGGGCAGCAGTACCTCCAATTCGGTTCCTACTGGCAGGGACTGTACCAAGTCGCCCTCCAAAGTCCACTGCACGTGGGATCGGATGCGCCGCATCAGCTTGCGCTCAACTCGAGCTTGAATCACCGCATCGAGGCCCCCTTTTTGTACCAGCATGACGAGTACTATTATTTGTTTTACAGTGGTGGTATTGCTGGTTCCTATACCGCTACGTACCCGGTGCAGGGCGAGGAGTATCGGATCGATGTTTGCCGGTCGACCAGTGGAACGGGCGGATTCGTAAGTAATCCGCGAAGACATGATAGTGCGGCATCGCGAGAGACAGTTCTATCGACTGACTGTGTACTGCATGGATAGGTTGATCAAACGGACAAATCCTGCCTTGAATCAGGAGGTACCTTGATCCTCGCAAGCCACGATCAAGTCTATGCACCTGGTGGACAGTAAGTTGCGCTCAACTCATGCTTGCCATGAACATCCAAAAATCCCCACAGAACAAAAGCCGGGGGCCACAGCTAACGAATCCAAAAAAAGGGGCGTATTGAACGACAGAGACCTCGGCCCTATTCTGTACTATCATTACTACTCTCTCGCTGCCAAGCAAAGTGGCGGCACCGGCATCGATGGCTATCTCTATGGATGGAATGAGTTGGACTTTTCAACAGGCTGGCCTGTTGTCAAGGCTGTTTGAGGCAGGGCTCAAGCAATCCTCGAGTCTTGGGGGCCATTACTCACCGGCGGGCTGGCCCCTTTTAGATTTTTTTTCCTTTCTTAACTTTTTTTTCTTGCGCTCAGCACCTGAATGTGTTGACGGCCCATGACGTTTGCAAATGTCGTTGCTTCTTCTCTTCTGCCTTGTCTATACTTTTGGTCATCTGCATCCAAGGTTGGGTGATGACGCCAGTCCACTTCTTGAGCATGACTTTCACATAATCTCTTCTTCATGGTTTTCTTGTTGATACCCATTGCATCGCGGCTGGCGTGGCGAGCTTTATATCACGAAATTCGAACCATTTACTTTTTTTTGCTCTGTTGTATTTTCCTTTCACGATCCAGTGATGGCGAATGGTCAATGTTCCAGCATTGAAAATTCTCTCTGTCAATGAATACGTGCGAGTGGCTCGTCATCCCTGCTAATCAGATGCTGACCCCAAGCCGTCAGTTCAGTTGTCTTCGAAAAAGAATGGAAGCATGCTCATGACTGATTATTTGACCCTTGATAGTGAATGAAAACTTTCATGCAAATATTGAACCACTTTGAAAATAAGGATACTGTTGTACAATTTCCCTGTCGAGTCTCGGACCACGCAGGGTTTTCATCAAAACATGCTAGCGCATCGTCTGGACAACCTTCCAACTCTACTTTACCGGCCCACGTACTTCAGTTCCAGCTTCCGAAGCGGCCAGAACGACACCGCAGTAAAGACGAGAGCCAATTCATTGGCAATATCTCCGCCGTCCGCGCCGATTTTCTCCGCCAGCACGCCGACATAATACGTCTCAACCATGCCGAGGATCCACCCAGCCGCGCCGCAGAGAAATGCAGTGAGGCCAGCATAACCGATGGGCATCTTTGACGGAGTGTTCCACGCGTCCAGGTCATAGTTTGCCAAGTTTCCTGCTCGGAAGCAGTAGTGCTCGATGAATAAGATTGCAAAGAATGACGTGTTCCAGTAGCCAAGCAGTGAAAGGAAATTCTCCAGCACGTCGAGCAGATGGTCTCGACCGGCGATGCCGAGGGCGAGAATACCGCCAAAGACAAGAAAGGACCAAATGACGCGAGGTACTTTGGCGCAAGGAGCGGCGAACAGTTGTGCTGAGAGAGCCCCGGAGTAAATGGCAATGCAGTTGACGCCAACTGTACGGTGGAGGTCAGTAAGGTATCAAACCTTTTATTTTCTAAAGCGCTTGGTCGTCCATGGGATTTGGAAGACTTACTGCCTGACAAGACTAAGAGAACGAGCAGGAACTTGGCAAAACCGTCGGGGTAGATGATCTCTTTGAGAATCTCGCCAATGCCATTCGAATAGGCCGCTGCCCACTCAGGATTCGTGGGCAGCGCGGAGCTGATGCACGCGCCGAGCAGCATGCCGATGCATGTCGGGATGGTGATGCCGAAAGTGGTGAACAGGAAGATTTTCGTCTTAGATGTGTTCACGGGATAATGGACGTAAAAGTCGGAGACGATCGAGCTCCAGGATGCACTGGATCCATACACCACGCCGATCAGACTCAACACGTTACCAGAAAGTGTCGAGCCGGTGACCGTAGCCGGTAAGGACAGGTCCGCTCGATGCGCTGCCTCGCCATAGATGATCATGAAGATGATGAAGAACATAATCCACGCGTACTTCTCATACAGCAGGACACCGCGCAAACCCACAAAGCTGAAGAGTAGACTGACGCAGGCAATGATCACCACGCCCACGGCGATGGACACCCGTCCATCTGATACCGCGCTCAGAGCAAGTCCGCCAGTGATGCAATTGACCGAGGCCCAGCCTAATTGTTCGATCACGTTCAGCAATGCAATGATAGAGGATGGGTAGAAGCCCAGCGAATATCGGGAGATGGCGACTTGACGTAAACCTGTCCCGGGACCCATCGTTGCGCACCAGCCCTACAGCCAGCCGTGGACACGGACGGTCAGCTTCTACCCAATGCACCGGCAATTGAAGAAGATGCAATCATGACTTTTTTTTTGTTTCTCCTCCTTTTCTCTCTTCTTTTTCCTTATTGTCACGTAACGAGCAGGGGAGTAAGGATGGGAGATCGTTGGCTCACAGTGACACTTGCACCCAAAAGAGTCCCACAGATCACAGTCGGTATCGTCTGACCCAGCGACAACCCAAACTGATGCCCCAGGAATCCGGTCGAGAAGCAGCTGATATTCATTGTCGCGGACGCCCACATCAGTGCCATCACAATTGGGCTTGGTGAGTCTCGGTTCTCGGGAGGCACCCGATCCAAGCTGTGCGACTCGATCCCTAGCTTGCCATCCAGATACTGTTCGTATGAGCGAATTGTGGCCAACAAGCCGCGAGACTTGGGTGTCTTGACGGGCTCGATTTCGGCCTCGTCTGCTGATGAGACTGGCGGTGTGGGGTGCATCGTCTTTTCGATATCGCCGACAACGTGGTTCTGGGATGCCATGGTGGCGGCGAGCGGCTGCTTCCTGTCGCGGCTATGATTAGGGTTTGTGGAAGCTGGTCGGCTGGAAAGTGGTGGGAAGAGCAAGACAAGATTGAAGATCTTCCGCAGGAAAAGAAGACTACCTCACTTTTGCCTCCGGTTAGAAGCGCACGCGACATGTAACTCCGAGACTGGGGGCTAGTGATTAATCGCGTTTGGTCACAGAAATTCTTCGCCGGTGGCCTGTGAGACCCATTGTGTAGTGGGCCTTGAATTAATTCCGCCGAAGATTCTGCATGGTCTTTTCAAATGCTCCAGTTGTCCCGCCTTGCTGCGTCAATCGACTTTCAAAGTCGCCACTGCATTGTGGTTCTTATGAATGGTCATGATTTTGGCGTCGAGATCGGCACGAGAGACTTTTTGGGACGTTTCTCTAGGCTGAACCAATGTCAACAGCCACAGTGTGGCCTGTCATGTCCGAATTATGTGACACCGAGCTAATTCTGATATGATCTACAAGGGCGCTTTGAGGCTGAGCTGATCATCCTCCAGATCAGCCTTGCCAGGAAATAATCTTGGGTCAAGCTTCTGTACGGAAGACCCAAGGAAAATTCTTCTGTGCTCGAGGTGGGCCCTGGTTTATTTCTTATCTGTGGACGCGAACACTGATGTGAGGAGCACAGTAGTACCGTGGCCCACTCAAACATATCGGGCGAGTGACGATTGCAAACCAGCAGTCACATTAATGACTAACCTATTCACTTGCGACATGGGCAAGAATACAATAGTTGAGACTGAATAATCATGCTTCATGGGTGCTTATGAAGGTGATAGTTTCGCGGCCTGACGAATCGGAATGATTCCTGATTCCTGCGGCTGATTGATTTTTGACTTTGACAAGAATAGTCGTCCACTGGATTCTTTCTGCCGGTGTTCAGTAAGCAGTCACGTGGCTCTGCTGCCGGTTGAGTAATCAGATGGCGGTGCATACCTCTGCATCAGTGCGACTGCATACTCTATTTCACTGTGAGTGTGGACTTGCGGACTGTGGGGATTCGGGAGACCCTGAGTATATGAGTAGTGTGGCGCCGCGACGGCGCGTCAGATCTCGCGTTGGTCACATAACACCAACACCTCTGAGCGTGGCGTGAAACTGTTTTGCATCACTCGTTACTTTTCATCTCGACCATCTCGCCGACTTCTCTATGATCAACAACATGTGCCTCAATGGTGTACGGCATACGCACTCCGAGTCAGGAGTGAGAAAACAGGAGAGAGTTACGTTGTACACCACGAGTCAAGATTGGGAAGCCAATCCTGTACGAAACATCGTGTCACCAACTCGATGCCTTGACGAGAGCAACTGTGGATGAACTCAGTGAACGATGGAATGATGACTGCAGTGGTCTATTAGCCAGTAGTTGGTAACCAGCATGGGGATGATCTTTCCGGCGATTCCGGCAACGTTGGCATGAACCAGCTAACTTACTCTAAAGGACTGCTCCATTTTCGATCCAAATCTCCGAGTCGGAGGGGACAATCCGCAACGGAGCCAAGCATCTCAATTGAAGTAAGGAAATAGACATGGATATGCAATGTGAAACTTGTCTGGAAGTGAAAGTTCGTCATCCCCATTGAAGACCGGACTGAGCGCAGCAATTGTTTCTCGAATAGCAGATCTACAATCGAGCATGCTTTCTGTATCGTGCTTGCTCCCCCTCGGTCGTGGCAGGTTGCCAGGTAGCACTGGCCATGTTGAGGCGGAACAGGGCACGTGGCCATCCGCCATGCTTGCACTTTCACGTTTCCGCCCACAAGTACTAAGGGACTGGTAGACGGCCTACCTTAGTGATTGTAAGAGTGAGATCGAGGTCCGGAATCGTAAAGCGTCTGATTGACTTGAAAGTGAAAAACAAGGGCTCAGTAGCGCCAATCTAGCATGTCTTCACTCCCACATTAAACCAACCCTCATACCAAGGGCGCTCGAGTGAGTCGAGTCTAGCACACTCTACAGGCTTCTGCTGTCTGATTGATCATCTTTCCACAATAAATTGAGCCTGATATCATAACTCCTCTTCCTATTCAACTGATACCTCCGTCACTTGTGTTCCCAACACTTTGCGATCGGTTGGTACAAGACTGACTTGACTGGGTATTGAACATCATAGTCTGACTTCACTTCTGGCCTCACTTGAGTGAGCTGTCCCGTGCTCCAGCCAGAGAGCACTCGAAGTTCTTAGTGTGGTCCGTCGGGGTCGGAGAAAACCCGCCCGGAGCCTCGAGCTGGCCTTTTCGGGTCACTTTGTGTACTCTGGGGATCTCACGGAACTCCCTCTACCCTTTTCCTCGTCCACCTCTGCACCCTCTCGCTCCCACCTCACTCCTCTTTTCTCTCTCCTCTCACCCGCAATCTTCCCCCGTCTCTTACTTCATCCACGGCACTCTGATTTGGGAATTGACTGCGTCCACTGTCTTTGGTCCACGTTCCCCGGATTTTCCAGAGACCTCCCCGACTTATTCCCCTCCCCCCTCATTCTCAGGTGGTTCCTTCTTCGCCCATTGTTCCTCACCATTTTGAGGAGTTTCTTCCTGGTAGGTCTTGAATCTTGCGAGCTCGCATCGACACACATTGGTTCAGCTTGCGATCTGACTGTCCTCAAGGCTGAGCTTCAACGTTACCCCCTGCTAACAATCCGTGTCCTAGAGAACAGACCGAACGCATCTCGCTTACTTCAACAGCGACTTTAATCAACGGCAGACACTTTCCCTTCAATCAATCCTAGCATCATAAAAATGGCGTCTGAATCATCCGTGGTCGCCAATGGCGGGCCTTCCAAGTCCCTCGCGGCCATGCTGGAAGAGCAGCACGCCCGCGACGACTCCCATAAGCCGACTGTCGAGGATACGATTGACGAGGAAGACCTGAAGCACCCTCCCCCCTCTAAAACTACCAGCGACCAGCCTCTGCCCCCCGTCCTGGCCCCCACCTCCGGATCCAACACCCCCGCCGAGGCTGCCATTCCTGCGGCTCCCAAGCCCGCTCCTACGAAGGCGCCTGCGTTCGACGTGCAATCGGAGGAGCTCTTCCCCGCTCTCGGAAGTGGCCCCAAGCCAGCTGCCCCCGCCGCTGCGACATGGGGTGCGAAGAAGCCATCCGCCGCTGCTGCGCTTGCCGATGGTCGTTCGTCTCAGTCAAAGGGTATGTGAAAACAACAGAAAGGAGTCTTTTGTCGTGAAGTTGACAGACTGTGACTAATTACTTGCATTGGCAGACGTTCCCCGCGTGATGTCTCTTCCCGGAAAGCACATGGAACAGCTACGACTCGCACCTTCTCAGATGCAGCCTCGCGGTCAGCTGAAGAAGCCCATCAGAGATATTCTGCGCGACATTTCACGGCGGTCCAAGGCTACCGTTGATATGCGAGGTGGTCCGGGTGGGTCTATCATCTTCGAGGGTAAAGGCTCGGCGGATGCGGTCCGTCAAGCACTCAAGGAAGTTGCGCAGCAGGTTGGATCCAAGGTAAATGAGACAAGGCTTTCCGCTTCATAAGCGCGCATATGAGACTGACATGGTATTCTTGGAACTTAGCAATCCGTCCGCGTGCCCATCCCAGCTTCTGCCCGTGCCCACATCATTGGACGACAGGGATCCGTCGTTCAGGACATTCAGACTCGCACTGGTGCGCGTGTGCAAGTTCCACGTACTGATGACAACGGAGGCTCCCACGAAGACGACGATGACGACACTATCGATGTCCTTATCGAGGGTGATGCCGTGGCTGCGGAAATGGCCCGACGTGAGATTGAGTCCATTGTGAAGGAGCGTGGCTCAAACATGAACCTCCGTCTCAAGACCATCCCCCCAGAGTTCTTCCCCTTCATTGCGGGAGCGCATGATGCGCAATTGCGGGAGATTGAAGAGCGTACCAAGGCTCAAGTTCACGTGCCCCGCTACGACACATGGTCAACTCAGCCGCCACCCCAGGAAGCCAGCCCAGGCCAGGTGCAGTTCGTTCCTTGTGCTGATAAGCACATCATGGTTTCGGGCGAGCGAAGCGCCGCGCAAGAAGCTCGCGCTGAGATTGAAAGACTGGCCGCGGATTTGCAGCGCAAGTTGACCTTGCGCCAGCTTGCTATCAACCGTGGCCAGCATCAGTTCATTCTCGGTAACGAAGCTGATGCCCTGCACCAATTCATTGCGCAGACTGGCTGCGGTATCGTTCTTCCCCCTGCCGATGACGAGAGTGAGTTCCTTACCATTGTGGGACCTTTGGACCAGATTGAGAATGGTATCAACCACGCGATGGATCTCGCGACCAGCATGCAGATGGCTAGCATTGATCTCTCGCGCCAGCACCCTAACGCCCCTGCCGGTTCAAATGCATACGCCCGCGCTTTGACGCAATACCTCCGTCGCCGTGAGATCATCAAGCAGCTTGAGGCCGCTCACGATGCCCACATTGCTCTGCCCCCAAGTGTGGACGGCCCGGTCACCTGGGAAGTCTACTCTCGCGATGGCAAGAACACAATTCGTGCCCGGTCCGATATCATGAACCTTGTCCAAGCGCACCCCCCGTCGCGTCTTCGCCACGTCCAAGTCGATCCTTACTTCCACACTCACCTTCGCTCTCGCAGTGCGTCCAAGCTCCAGGGTGACTACGGCGTCCACCTGCTGATTCCCGATGATAACGACAGCTCTGATGTTGTTCTTGTCTACGAGGGTCCTTCTGCATCGGAAGCACACTTTGAGGTTCCCAGACAACGTCCTTCTGCTGCTGAAGTTGCGGCCTTTGAGAAGTCACTTCAGGAAGCCTATGAGTATTTGATGACCGCACTGGGAGATCAGCAGGATATTGTCGCAAAGACTGCCACGGTCCCTGCTAAATACCAGGAGAAGACTCGCAAGTTCCTCCTGCGGGAACAGGAATCCAAGGCCGAGGACAGCATCCCTGTCCGTGCTCTTGTTGGAGCCGCGAAGGACGGCAAGTGTGAGATCGCGCTGCGTGGACCCTCCAAGTTGGTCGATGAGCTATCTTCCAAGCTGGATGCCTTCGTCGCCGAGCAGCAGAAGGATGACCTGGAGCGTGGATACACTACGACTTTCGATTTCCCTCAAAAGTTCGCCAATTTCCTCATCGGAAAGCGTGGCGAGAACATCAACAAGCTTCGCGAGGAGTTCGACGTTGATATCAAGGTGGAAAACGGCAAGGTCGAGGTCAAGGGACCCAAGGCCAAGGCCGATGCCGCACGCATGCGCATTTTGAACATGGGCAAGAAGTGGGAAGACGAGACGACCCACATCTTGAAGATCCCCGCGAAGTATCACCGTGAACTTATCGGCCAGCGTGGCAACCAGGTCAACCGACTTCAGGATCGTTACTCTGTTCGCGTCCAGTTTC
This sequence comes from Penicillium ucsense, assembly GCA_014839625.1. Taxonomy (NCBI): domain Eukaryota; kingdom Fungi; phylum Ascomycota; class Eurotiomycetes; order Eurotiales; family Aspergillaceae; genus Penicillium; species Penicillium ucsense. The sequence goes on from WIWV01000003.1 coordinate 482,831, forward strand.
CCCGTGCGGCCAACATTGCCGATGATCAGTCCGTTGGCGAGACCGGCAGTGATGCTGGTGCTGCTCGATCGGGCCGTCCTCAACAAGCGGCCGATGAGGTTTTGGTCAAGGGCCCCAGCAAGGGCGCCGACCAGGCTCGCGACGAGATCCTGAGTCTGCTCCAGTGGGTTGTTGATCACTCCCACTCGGCCACGGTCTCTGTTGCGCAAAGTCAGATTGCTTCACTGATCGGCCAGCGTGGCCGTGAGATGGACAAGCTTCGCGCAGATACCGGTGCTCAAATTGATGTGCCCAGTGCCAATGATGCCCCCGATGCTTCTGGTCGTGTGCAAATTCGCATCAAGGGCACAAAGCAGCAGGTTGCCGAAGCCAAGAAGGTCCTGGAGCAGCGCGCGTCTGAATTTGATGCCACCGTGACTAAGACTATTGACGTTGACCGCAAGTATCACAAGGCTTTGATCGGCGGTGGTGGTAAGTGATTTGGGCTTTGATTGATTGACAGAGGCCGAGCATTTTGCTAACATTTCAACACCAGGTGCCAACATTCGCAAGATTGTCGCTGATGCAGGCGGTCCAAGCGATGGTAGCGCTGCGCGTATGGTTCGCTTCCCCCGGCCCGACAGCACCGAGTCTACCATTCGCCTGGAGGGCAACGGTAAGATCGTGGACAACATTGTGGCTGCTATTGAGAAGTTTGTCAAGGAGCGCGAGGACCAGGTGTCCGAGACTCTGACCGTCCCCACGGCCCAGCACCGCATGCTGATCGGACGTGGTGGCGAGACCCGCCGCAACATCGAGTCCAAGTTCAACGTGACCCTGGATATCCCCAAGCAGGGATCCGGCAAGACCGATGTGAAGCTCAAGGGCGCCAGCACTGCCGTTGCAGAGGCCAAGGCCCACATTGAGGGTATGCTCAAGGATCAACACGCCGAGACTGTGGAGGTGCCACGCAACCTCCACCACGCGGTGGCCGACAACGGTGCTATCTTCCGCCGTCTTCGCAATGATTACCGTGTCACCGTTGACCACGCTGGCCAGTCTGTGCCCGCTAACCCTGCCACCGAGGAAACTCGCGAGGGTGCCAATGGTAGCTCTCTCCCTTTGATCACTGACGACCCTACTGCCGCTGTGGACGCCCACTCCTGGAAGGTTGTCGACACCAGCGCTCCTACCGATTCCGACAACACTCCTTTCCCCTGGGTGCTTTCTGGTTCTCCTGAGAATGTCGCCAAGGCCCGTGCTGCGATCGAGAAGGCCATTGCTGCCGCCAGCCAGCAGTCAGCCACTGGCTACCTGATCCTGCCCGATCCCAAGACCTATCGCTTCGTTGTTGGCCAAGGAGGCAGCCAGATCAACGCCATCCGCAAGAAGACTGGATGCCGCATCAATGTGCCCAAGAACCAAGCGCAAGGTGAAGCTATTGAGATCCGTGGAAGTGCTGACAGCCTTGAGGAGGCTCGCGACATGATCTTGGAGGCAGTACAGAACGGTCTGAATGGTGCCAGTCGCCAATGAACGGGCCCGCGAAAAATGGAGACATAGCAAGAAAGCGTGAATTTTCGTGTACTTTTTTTCAACCATATAACCTCTTTTCCTTTTCCTTCTCACTTGTTCTTATGGCCCTTTATTGAACAGCCCCTCTCATGGCATTTAGTTCTTAACCCTCGAGTTCCCAAATGATGATGTTTCTTCCTTTGAATCATTGACGTCTCGCGGTACGGGCGCCATTACGAATATCGTTGCACCTACTTTCTAGTACGCTGTGATTCTTTTTTAGGGGTCCGATGCATCGGTCTTCGTGGGTCTTTTACCAGAGAGTATGTGCATTTCCATTTGCATTTCCAATTGCGGTTCAGTAGTGGAATCCAGCTCAGCAGTTCGGCGCAAATGAAAACAAGCATCTGATCTTTGCCAGTCCCACGAACTACCGTCCCGATCTTCCCATCAGTAGAACATCCAGGCTCTTCGATACGCAATTCCCTCCTGCAGTAAATGTCCATCTATATAGTTCCTGCCCTCCAGCTTCAGCCACGCCACATTTGTTTACCTATTGACATACATCCGGCTGATCCCGACGCCGCCGATCCATCTGCAACCCCAACATCATAAAGGCACCAAAACTGCCCGTCGTCATGAGCACCGGCCCCCAGAACGCAGGCACAAATTGACCCTTGAGAAGATACCGCCTCATAGACCAATACCGGAAGAAGCCATACCCGAGCGACCACAGCCCCAGCACTTGACATAATCTCGACGCTGAGATGGATTTGGAGAATCCCAGGATTCCAGACTCGACGTGTTCGGAGGCCAGTGCCCGAGGGCGTTCGACCTTGATGGGTTGAGCAGATGATGAGCTGCTTGGACTGGTGCTAGGGACTGCATCCGCGGTGATCGCAGAAGCATTCGTATTCAGTTTGACATTCTGCATGAGAGCAGCTTCCAGGCGAGGAATCTTTGCCGAGATCACGCGGTCAATGGAGTCAAGACGGTCCAGGGCAAGTGCCATGGCGGCGAACCCGAGACCGGCGCGGGTCCATGAGAGAAAAGTGCGCTCGTTGGCGTGATGATCGCGTTGCTGGGAGCCGGTGTTGGGGATGTTCTTTGGGATGAGACGACGGAGGATGGAGGTCATCATCGTGGCTGCAGGTCGGGCTCTGGGAGGATTTCGTCCTGGCCTCGGGCTGTTGCTAAGCGCACGTACCGCGAGGGGAAGGATTTTGTGATAATGCGTATATTCGCTCGATTAATGCATGGATTGACTCGGTGGAGGCTCGCGAGTCGCGACAGTGTTTACATACGGTCCAAGCTTTAAGTCTTGTCATTGAAGGGTCGGAAATTGAAAACCCATGCCTGCATGTGCGGCGGAAAGACAGGTACCCCAGGAGCTACTACGGTAAGTTGATCCACATGAGCTAGGTGATTCGTAGAATCCCCGTTTCTCTGCCCTTGTGTTTATCCATTCTTGATTATAAAGTGGAAGTCACAAGAAGACGACGTTCTTGAACAGTGTCAGCTTCACAAAAAACTCAGCTCGGCCATGGAACCCTCAGATCACTTCCCAACTGCAGGTGGCCCCGATTTGAACGCCGATTGAGCTCGTCTCGGGGTTCAGTCACATGATGTACTCAATCTACAGCATGCAGTCACACATCTCTCTTGCTTGAAGGTTCTAAACGCAGGTAAGCCTCAATCCATAACATGACATGTCAAGATTTACTTCCTCTCTTGCAATGTCCTGGAGTTCATCCATGCATACCTGAGTCTAGGCTGGTTCCTGAATGTCTTTTTTTAAGCTCATTGGAAACGGCTTCTGAATTGGGCGAGACCAGCCGGACTCGGGCGGGAAGCGATGGCGTCATCGCTCCATTCAGTAAATTCGGTCATTTACTAAATTACTACATTTGACATTACGGGTCCATTACCTTACCGTTGTTGAATCTTACGCTTGGTATGCCGATGCGCTTAGGCCTTAGAGTAGTCAGTAGCGCACCACGCAAGTCGAGGACACCACAATGATTCTATTTCTGTGCTGACAACAGGGCTGTCTATGTCAAGATGGATCGCTATCTCAAGAATGAGGTGTTTGATGAGACAAATACGTCAGCGACTGTGAGTGTGAGGTGCTCTGCGGTTCACGCCGTCGTGGGCACGTTACATTGATCTATATACAGGAGGGATCATGACAACAATCGACCAAGTCCATCCTCAGCCATCGTCGCCATGTATTGGGGTAGACAATCTCCAAAGGCTCAAATTTCATCTCAGCGTGAGCCGTTCGTTTACCAGTCCAGGCCATTCAAGTTCAAGGGCAAGCGAAGCAACCGATGCCCCGACTCTTCCACCTTGGGCAGTCGGCCAGCCCGAATGTTGATCTGCAATGACTGATGCAGCAATTTTGGCGCATTGAGACCCTCATCCCTCTCCATTCGCATCTTCACAAACTCGTCTTGAGTGACCTGGTCCCGCAGATGCTTATTCTGCTGGCGTTGATCAGCGACCGTCATCCACGCCGTGGGCTCTCGACCCGCGGGGGGATAGTCGTGACCCGGCCAGATTTTCACATGATCGTCCAGACTCAGCAGTTTTCGACCAGACTGGAAGAGATTTAATGCGTCACCCCCGGGGAAATCGCATCGTGCAGATCCAAGATCGGCATGGAAGAGAGAGTCACCGCAGAAGACATTGTCTGGGGAGAAGTGTTGATTTCTGATCAGCTCACAGAACACCAAGCGACGAAAATCTCAACGGATGGGGTCCCAGAGCCGACTTACCTCCAATTAGATAGCCCAGATGATCTGGGGTATGGCCCGGAAGATGCATCGCCTTGATAGACAGTTGCCCCACGGTGAAGACTTCGTCATCGTCAAACAATCGATCAAACACTCCCGTCCATTCCTCGCGAGCAAGACCGTAGCGCGGTCCAAAGAGGTTTTGCACCTGCTCAATCCGCTTGCCAATGCCGATGGGTGGCTTGTAGCCCTGGCGTGAGGAGAGTCTCTTTTGGAGATACGACGATGAGGTCAAGTGGTCGGCATGAGCGTGCGTTTCCAGGATCATTTCCACCTGGTAATTCTGTTTCTCGACGAGCGCCAGCAGAGCATCCGCGGAGGTGCTCGTGATATTCTGCGTGCAGGCATCGTAGTCGAGAACGGGGTCGATGATGACGGCCTTGGCAGTTGTCGGGTCTGCGACAATATATTGCCATGTTCCGGTCTTGGGTTCAAAGACATTGTGAATGACTGGCGCGACGGGCTCAAGGATAGATTGCCCGCTGCTGGGCTGCGTCATCTGGGGAGACATTCTTGCAAGAGGAGGTTGCGATCTCAGAGATTGAGGCTGTGAGGGTGGTGTCTGAAAGTTTGGATTGTGAAGTCGAGTTGCAAATGCTTGCGTTCTGTCTTGACGAGGCGAGGTAAAACACCGATTATGGACAAGGTGCGATATAGATGCAACGGGGGCGGGTCGGCGGGTCACTGACGATAAGATCCAATAGGTTGAATGTCTTTGTAGAGTAGTCATGATGATAAGAATGCGTCCAGGAACCTCCGGCCTTTTAAATGCTCAGATTCAAGGTTCACGTCGGCGTTCATGTCGCCCAAATACCCTTCTGACATGTTCCAAATGATCGTCTCCCCAGGAAAGAAAGACCGGCGGGCTTCTGGGCAGTGGGCGGGCTTCTGGTCGCCGGCGCCGACGGTGACCGAGTCGGCGAATGCTTGGGACTGGAGTTGGATGGGCGCGAGTGTCATTCCCCGAGAAAGATGAATCATACGACTCACTGACAACTGCCCGAGTCATCCTGTGGCAAATCTACTACCTACTACTCAGCCTGCTGTCATCTACTGTGTGAATAGCAGCCTTCATCATTCCATATGATCGTTCTGTCTTTTCGCTGTCAATGCATCTTCGGATCTCGCCAGGATCAGCCGGACGGTGGGTCGCGTTCACGGTACGGTAAACTAATCGGCCGGTCACTGGTTGAGCTAGAAATGAGGTGATCGTTCCCTTGACTTTTAGGGTCGCTGGCATGGCATCTCCACGGTAGTAGTGATTCTTCTTAATTAGTCTGTTTTTTCCCTTTTCTCATCCTCTCACTTTTCATTCTCTCCGGTCATTCTCACATCCCCCTCGCTTTCTTTTATCCGGGCCTCGCCAACACGCTCATTGTACATAATGCTCGGTCGCCAAGTATCATCGGCCGCACGAGCGGCGGGCCGCACGGCACACGCTCTGCCTCGCACTCGCAACTACGCCACCGTCACCGAGTCTCCCGTCAGTACACCAGGTCGCGCTCACAAAGTCGTGGTGGTCGGCGGTGGCTCAGCTGGTATGGCCATCAGCCACCAGCTCTTGCAGTCCGGCAAATTCTCTCAGGACGACATTGCGATTGTCGATCCCGCCGAATGGCACCACTATCAACCGGGCTGGACGTTGGTTGGCGGTGGTCTCAAGACCAAGGAGGAATTGCGACGACCCCTCAGGGACCTGGCCGATCCGAAGCTGAAGCTTTATGCCGATAGCGTGGCCGCTTTCTCCCCCGAGAACAACGCCGTCACTCTCGGCAATGGCGACAGTCTGAATTACGAGCAGTTGATCGTCGCTCCAGGCCTCGCCTTGAACTGGGGTGCGATCAAGGGTCTGCCCGAAGCGCTCGCGGATGCCACTGCTCCCGTCTCTTCTATCTACGGATATGACTCTGTCAGCAAGGTTTTCGGTACCATCAAGAAGCTCGAGAAGGGGAATGCGATCTTCACTCAACCAGCTGGAGTGATCAAATGTGCGGGTGCTCCGCAGAAGATCATGTGGCTCGCTTTGGATCACTGGAAGCGTGCCGGTCTCTATGACCCGGCCGACCCGGCTGGCTCGTCGATCAAGATCAACTTTGCCACCGGTCTGCCCGTCATGTTTGGTGTGCCCAAGTACAACAAGGCCTTGACCGCGCTGCAGCAGGAGCGCGGTGTGAATGGTCTCTTCCAACACGACTTGATCTCCATCGACGGAAACAAGGCCACCTTCGCCCGTCCTGACGGTCAAGAACAGGTCACCAAGACCTTCGACCTGCTCCACGTGGCCCCCAAGATGGGCGCGCCGGCATTTGTCAAGAATAGCGTGCTCGCAAACGAGGCTGGATTTGTCGATGTCGACGATGCCACCACCCGCCACAAGAAGTATGGCAATGTCTGGTCCGCTGGAGATGCCTCTTCCTTGCCGACTTCCAAGACCGCGGCTGCAGTGACCTCGCAGGCGCCCGTGCTCGTTCGTAACTTGCTGCAGACGATGGAGGGCAAGCAGGCGGATGCGCTGTACGATGGATACACCTCCTGCCCACTCCTGACCGAGTACGGCAAAGTGCTGCTTGCCGAGTTCAAGTACGGCGGTGAGCCCAAGGAGACGTTTGGTGGCTGGTTCGGTATTGACCAGGCCACGCCTCGTCGTTCGTTCTATCACCTGAAGAAGGATTTCTTCCCCTGGGTGTACTTCAACGCCATGGTGAAGGGCAACTGGGCTGGACCTAAGGGATGGATCAACTAGGATCGATTGGATCATAGACATCTTTTTTTTTTGATTATGATTCCCCATGTGATATATTATTTTGCAGGCTAGACAAACAGAAACGACTTGACCAATTCATTGATTCATGCTTCAAAACTCAAGACGTTTTCAATTCTATACTTGCTCAGCCCGGAATACTGCACCCGACCCACCACCTACATCCATAATCGCCTTACCACGCTGCACCACCGTCCAAGATCTACAACCCCCCCTGCTGCATCTTCTCCTTCATCAGCCGATGCAACTCGAAAATCCTCCCCGCCAACTCATCCACCGGCCCTTCCACCTCCACCCCCCTCGCCACCAACTCAATCGGCAACGCCGTCACCGGCGACCCAGGCAACCCCAACTCCGTCCTCCACCCATCCAGCTGCTTCGACGAGCTCGCAAACACAATCCGCCCAATCCCCGCAAACGCATGCGCCGCCGAACACATGGGACAATGCTCGTGGGACGTGTACACCGTTGCGGCGGCGCGGTCCTCCGGCGTCATATTCTGCTGCGCCCAGACGGCGAGCACTCGTTCCGGGTGATACGTGATGTCGTTGGCGGTGCAGACGCGGTTGCGCTCCTCCTTGAGAATCTGGCCCGTGGAGTTCACGAGGATGGAGCCGAAGGGGTGGTCGCCCGCTAGGAGAGACTCATGAGCGAGTTCGATGCAGCGCTCGAGGTAGGCGAGTTCGGGAGCGGTGGGCATTTTGGTTGATGGGAAGGCGATGGGCGGGGTGAGGTAGGGGCGTTTTCCAGCTTCCGAGGGTGAGATGGAACTTGGATGTGTGGGTCTGACTGGACTCTCTGTAATGTTCGAGTAATGAGACCTTCTAAGTTGAGTGGATGGATAGGGCTTCTTGTTTTTCGGTTGAAGTGCGCTATATGAGGATGGAAGAAGGATGAGTATGAGAATTGAAACCAAAACATTAAGACGGACACCAGGAACAGATAAATCGAAGCCAACGAAAGCGCCAAGTCCGAATTGACGTAATTCAACGAGGTGATAAGGTCCAACAGCAACTAATACCCCGCACGTTATACATATGTGCTTTGGGATTGGGGATATCGCTGCTCAACTGGAGGCTATCTTAGATCAATTGGCGTCAATCTATATTTACTGTATACGACAGAATAATCCTATGATTTGCTTGGCAAAATAGTTATATTGTGCCGATTCCACTTGCAACAATTCATCAACCTAAGATGGGTTAGGTTCCACTTTCAAAGTGTCCGTTAGTAGTTACATAATTAGTTAACTTAGTTATGTATAAACTAGTGTTGTACTTCCACATCAGAAGCACTGGTTATTACGATCATAATGCCAAAATTTTCATAGCTTAATCCGAATTGGTGTAGTGGCTAACATCGCCGTCTCTCACACGGCAGCCAGGGGTTCGATTCCCCTATTCGGAGTTTCTTTTCGTTTTTCCGTCGTTGCCCCCACCAGCCTGCGCCACATCTCCATACATCTCGACGGCTGTCATTAGGCCTGTGCCTTTTTCTTCCGTTTTGATACCACTTGACGGACATCAGATACTAATCTTTTCATTTTCAAGTAAGCAATCCGCGTTGATGTATCCACGATTGCACGGACAGGATCGCTGAACGGCCCGAGAGATGACCACGTCAAACTCTATCACTTTCCTGAATTCTCACATGTGGACTTCATAAGTTCATGGGTCTTCAATGATGATGCAATCGAGGATTCGAGGATGCTTTCATTACCTCGACAGTCTTCCCAAAGGCGTAAGAGTCTATATAAATCATGGCTGTAGGTGGTTACAGATGGATACAGTCAAGGGCCAATATTTACGTCACAAGCCTTTTTTATGAAGACTTCTTCCATTCACTTCTTAGGTATCTGCCTATTTCACAAGTCCACCTTTTCTTTGTAGACTTTCGTAACCACGAGCCCCCAATTTTTGCTCTCCTTCCTGCTTCCCCTCCTCCGTCGATCTGTTGAAAAGCAAGGACTCGTCTGCTTGGAGAAGAAACTCCGTCCTTCTCCTTGACTTTGAAATATGACCCAGCTACGTATAGTATGTGACACTGCACTCCTGCGAGAGGCTGCAGATGTGAGCCTGCTCATGGTGCTTTTCACTCTCATTCTTGACCATTTGTACGAAGTGGTCATGATATACCACTTCCTTCACGGGATGTGGCAAAGACTGGAACTTCATCGACTTTCTCTCCCCGTTTCTGAGAAATGCTTCATGGGTTACTTCCCGAACAAGCAAGTACCGTTTGAGAGCACACCGGTCTCAAAAATCCTTCCCCCCTACCGTGGCCGTGAACAAGAACAATTTGTCAGAATTTGCATTGAAAATACCGACATCGAGTACACGGTTCCCAGAGACCTTCTCTGTCAGCAATCGAGCTACTTTTCGGCCATGTTCAACAGTCAATTCATAGAAAGCCAAGCTCGGAAAACAACCATGCGGAAACTTGAAGGCGTGATATCAGTGAACAGCGTTCGAAGTATGGTGATCTGGATCAATAACGGTCGACTTCAATTTAACACAGGAAAGATGAGTCAGTGCATCACAGATGCCATTGAGCTCGCACGTCTCGCTGACTTTTGCGACATCAAGAGCCTTCAGTCCGCCATCACGGCTCACGTCAGACAGATGCTCCTCAAGCACATGCAACAGAGGATGAAAAGGGAATATGGGAATGTCGATCTACACACGAGATGGATAACCGAAGACCACATCATGTCCGCAAGCCACCTGCCACAAGGACACAGCTTGCGTTGTCTTCTCGCATCAGCATCAGTTGAGGCGTTCCTCAAATCTCCCAAGTATAAATTTGAGCGAATGATTCGCGAGTGTCCGAGTTTTGCCTCCGACCTTCTCGCAGATATCAGACAAGCCTTGAATGGCCGACAAGATCACCGGCCACATCGGATCGTGTGTGCCAGAGACCCAATTGACAAGCAATATTTCCCGCTCAATAGTACTCACGGCTTTAATGTGTCCGAACGGGCTACTAGATGGGAAACGATCTTACCGGACAAGACCTCGTCGAACGCTAGCATGCGTCGCAAGATGGTTTTCTTTGCACGTGATGTTTGTGATCAGTTTGCAGAGCAGCGACGAACCCAATGATGAATTGTCGACATTTTCAATGAGACCTGCGATACTTGTCCCATCTTGCGCTGGAAATGACTAATTACTTGGAAAGTCCAAGTGATTTGTAAAAGCCGTGGCTCAGACCTTTCTCATACATCTTTCGTTGAAAGTCATGGGGGCTTCCACTCACTCGCGCACACATTTTCGAGCACGGTCCCGGATGCTCTTCCCTCTGTGTCATTGCTTCCCGGCACAACCACTTCGAACGATGTAGTCATGGATAAAAAGATCACTTGCATGTGGATGATCTCGCTTCGTATTTACAAATTAGGAATGGCAAGTTCAAAATTTTGTAGACATCTTCTCCCGTCTTCAGTATGGATGTTGGGTACGGTGGGCAAGTCATCTTCATGATAATGATGGGCATTATCGTTCCACATGGAGTCGAAGCAGGATGCTTTTAAAAAGATTGATATTCTGTTCATAGAGCTACAGCCCAGGTAAACAGTCAACGAGGGAAGAAAGAATTGGTGAGAGTGTTCAATTGTCGGATAAAATGTTCCACCACGTTAGCATGTAGGTAGCCCTAGGTAGTAGGCCAGCGGACTCGTAGAATCACATGATACCTAGCTATCGAATCTGTTCTGAAGGCTCGAGAGTGCCCACGAGTAGCTTCCTGTGAGTTCCGGCAATTGCCCTACGGGCATACGGAACCTGGCTAGCTGATTTCACATTCTTTGTGCCCGGCGAGTTCCTGTCCAGAACATGTCATCTTTCACCACTCTGGCAGGTACACACAAGCCACTCTGTTTTAAGTACCTACCTGTCGCCTTCTCTTCGCGACCTCCAACTCACTCTCCGAAAATCTCTGTACTGAACTCGGGTCTCTTACTGATGGCTCCGGAATCGAGATCCCCTACCAGCATGAAATCTGCCGCTGAGGAAGATTCGCTGGATATGGCGAATATGACAGAAATGCCTGAGAATTTTGAAATTACCTCTGAACAAATGGTGAAGGAGTGAGTCTTTCCGTACAGGTTGGGCAATAATTCCCAATCTAATCTTGCCCTTGACCTCTACGCTCACAGAAATTGCAACTCTACAGAGTGATGCCTCTTTTCCACGGCCCGTTTGTCAAAATGCGGTTGAGGCACACGGACCTCGAATACACGGTCTCTAAGCCTCTCCTTTGCAAAGCGTCGCCTTATTTTGACTCTATGTTCAAAGACAATGAGATTGGAGACGTGGAACAGATCATCACTCTGGATCCCATCGACGGGGCAGTCTCCAAAAGAAGTATCGAGGGAGTCCTCCAGTGGATCTACACGCGGCAGATTCATTGCGAGGCTAGCCTTTCCAGGGCCGATGAAATTGCGAGCGCCATCGAGATAGCCAGGCTGGCCGACTTGTGGAGAATCGCAGGGGCCCTCAGGGACACTCTCGCCGAGCGTATCAAAAAGGCCGTCCTCGCATCCCGTGGGAAAGCATTCAAGAAAGTAAAGGCCGTGATCATCACCCGCCAGCATATCTTCTCTGCGGGATATCTTCCACAAGATCACGCCGTGCGACGTATTGTCGTTCAAGCCGCTATGGGAGCCTTCTTGAGGACTGACGGGGACTGCTACGGGCGGGAGATACGAGAGCATCCGTCGTTTGGTGCTGATCTGTTGCAAGAATTACGGCCGCGACTCAATCAGCTCATACGGAAAGGCCAAAGGGCTGGAATTGCCGACCCGCTCGATGGAAAGGGTTATCTCTGTCTACGTTTCTGCGAGTCGAATGGGGAGTGAATGGTTCGCGGACAAGGCAACAAAAAAACTTGTGTGGCAGCCTACGGTCTAGTAGGATTGCCATGCACACATTGAACGAGACATCAATAGAACAAGCCCAGGAGAAACCTAGATGCTGACCAGCATAGATTCAGTGCTCTCTCTCGTTGTTTCTCGTTTCTATTGCTCTTGATAGATTGCAAACCTTTTTGACCATTCCTTGTCTGACTGGCTTTTTGAGGTTCCTGGATTATTGAGCAACCCATTATATTTGGCTTTGTGTATTGTGATCAAATCTGGTACTGACTTCTGTGTTGAATCTTGTACCGATCAACTTACTACGGTGTGAATGATGGAGTCCACCTGAGCAGACTGCTGCTTACCACGTTCCATGATTAGGTAGGTATGAACTGAACGCTGGGAAGATTATGAAATGAATGCTGGGAAATCAAACTCAATCGTACCCCGCAGTGTCAATTAGAAAACTTCTTGGGGAGGGCGTATCGAGTATAAAGTAGGGTCAAGGGTGATATTGCTGCTGGTGGACATTGTTTTGCATGAGTTGAAAGAAGTCCTCGACGAGGCTGTTTGGGAAGCTCAACGAGAGGTATGCCGCTATGGGGATCGTCAAGATTGCATGTGAATGTTATCGCAAGGGAAAACAAGGGTAAAAGTAACATTGAAATTGACAGTGGTCACCCAAGAAAAACCCAAGGGATTGACTACTTTCAATGCAAACCAATGTACATTGGAATCAGAGAAAATCAATCTTGTGGCATTATTTCACTCCATTAGCCATTGACCCTGTCTATAACTGCTCTTCCATTTTGCAAGGTAGCTCTGAACATCAGGAAGGGGGCCCTCTTGAGATCCCCCCTCACAGAAGAAGATACACCAGAGGAAAGGGAGAGGGTATTATTTTCCTTGTGTCGGTCTTCTTTCGCCCATCCTCTTCACCTTCTCGGCCGCCTTCTTGGTTTCGTGTGACTCGTATAGCTAGGAATTGTTCAATTCTTCCAATCTGAGATGAGATCCGATCCCATGCTCGCGTTGGAATTGTTCCCTTGGCGCTCAGCAGACTCGCATCATATTTACTGGGACTGCTGCTGGGAGTTGACATAGTGGAAGGCACCGTAGGCGATGAGACCACCGAGCAGGACGATGGCGTAGAGGCCGACGCCGAGGCTACCGGAAGATGAGGAGGCGGAGGCGGAGGAGCTGCTGGTGGAGGCCTGGGCCTTGGGGGCAGGGTCGCCGGGCTGTGAGGGAGAGTTTAGTACGGAGGCCAAGAGAAGCGTGGAGGAGAATGCGCCCTGCTAGAAAGATAATGGACTGAAGGGGTTTAGTACATACCATGCGCTTCACGTTGCCCACGAGCAGACCATCGAGGATCTCACGGGCCTCATCAGAGTGACCGACATCCTCAAAGGCCTCGGAACCGTCCTGACCGCCGACATCGAGGAGGACCTCCTCACCACCGCTGAAGAGTGACTGGTCAGCTGGTCGCTCTCGGACTGGACAGAAGAGCGTTGTGCACGATGGACGGCGTGCATATGTAATTGAAGTGATCGCGGCAGCTGGGCGATCCTTGCCGCCACGGGGGTAATGTCGCAACCACCGCCGTGGGGGCCAATTGACCGCATGGACACAAGTGGACACGTGTGTGTAACACGGCGCACCGAGAGAAGATGAAGGGTGGGGTTCAATCAACGTACGGGTGCTCGTCAACGAAGCTGGTGACATCGTAGACCTTCTCGTGAATGATCATGTACAGATCCTTCTTCGTGTTGTGGGCGGCGACCTCGGTGAGGGTGAGTTCCTTGGTCTCAGACATGATGATGGAGAGATGAGCGGCGAGCGACTGGAAAAGTGCGGAGGATTGAAGAGTCAGATTAGCCTTGAAATTCAATGAGGAAAACTTGAGGAAACGATTGATGTGATCGGTCAAGCAATGGGAGAAATGGGTGAAAGATCAAGTGGTCTATCTCGATAGGAGGACGATGGCCAGAGACGTGAATCGGAGGGCGAAAAAAAGGGCCGATAGGAGGCGGGTCAACGGGAAAAAAAGGTACGGGGGGGGGGGCAGATAAGAAAAGGAAAATGGGGGGCGAGCCAACAAACAAATACTTGCGGTCAGGACACTCACGTTGAGAAGCAAGAAGGACCGAAGAGACAATGGCACGGAGATACAGTAGACCAGGACGGAGAAGTGAAGTCGAGAATATGGGGAGGGGGAAGGAGTGGAAAAAGATAGGACACGAGAATAAGCCGAGAGAAAGAGAGTCGAGCTGGACTCACCCCGACTTTTGACTTGACCCGTGCTGGTACGAGGACGAGTACTTTCGGAGGACTGCCTGGCAGTAAACTGACTCTTGGAGAAGCTAAGGTACCAGTCTCCTCGGGGTCCATGGAGGGTCTCCCGGTAGTCGGTACATCTCCACCACTCACAGACCCGAGAAGAGAAGGCGGTCACTCCACTGGACAGACCGCCTTACCCATCAAGAGCTGTACCTCGCCTTCAAGCGGATCTGCAATTCTGTTGAGTAAACTGGAAACCCTCCTCGAGGTGGCCACAATGTTGATTATCTCCTTCCTCATTGGCGTGAATGTCCAGGAAAGCACGGCGACATGACTAACCGTGCTGATCTCCGACCGTCACCCACGGACCTGACGACCAACTGGTTCTCAGGTGCACAACTTTGAACCTTAGCCCCGGAATATTGAGGCTGACTCAGCCTGTCTCCCTCGGGCATCTCGGTGCCGTTGCCGTGAATCTCACCCGGTCAGGTGAATCCGAGGGGGGTTGAGCCGGGGCTATTCAGGATTCGAGCCTGTTGAAGACTAGGCAGCTGATCAAAGTGTGATAGACTCAATATCCACAGAAAGCAAGTCGCGTGCTTCACTGACGTAGGTATACATCCTATCGACTGGTGAATATAGCAATAGACTCTATTCTCAAGAATGTCCCTTGTGACATTTGAAATTCAATGATAACCCGAATGGGTATAAATGGTAAGTTAGTAGATTTATGCTGAGCGTATGTGAAGTTGCCGAGGTGCATTTCCATGGGAAAGCACAAGTACCGCAGAGACACATGCTTCTCAATTTATGAAGGGTTTGGATGACGACTAGGTAGCACCACATATGAGAAAGATGACGCAGGACCCTTTAAGCCGAGCAATCGCTCCGGAAGATCGGTCTCGGTTCAACTACCGATTCTCTAGTATATCTACTAGGTAGTTGACAGTAGGTACTAGGTAGTAGGTAGTAGGTACTAGGCACTAGGCAGTAGGCACCAGAAAGACATACATCAAGTACAGTACTCGTTGAAAGCTACATGACCTCAATGACTTTCACCATCCATGTCTTATCACTCGTGTGACATCTTACCTCTAGCGAATCAATATCATGACTCCGACACTTGGAGGTTGCCCTACTTCCAGTCAGTACGCTTCTCGACCATGTCAAACCACAGTCGGCAATTTGCCATTTCGCGGCTGCACTTTTTCACGCAATCATTGTGAAGCAAAGCTGATGTGTTCTCATTTATATCTTATGGAAGCAGACACTGGACCAATATCGGGCGTTGATGGTTTCTGATTTCTAGTCGTACTACCCTAGTACTCAGAAGTTGCTGCTAAGAGCTAACTAACTTAGTACTGTAGTTAGTAGTTACTGCTACGTTGTTGACTTACTACTTTAGTACTTACTGTACGTAACATACTACTTACTCTTAGTACCTGATTGACTCGTCTTTACCACGATCAAATCAATAAAAACATCTTTGTGTCCCTCCCATTCCATCTGCTAGTATCGACGTGGGTCCCGTCCACCCTTCCAAGTCCAGACCCTCTCGCCGACAAGCCGTCTCCATGATCCGAACCGTCTTATCAGCCCTCGACAGAGCCGACAGGCGACAGACTCGACAGACTCGACAGTCGACACACCCTCGGGCGGCCGCTGGCACGGAATCCACGGAGACTCCGCACTTCCGCAGTCCGCCCCATTCCCATTCCCAGAACCGGTCGAGTGGGCCCGCCGCGCACGCCAGTTGCCGAGACTGGTTCCCAGGTTTCGCGACCGCGGAATCGATATCAGTAAGGAACAATAACACTGCTAGGTAAGGTTGTGGAGTAGTTGCGAGTCTAGAGACTACTGGCGAGTGATCAACACGCAACTCAGTACACGTGCAAGAAGGTATACAAGTGACAGCGCCATTCAACGTCCGACTTGGACTTGTAGAAAAGATGCATGCAAGGATCTGCATCGAGCCGGGTGATTCTAGTGGTGACGGGCCTATGGTGTCTGGATAGGCATGAGGACTATGGATTTTCCCATTTGTGCAAATTGTTATACATAAGGTAGTAAACCTGTCCAGGCCGGATGGGCTTCTAAAAGGGCTGAGTTGGTGACTTTTTTTTCATTCTAGGCAATGCGTTGACTAGATTGAAATTAGTGCTGTACTGTACTATACGAGCTGTACCTCCATTTGTACGAACATGCATTTGCAGTGAAACATCCACACATCTCATCCCGGGAAATGCTTTCTCGGCATCGTGTCTATCCAATCATCGTGACAATCGTAATATGCAGATACAAAAGAAGGAAACAGACAATGCAAGACGCAAGGGAAAGAGGCAGACTCGGACGAGGCCAGAAAATCACAGATCCAGCAGTTCGGGATTGTGGAGACACGCAGTGGGAGAGACAGAAAAAAAGTCATAAAATATTGGGGATAATTGAGGTCCGACGATCAGTCCGTCGTCTATGTCTAGACCACCAGTGCAGGGAATCTCAACATCACCGAACAAAAGAAAGGCAAAGAACAGAACGGAAAAGAGCATCAAGGGGAAGTAAACAGTATCAAGAACGCTCACGCTCATTTCGCTGGAACTCGCTCATAAAACACAATGTACGCCTGTTCATTTTGCAATCGATCGCGAGGTCGAAGATCCCGTGGAGAAAAGTCAGTCACTCGATCATCGTCAAACTTTCGCCAGCACTGTCGCTCCGCATCACGGACCAACGACACATAATGTCCGCTGCCCATGGAGGATCCAATGTGCCGGAGCACACCAAAGGCATCATATGTAAAAGGCGGAGTCGCAGGGCCTGTGGAGGAACCCAAACCAGAGTCACCAGAAGATTTGGCCTGGGGATAAGGGACAATGTAATCATCCATACGAAGGCCATGGAGGGGAAATTCAATCGGGGTGTGAATCTTGCGTGCGCTCTGTGTCTTGGACGCCGAGAAGCGCTTAAAATGGACAACAAGAATTTGTGGCGCCCGCGTAACAATAATCTGTTTCGTCGCAATGCGATCACACTTGCAATGGGGACATTTCCAGACTTCATCACCACTCAGCATCTCCTCTTGACAGTAGCTTCGAAGACACTGGTAGATATCGCCGGTGCCCTCGGTAGGTATTTCCACACTGATGCTGTAGAACGCTTCATAGGTGGTGGAAGTTTGACGGCAGGTGGTGCACTTCAATCGACTGGCGTGCTGACCTGCAAACAGTGAGGAGATGAATGAATCTTCGCGGTGACTATATCGATTCCATTCAATCTCAGAGACCTTTTGTACAGGCATTCGCTCACGTTGCATTTCTTGGGATGTGGTCAAAGGCCGAAGTGGATTGCGCTGCCAATTGATATTCAAGTCCTCGTGCAGACAGTC
Organism: Penicillium ucsense; assembly: GCA_014839625.1. Lineage (NCBI taxonomy): Eukaryota > Fungi > Ascomycota > Eurotiomycetes > Eurotiales > Aspergillaceae > Penicillium > Penicillium ucsense. Next base: position 500,395 of record WIWV01000003.1, read on the forward strand.
CACGAGGAAATCAAAGAACTCCTTGGCATCCTGCTGGCGATCAATCGCCCACTCCCGGTTCAAACGACCGCAAAAGTTCCGGAATGAACTAGGCATGATCACCTCTACGTCACCTTTCCACAATGATCGGATGAGGTTTGCATATAGACCAGGCATTACTCCTTGCGATCCTTTCCAGTTTTTCTGCACATAGTGTCGGTACCGGTCATCGATGAAGAACTTGCTCATCATGACCGTTGCATTGAGACATTGAAGCGTCGAGTTCATGTAACATGTCACGCCAAAGTTGTGAAGTCCAGTGCGTGGAAGCTTGAGCCGGCTAAGATACGAAGACGAAGTGTACAGAGGGGCACGGTTCGCGGAATTCTGTCGCTGGACGTGCGGCTGGGCATGACGGCCGTCAGAGACACCGCTGTAGCTCGGACGAGAGACGGCAGGAGGGGGCCGCAGTGGTGCCATCGGAACTGGAGCGGAAAATCTAGATGCAGAGTCGACACTTCTGCGAGAATCTGGATGCATCATTGATTGTTGAAGTTGGTGTGGCTCCGGGAAGCGACGCAAGAAAGCCTCATAAGAATGTACCAACGGAGTAGGTGGCTCTCCATCGTCCAGCTCTTGGTCGTCCTCCGGCACACTTTCTTCCTCGAGATAGTGGCTCGTGTCAATTTCTTCCTTTCTCGACCGTTCCAACCAGGCCGATAACTCCTCTGAGTTGAGTGGCGTGAACTCACGTAAACGTCTTTTACGGACTTCGAAGCTGGAGTTGGCACTGGCCATAGTGGGGACTCGCCCCAGAGGTTTCCCCGGTCTTGGACGGGTCCGTTTGCTCTGCAGAGAGCCCATGACAGCTGCTGTGGACGATGTCGCAAGAGACTGAGGACCTACTAAGTCAATCCAAGCGTCCAGCCCGCCAAGGAGCAAGGCCGGAGGCCGGCCTGCTTTCAGAGGCTTGTACTCGTTGAATTCGTATAGAGTATCGTGAAGAGCCCTTAGATGTGGCGCCGAGGTACCCACTGGGGAACCCGCAAGATAGCTGACGGATGCCGTCTGCTGGTCGTAGTAGACCACAAGGTCAAATTCGTTCCTTCGCTCAAACAGTGCTTGCTCGTAATCAGGAGAGACGACAAGGCGTTCTTCAAGCTCCTCGGCCGAAACATTTTCCTTGAGTACAATTGGCTCGACGCATATCACCGACTTGGCGTATATGTGGCCAAGGTCGAATTGATCTCGAGGGCGAACATCTATGACCAAGACACTAAATCTGCGCAGATAGTCCATCAAATCGTGTGCTGTAATGTGCGTGTTGTACGGCAGATCGGGGGAGTTACTGCGGGTCTCCCGAGAAGAACTGCCTCCGTTCGGAGTACGTGTACGGTATGTATGATCATCGGTGCTCCGACTCGGACTTTCGCGTGGGGAGTTTGCAAGCTGCGAATACCTTTGTGGTAACGAGCGTGCGCTCTCTGCAGAAGTCCCAGGCGGGTTCGAAGGCGGAGGTTGATTAGGTACTGTGTAGATCGGACTGTAAGCTGGATCGGGCGCGCGCGGCATTGAGGTGTTGATCGGGACCTTGGGCGGAACAGAGGGGAAGTGAGTCGAGGAGTCCATGGTGCGAGGGCCTAGAGGACGATTGTAAGGCGTTTCCGTAGCAGATGTCTGAGTTGTTGTGACCGTATTTCTAGCACGACCAAAAAATTGGTCCGAAGATCCTCGCAAGGCTTGCACAGGAGAAGACGCAGCATTGACTCCGGTTCCATCGGCATTTTTCAATGTCTTGAGTCGTGCGAATCTTTCCGCCAGTGAATCTGCTGTGGCCGCCGAGAGTCTTCGATCGTCTCTCTCTAGTCCGGCCGTTTGCTGGAATTGTGTTGGACTCGGCATTCTGGTCGAAGCCTCGAATGGACGATTGTTTTCCTGATTCCGGTCGGGACCTGAATTATGCAGCGATGTTGACATGTGTGCCCTTGTTGGCTGGACATTGCTTCTTAGATTATCTTCGATGATCTCTTGTTTTATCGTATCCATTGTTGCTTGTTTGCTCCGCACTGACTGCGACAAGATAATCGCATTAGCATCACTCTTTGAAATATATATAAGATATTCCCGAGTCGTCTGTGTCGTGGATCTCGGAGCAGCCGTGAAAGCCCATCAATCACCTTGCACATACCATCATCAGAGCCGCGAACTGCTTGTATAATTCTGGTGTCCGCGCTTGTATCGTAGGATATCCGGGGTGCTGAGGGATCAGGTTGATGGTGATTTCGGAGGCGCGCAGATACTGTATGTAGGCCCTGTCAATATCGACTCCATCCGCAAGCACTCGTGATTGTTGAAAAGCCGCCGCGGCAACCCCAAGGAGGTCTTCGATCTAGAACAGGTCGAGTCAGCAATGCCTGATCGCGCGCAAACCCGGGACAATTGAATTCTGGCACTTACCGAGCTATGCTCGCTCACATTCAACAGCGCAGCCTGGTCCTGCAAATCTTTGATGTTTGGGAATCTTGGTGGAGGTACTGGACGGGTGCCGCCTCCACCAGAATCTGGTCTAATGCTTGGGCTGGTGGTATGCACCGTGCCCCCCACCGAGTAAGGACGGCTGTCCTTCCATGGTGATCTGCCTGGTGGAGAAGGGAGAGCCGCCGCATCGGAGGGCATGGTCATGGCAAAGAAGCGCTGAGCTCGGAAATATCTCAACACATTTTCTTCTCGATAGTAATGTGAGTTGAAGATAGTGTGGACGGGTCTCAAGGCATCCACGATTCCAGAGATCAAAAGGATCTCCTCACAAGCAATGGTCCCAGGCACTACCTGAGTAGGGTAGCCATCGGGCGGGTCTGGGGTACCACGGAGGGACATCATTAACATGCCCGCTTTCACCGCCCCCGCCTATGACGCCAGCAGCTTAGTCACTAGCTCCGGCGGGCAGCCTGGAGCTCACTCGGGCTCTCTGTTGTTCATTCGGCGCATGCAGGCTGCCTTGCTAAATCTCATCTTGACCCAATCTTGGAGAATATCGTACGCGTAGCACGCGTGTTGCCCATACTTTTCCCATCATGGCTGGCTGGTTCTCGTCTGCCTCGCCGCTCGATGAGCAGATCGAGCGAGCGACGGGCTCCTCGCTGTAAGTACCTTATCTTGCATCTGGCTCAAACAAGCAAAACAATGTCGTGCAAGCCGGCATAGGGCTCAGGGGAACACGATTGAGGCGAATAACTAACATAGTTTATAGAGAGGATATTGCGCTCAACCTCGAGATATCTGACATGGTGCGATCGAAGAGCGTTCAGCCCAAAGAGGCTATGCGTTCCTTGAAGCGTCGTCTAGAGAACCGAAACCCGAACATTCAACTGGCGACACTGAAGGTTTGCAGTACAACCATCTCCAAAGCGCATCATAGCACCAGCTAATCAATCTGTCAAACTCCCCCAGTTGACCGATACCTGTGTCAAAAATGGTGGCACCCACTTCCTGGCCGAAATAGCGTCGCGTGAGTTCATGGATAATCTAGTGTCGCTCTTGAAGTCCGAAGGCGCGCCGCTCAACCCGGATGTGCAACGGAAGATCTTGGAACTTGTACAAAACTGGGCTATGGCATCCCAGGGTAGGATGGACTTGGCGTATCTCGGGGAAACCTACCGCAAGCTCCAGAGCGAAGGATTTCAATTTCCACCAAAGACAGAGATGAGTGGGTCGATGCTGGAGAGTAATGCTGTACGTTGTGCCGATTGTGTCCCCTCTATGCCTGCGAAAGACCTATGTTGAGAGCTTGGCTGACTCGGATGTTTAGCCGCCAGAGTGGATCGACTCCGATGTCTGCATGCGCTGTCGGACCGCCTTCAGTTTCATGAACAGGAAGCATCATTGTCGAAACTGCGGAAACGTATTCGATCAGCAATGTTCAAGCAAAGTACTCCCACTCCCACATCTTGGAATTCTTCAACCTGTGCGAGTCGATGACGGTTGTTATACCAAGCTCACATCGAAGTCACATGCCCCAGCGGGCCTGTCGGATCGATCGGCGTTCAAGAATCATTCAATCACCAAGTCAAACTCTATGGAGCCCCGGGGTGCCAAGGCGGACACGAGCTTCGATGACGATTTAAGGCGAGCACTGCAGATGAGTCTCGAGGAAGCTGAAGGCAGAGGTCCAACAGGCTTTGTGCCCCAGACTGGCAACGCACCCCAAACCATCACACAAACTTCTACATCGGCACAGGCACCTTCGAATGATGAAGAGGATGACGCCGATCTGAAGGCTGCAATTGCAGCGTCGCTTCGAGACATGGAAGAACATAAGCAGAAGCATGCAGCTACTTTGAAAAGCAATTCTCCACCTTCCGCAAATTTCCAGGATTCATCCGATTCCGCCCCGCTCACCAAGAACCCGTACGAGCTCAGTGCCGTTGAAGCAGAGAACATTCATTTATTTGCGACCCTCGTGGATCGTCTCCAGCACCAGCCGCCAGGGACTATTCTTCGCGAGCCGCAAATTCAAGAATTGTACGAGAGCATCGGCACACTCCGACCCAAGCTGGCACGGAGTTATGGTGAAACAATGAGCAAGCACGGTAAGATCGACAGAAATGGAAGAGAATCAAGCGCTGTGACTCTTTTGCTAACCATTGATCATGATCAGACACACTTCTTGACCTTCACTCGAAGCTCTCTACTGTCGTTCGCTATTATGACAGAATGCTAGAAGAGCGTTTATCTAGTGCTTATTCTCAACATACGCTTGGCTATGGCGGTGCTGCTGGTACTGCGCCATACCCTGCAATGCCTCACATGGCCGCTCATGCGCCCGACTTACAAGCTGGTGCCGAGAACTTCTATTACAGCGGCGCTGCCGAGCCCTCTGCAGTAAGCGCCCAAGCTTACGGACCGGCAGCTCACAACAATTGGAGTCAAAGCCCATACCCTTCTCTCGGATCGGCTCAACAACATAGCAGTGCGGCGTCCAACAATCAAACAGCTCCAGCACCGGCCGGTGCTTCTCAGTACTACGCCCCGCACCCAGAGCCAGAGCAGACCCAATCTTACTATACTGAACCTACTCATCATTCCTCTCCGGCGCCGCGGTCTGACTCTCAGTATCCGCCCAACGTAGGGTTCGCCCCAAGTGCGCCTGGTGTCTATTCTACCGAAGCAATTCAATCTCCTCCCCACGCGGGAGCGGCTCCTGAAGCTAACCAAAATGCAGCCGGGGCACCTCCTCATTCCTACTATCACGCCCCTCAGCAAGCCGGGGCAGCATCTTCGGGGTACCCTCACGTCGGCGCGGGTCAGCCGGGTGCCTACTCGAACGCTACCCCAACACAACTTGCTCCCTCACACCCTCCACCCCAGCCTGTGGAAGAGAGCTTGATTGAGCTCTAGTTCGTCTGCAGCTTCCCTTGATGATGGGTTCAATTCTCCATCGTCGGCGGATACGCCCAACCACGCTTCCTTCTTGTCTCGGCTACTTCCCTTTCTCGCTAACAATCTCAGCGTACTCAATGATACCTCAGACATTTTTTGCTTCTTGATTTCACTTTCTTTTCTTTACACTCAGTAAGCAGTGTCTAGCTGTCCTCGCCTAGACAGCATTCCATATCATTTTCCGGATCGGGAGTATGTAGATCGAGAAGTGCGGGAACTCCAGCTTTTCCCCACAATTGATGGACCTGGTCCGAACCTTTCACGATTGTTAGTGATACGTGCACACAATACGAGACTACAATGAATCTTCAAGTGTCTAATGATGGTGGGACTGCGTATGTCGAATCGGCAAGTTTGTATGTAGTGTATAGTGTGTACTGTTGGCCTTCCCCTAGAGCCTAATGGCAGTACTAGTTCCGAGTAGAATGAGGCTGACTGGGGGTGTGCCATTTGAAGAACTAATGTAAGACTATATTGATGTATTCCTAAGTTGAATAAGGTACTGCTCTAAGCACTCTCGTCTCTTCCGGTCTTGCCTGGTGCATAAGACGTTGACAGAATTCTCGCTGTTGTAATGAGCCGGCCAGCCATCTGCATGGTTACATGATGGTTGTGCAATTGTGCATTACGTATGTACATGTACCTCCATCTCTGACGATCGTGTAACCGTACCCGAAGTACTGTACTAATGTACTTCACCGAAGGCCCCCCATCGCCGAAGACAGCGAGGCGAGTGCAACTCCCCCAACAACGTTCCACACTCTTCTACCATCGCACTTCCTTTGTCAACTACCGCATCTCTGGTCCCCTCACTTCTCGTCGACTTCCCTCTGCGCTTCACCTCCCGTCCTGTCTCTTGGTCTCCGCGGCCTTCTCCCCGTCATCGGCACTACCACCCACCTTCTTGCACAAGTGTCTCCATCGACCAGCGGTGACTCCATAAGCTCATAAGGCTCGAGCGGGGCGGTGTGAGCGCCTCCCTGCATCTGAGCTCCGGACAATCCTGTTGCTTTTTCGTCTGCACGTCCGAGCTGCAGTGCGACCTGCCCTTTTGCCTCGGCCAATCCCCTTCCATGTCCCCCCGGTTCGTTGACTGATTTTATCCGCCGCTCTCTGGCGAGCCTTTTGCCGCCATGCCAACCAACACCTCCTCTCCGGTTAAGCGTCCCGGTCTGGGCCGCCGCGCGGTGTCTTCACATGCGGTTGTCACGAGGTCTCAGTCCAACTCCAGCACCAACACGAACGAGCTGTCTCAATCTCACTCCTCCAGGTCGACCAGTACCGCCAACATTCACCACAAGGCCCATCGGGCACATGTCGTCGGAGGCGGCCATCGCAATCACGGTCGCAATCCATCATTCGGCAAAAATCTCAACAAGCTACAGCGCTTCCAATTAGGCGCCGAGACCACCGCCCGTCATCATCAGCGCAAGAAATCCGCCCCCGTAACTCCTATTGCCAGCCCCAAGGGTGAATCGCATGTACGCTGGGCCGGACCTGTAAATGACCACCCTGCCAACCCGTCGATGAAGAGGAATTACTCGACGCCGGTTCTCCGACGCAATCATTCGGCGATTACGAAGAAGGCATTGGTCACCGATCGACCCCTCACGAGTGCAGGAAGGAAGAAGTCCGTTGGATTCGAGCTGGCTGAAGATGACAACGACGACACCGAGGAGTGGGAGGATACCACACAGTCACCCGAAAGTACGAGGCGTAATTCAGTTGCGCCTTCGAATCAAAGTACCGAGAACACGCAGGTCTTGGTCGACCCGCTGACCTTTGTGAAGCGACCTTACCCGCAGATCCCTCGGGCCACCAGTTTGCCTGATTCTATCACTAGCAAGCTCGTCAGAGAAGAGCTCGACCAGTACTCCGATAAGGAAAACGAGCACGACGAGGAACACGAGCATGAGCATGAGCACGGCGACGACAACGACGATCGCGAGACGGACGCAAAAGGAACAGTGGACGAGTCGCAAGTGCCCGGCCAGTCAGCTGTGGCAGACCAAGTTGACATTGCAACACGTCTGATGAGGCCGTCGCACTCGGCCAAAGCTCCGCCTGCCATGTCATCTATCTCCGCAGTCGCAAAACCAGCCGACCCGACCTCGCGTGGCACCTCTTTGAACCTGACTAGTGGCCTCAGTGCTGCGCGGCGGAACTTCTCTACCTCGAACTTGTCGATAGCTCAACATGGCAGCAGCAGTCAACCCGGCGCTACGTCATCCTCTATGGAAGGCGGTGTTTCCAGATTTATTATGAGCAACAAGTCTGGCGTCCAGTCCTCATCAAGAAATGACTCGGATCCGAACACTCCTTCCTCTTTTCTTCCACACTATCACCCGCAAACACCCCCTTCTCCGAAGATCTCTAATGGCCGAGCCGTTGCCTCCCCAGCACGACCTCGGGGTCTTGATTTGCCTTCTCGAACGCAGCAGAAATTGTGGCTTCAGCGGACAGCTACGCTGAACAACTCTCCGCCCGACTCTCACGGCCTGTCTGCAACTGTTACTCCTTCAACTATTGATACGTCCTTTGGCAATGGGTCTACATACGAGGGAGGGCCCTCCACAATTGGCGGCGCCCGACCTGGGGGACTCGGCAATGACACCGAGGCCCGTCGCATCCGCAAAGCGTATGAAAAGACGTCCTTGGAACTGACGGTAGCTCGTCGATTTCATTCACCTACTGCTGAGAGCTTCCAGCGTCTTCGCGCCATCGCCCGTGCCACCAAGACTCGGGTGGTCAACACCGAACATGCATCTGCTATGGGCAAGCCAGTGAAGTCGGAGCCATCTCTGACTCTTCTCCAGAAAGCAAACCGACCCACTCGACCGGGTTCTGGCTCGGGCTCTGACAATCGGCGATCAGCCGCCGGTCTTCCACTTCCCTCCGAGGACACCGCAGCGCAGAGCGACCCCTCTGATGCTGTCCCAGCCGGAAGCTCTTCTCACCCTGCCCATCGTCTTCTTTCCACTTCCGATGAAGCGACGCATGGCTTGGCGACCGATCATTCTCCCGATGACTTCCCTGCCCTTAGTGAGACTGACCTGATGATTCGACGTATGTGGGAAACTCGAGAGGTCGCCACCTCAGGCTGAGCGTGAATCGCGTCTCTTTCATCACCAGCATCACCATAATTTTCAATCCTGTGTTCATGTCCACATTCATGGTAGCTCATTCGTGTCTTCTTCGCTCTCGGGCGCTTGATTCGGTCAATTTAGCATGCGGGACCTTTTTGTTTGTAGCTTTCTTTTTTTTTTCGCCTCTTCGAACTCCTGATTCTCCGCACATATAGGCAGAATGTGCTACTTTTTCTTTCGGGGCTTGCACTTTGGAGTCATCAGCTCATTTTCAGCGAACATGACAACTTCTATCAATAATGAATGCATTTATCCATCTCATCCCCTGAAAGTTTACGCGTCCGAAAGTAGTGCGAGAGTTAACTGAAACAAGGGGGCTAAGAGAAAACCGTTCCCCTAGAATATTCGGATTCAAGAGCTTCGTAAGCACATCATTCGTGGTGCAGCACGAAAGGTCCGCTCACTGTATTTTTCAAGTCCCACTTGGCTACCTACCAAGCCAAGCAATGCAATAACAGACATCTGCCATGGAGTATCGAGCACAGAGCAGTATTGAATGAAGTAGAATAACATGATAAAACCGGGTATTTACAACATATCCAATGTTAGACTCTTCATAAATGTCGTGAATCCTGCCATCCTAGTAAAACAATGGAAGATTGGGGTAACAAGCAAGGGAAACAGCCTTATGACGCCTTTCTCTCGTCGTGCCAAAGGAGATATACGGCTGAAGCCCATGTGATAATGCACGTATATAGAGCCTCCGGCCCGAACAAAATATGAAGTGAACTGGAATAGGGAGTAGGTACCGCTCATACTGTACGAAGGAATTTGCGCCTTCGCTCAGGTTTGAACTCGTTCTTTGCCTCGGCCGCGATGTCCGCCGCCGGGACCACCTCCGCTGCGTCGAGAATTCCTGCCACCACTCGAGCCTGAAGGGGTGTTCCCGGGTACGGGGACAGGTGGCTGTCCATGTGGTGAGGGGCGAGGACCGTTGGCATGCTTCCTTGGAGTGGCAGGTGCTTGAGAAGGTGGTGCATTGCCATTCTCGCGAGGGACACCGCCACTGCTACCGCCAGCAGTGCCGGCAGCACCAGGACTAGGAGCACTGCCAGGGGCACCAGTACTGCTTTTGTTGGCCCGGCGCTTTCGCGAACTGCCACTTGGGCCAGAAGCCTTGCCACCACGACCACCGGCACCACTAGCACCGGCTTTGCCGTCAGGTTGACCGTTGGGTTCTGGGTCAAGAAGTCCCTGGACACGTTTACTCTCTTGGTCCCACCATTGCTGGAACTCTTGTTCAGCTTGGATCTCTTGCAGATTGTGCTTGGCGGTTGCGGCTTCGCGGATCTCGTCCTTTTCAGATTGTTGCTGGAGCAGGATTGCTGCGAGGGACAGGGATCCCCCGGAGGAAGATCGCATGTTAGGGTCTTGGCGTGGGATGTGGCGGATAGATTGAATGGCTGGTTGAGGCGAAGCTTTGGGTTGTTGATATGAGGAGGGTGGGGATACTGGAGGAACTGAAGGTGAGGGTTTTGAGAAAGAGTGCGACGCCGACGTGCCAGGGACGTTGCGATCCGAAGGCCTGGCAGGTGTGGCGATTGGTCTAGCCGGGGGTGAAGCTGTCCCTGCGATGGTTTGCCGCAAGGTCATAGCCGGCCTCTGGCTAGATTTAGAGGGATCGGTGCTGGGTTTATTAGGTGCCTTTTGGCCTGGCAGGGGATCTTTGCTGGGGGATCTGGAAGCAGCTTGTGATACCGATTGCCATGGATTCTTTGGCGAATTCTGAGTCTTTTGCTGCGCCGCAGCCAGCTTTTCTTGCAATTGCTGTTGTTGGATTTTCTTTCGCTCCTTTTGTGACAGCTTGGCGTTGAAATTTCCGCTGCTCTCGCGTCGACTCTCCATGCCCAGGGTAAGGTTGGATACCCGTGTCTGCGAGGTTTCACCCATGATGCCTTTCAGATCTTTCTTGGCGTTCAGGGTGACAGTAGAGGCCCAAGGAGCCCCGCCGGATTCAGGCAACACTACACTCCGTTTCCTTTGCATGGCAATGGCTCTTGTCTCCGAAGGAGATGCCGAAAGAAGCGCCTCGCGGGGAGAAGACATACGTTCGTCAAAGTACGTGCCGTCGCCCAAAGAGCCACCGTCTGGAACACTCGCTCCCAAGGCGGGAGAATCTGGATAGGATCTGTCCTCGGTGCCAAGACTGCGCAACACAGCCTTCCCTTTGCCGGCATCTCGAGGAGACAACACCGTTTCATCGTCCATCTGGAACATGAGATCGTTGGTAGACTGTCTTGGCTTTAGCATCGGGCTATTCACGGAGCTCTCTGTATCTCGTGAGACTGTTGTTTTGCCCTTCCGTGTAAGTGGTGACGCGGTAAGCTTTTCAGCGACGGATCCACGGGGCCGAGGGTCATAAAATTCGAATTCACTCAGCCGAGATTGCAAGGCCATCGCATCGATCCGTCGCTGTTTGTCCAAATCGACCGAGGCCACGAGCTCGGGGTATTTCTCAAAGACGAACTCTTCCGAATTGCGTCCGCGGGAGACAGGGAAGCACGCCAATTGGTTCTCTTTGCAAACGTGGTCAAGCCTCCTCAAAAGATCATCGTCCAGATCTTCCAGATATCGATTAGCCAACATGGCCTCGAGATTGAGACACATGTACTCCAACGAAGCCTCTTTGAACTCGGAAACGAAGACCGTTGCGACAGAATTGAGGAAGTAGGAGATGTTCCGCACATGTACAAAACGACCAAGCATTTTTTGGCAAATCTGCGACAGCCTATCAATCATCAACTCGTCCGCCACGTACATGACGTCCAAAATGATGTCAATGAATTCGTCCAGAGTCTTGGTCCGCACTTCGTCAAATAGCTGCTCCTCTAAATCTGCATAGAGATAACGCAGAACAAAGTCAAAAGTTGATAGGGGAATGTGTTTCAAGTCCACATATACCTTGTCCGAAGACCCGGTTTTCCGTGGCGCTAACCATGCACCGCCCGAGCGGCCGTTGAACAAAGTGTCAAAGAATGGACAACGTTGACACACAACTTGGCTGTGCACGTGGACAGTGTCCCCTTGTGCCAAGTCTACAACGACATCCGCATCATCGAAGAACGATGCGTGCTTGATTGCGTGGGCCATGTCAGTCTTGAGAGTCTTCTCGGGTTCCACCATCAATCTCGCGGCACGCTCTAGGCTAGGTAATGCAAGGTGCGTGGCAGCCTTCATGACTTCAATGCGCACTTGACGGTAGCGGGCTGCACTCTGAGGAGAGCTCTTAGCCATGTGCCAGACATCGAGGATGCTGTCAGTGTACAGGAAGAACACGATATTCATCACAGTAAGAGGATCGGCGCTCATAAGCCGTACTTGAGTCGTGCCATCCTTTCCATACTCGATATCGAACACGTTGGGCACAGAAGCGTAATACGACTCTCGGAACTCTCGTAGAGCTTTCCGAAGCACGGGACTGCGTCCGGCAAGCAGAAATTCATGAACGGGTATCCGCACGTCAGAGACCGTGCTAGTCATCCAAACAGTACCTTTGGAACGGACAGCCAGGAATTGATCCTCAATCTCCGGCGCCATAAGGATCGCTCTCTTCATCGCCATGGCAGCAGTAAGTGGGCCAGACTCACCCTCCGGATCTTGAAGCAGGGTTGATATCACGTCCTGCTGAGCGGGATGGATGAATGGCGATAGGGGCAAGAGATCCTCCCACAGAGCGCTCTCGGGAACATGGATTTGCTCTCGAGTCACGTCGCAGTCCCTCTGCGCGACCGCATAGGCCCCGAAAGCGTTGCTTCGGACGGCGACCACGCTTGAAAGGCCGGGAATACGAGCGAACTTAAAATCCTTCGAAGCGCCATCCTTGGTCTTGTTGCGTTTTTCCTTCCTGAAAGCTGAGCCCGAAGCAGTACAAATAATGATCGAGCCATCTTGGCCCACGTCGACATCAGTGGCTGCCATGTGCGACTTCTTCACAGACCAGGCTCGTTCGGGTGCCGCGAGCGAGTTGCGGATCTTGGTCGGGTTGGTTGTGGAAGTTGGTATAGAGGGATCGTCGGACTTGTTGACATGTACGGTGAAAACGTCGCCCGAACTTGACAGAGCGCATATGGTGTTACCACCGGATGTCAACTTCACAACGTGATTGACGCCACCGCCATAGCGCGTGGTCATGAAGCTGTCCCGGATGAACCTCGAGCTTGCTTCGAGAGGGAACGAAATCTTGGAGTAGCCGTATTGCGAGAAAACCCACACTTCATGATTCTGTAGAAGCACGGCGGTGGCTCGATCAATGGCGGACACCATCGCAATGGCACCCCTGAATAGCGATGCACCCACTCGCCGTGGAGTTGTCTGTACTTCGAGAGACCGAGCATCTGAATCCACGAGTCCCAGTTGCCCTTCATTCTTGCCAAAGGTATAAAGACCTCCGCTGCTGAAGACAACGGAGTGGATGGCAGACGCAGCTGCTCCCAAGATAAGCTCCTTCTTGAAGGGGTTGAAAATCTGTCGTGGTGTACTTTGAATGGGAACATCGTTTTTGTTGCTTGTCCTGGGTAGACCATACCCAAGCTGGCCAAACTTGTTGCTGCCCCAGCTGAAGATTTCACCTTGCCGGGTGATTGCCAGACTATGATCTTGTCCGAGCGCAACGGATATGACCTTTTTACCAGCCAGTCCGCCCGCCTCGATACATACAAAGCTGAACCGAGTCGCCTCGTCGCCAGTTCCTAGTCGGCCTCCAGGGCCAAAGCCACACATGAACAGATTGGCTTCAGGATCGTCCGTCAGGACCGCTGTGTGCAGTTTCGACATGGCAATGTTTTCCAGCTTCATTGGCTTGTTCTTGATGACGGTCGGCAGATCCTTCATTTCCTTGTCGACGATGAGATCATGCAGGCCAAGCTTTTCCATTCGCTCCAGATGCTCTTGATAGAATCGGCTCAGTAAGTGCTCGGGACGTTTGAGCACAATTCGTTCTGGAAACTGTCGATCGTCTTGGTCTCCTAGGCCCAGGTTCAGGTTTTTATTGCTGCCCAAGGTGAATATTTCGTCTGCAGCGAAATCCTTGCGGGACTTCAAAGCGCCTCGAACCACAACTGCAACTTCCTTGACTACTGGCTCGTTGTCGAAATACTCGTAGTCGGAATCATGGGAATCAGAATCGGAGTCGGAATCTTGCTCGAACGTAGCACCATTTGCTTCGACACTTGGCCCCACAGCTCGCATCACTTCCGGTGACGGGGTCGCTGGCTTCAGATTTCGCGAAGTGATCGTTGATCCATATATATCGAACGGACTGTACCCCTCACGATCCTTGATCTTGATCAGATTCCCCGTTTGGGCTGTGTGACCCGGCTTGCTATAGTCTGTCATATCCCGCGTATCTCGCGTCAGGAGCGCCAGCGCGATCGTTGCATTTCCCGCGTAGAGAGCTCTATGCAAGGCTGTCCAGCCGCTCTCCCAATCCTGTGCGTAAATGTCCAGGAAGGGGATCTCGAGTAAGGCGCGCGCATATCGGACCGCGGTTGGTTTCGGGGAGGATGCGATGTGATGCAAGAGCGTTCGACCGAAGTGATCACGAGCATTCAGGTCCGCGCGTGACAAGGCCGGATTACCGCGCGGGGTTCCCAACCGTTCTGGAAGGGAGGTACCTGGTGATGAGGTTGATGTCTTTCTTTGCTTTGACGAGTTTGGGGATGACGGAGCCACGCCGCCGGGGCTTCCAGTTCTCGATGACAGGCTCATGGCAGCGGCCATGGCCGCTGCGCCCGTTGCGCCAGAGGCCCGCGGTCCCGCAAATGTCGCGACGTTTGCGAGGTACCGTTCAAAGCTCTCCACGTCATCTTGAATGAAATATTCCCAAAGCCTGCTACTCATGTGCCCTGTGTGGTGGAGTCGTTGAATCTCTTATCAAGCCCGCGCCGAAGCGTCGCCGTCACCACACGTGGGGGGTGATGAAGCAGCGGGATAACAGGGAGATAAGACGATTCTTCTGGGTTCGGGAACAAGACGGTGATGGTCTGGCTCGTATCGCTTGACTCGGATGAAACGGTGTCTTGATAACCCGGATGACGGTTGCACAAGGCGATGAGATTTCACACCACGCGCAGGGACAATTTGAATTGTGGGGTTCGCGAAAGAGAGGCCCGCTGCGGTGGCGATGAGCTGTCCTTAAGAGACCGGGGTTGGGAGTGCGAACGGACTTCCGGACTGCTGACCAGGAGGTGGTGCTCGAGCGGGGAGGGCAGTATCGACAGGGGGTTGGATTGCGATGAAGGAAGAAAGTTCAGACGACGCTCGCAAAGGATGACCAGATGAAGGAAGGGAAGCAGTGCGCGCAGATGGCGAGTCGAGTGCTGCACTCTTTTGTCCACCTCGTCCTCGCTGTGTCATACTTGGCTTTGGTGGATCCATCGTGCGTGGGCCATCTGCCGGCTCGGAGCCAATGGCACCGACTACGTCCCTCCATGCGCTCCGATGAGAGGCGGACAGGGCTGGACTCTAAACGATCGATGTGCGCCTGTTTGGGAGCCCGTGGGGGAGTCACCCATCACGGCTGGCCGCAAGGAGAGAGGGGTTCAGCCTGGCAGCGAACGTGCAGACCGGGTGAGGGTACACATGGGTAGATCCATGGGGAAGACGCATGCATCTCGAGCTGCGTGACATTACAGAGGCGCTGAAGATACTCCGGTGATCTCACCCCCGCTTCTCCTGCGGTCCCGATCTCCCCCCCGGCACGCTGAACGCGAAGACAGCGCCGGCAATGCATGAGGATTGATGTAGACTTGGCTATCGATAGAGACAATGGGTACCGTACGATCATGATGTGGCTCAGCAACTCACTCTGTTATCTTGGCCGTCGTTCCGCATGCCAACCCAGGTGCAGTGTCACAGGCTGGGCTACAACCTCACGAGCATCGGGAGCATCGGGAGCTCCAGGGCCAGGGCTAATAAGCATGGTTCGGATCATCCTTACGTCCATCGAGCCAGACCGAAGACCAGGTACCAGCAAATGACATACGGGTGAGCATTTCAGAGAGACAGAGTCTTTGGAGCCTTGGACGGCAGTACTGAGCCAGCTCTTTGTTGTTGAGGACGGGGTAATCAGAAGGGCCTATGTGCAGATGCCCGAGAGTATCGAATACCCAGCCGTGTCTTCGTCAATCGTCCATAGTATTTTTCAAAGAGGTAGCTTCACCGGAGACGTTACTAGACATTCGAAGTCATTGATGACCACAAGGGCAGAAGGAAAGTCCGCATGTGCTAATGTGGACCTCACGGACAGCGTATTGAGGAAAGCTACCGCTGTCTAGAGTCTGGACTGTTTCTATTCACACATCTGGAACGTGCCCACGCGTCACATGATATCCAGTAATCGGTAGTCGAGGCCTTAAGGCTACCTAGTTACCTACCTAGTAAGGCTACCCAAGGGACGTTGTGACCTCCTCCTTGACCTGGGTGACTCGACAGACTGTTGTCATTGTCAAGGTGCTTGACGTGAGAAGACGATCAATGTCGATCTCGGTGAATGTGATTCTGCGGGGTCCCGTGTCGATCCTACGTGCTAAGGAAAGCCTGGCATCGTCTATCACAGTCGAGAGACATACTACTGTACCAGTGGACGCCGACTGTTATAAGCTCTTCATTGATTCATGCATGTGAGCCTATCTTGCCACTTCCAGAGACGGCAAGGTCGCTGCGAAACTCGGAGCTAGAATTTTCAAGAATGTACGAAGTGGATCACAGCAAAATAGGGGAGGAGCTCGTCGTAAAGTAGCAAAGTGGGCACTCGGCGCTGCACCCCGTTCTCACCATAGTCAGCTCTCTAACTCGGATAGCTGAAAAATGAGGCCAACCCATTTCGCAGATCATTCAGTTTGGTACTCGGTGCACAGATGGAAATCAAGCACACAAAACCGAATTCAAGCAAAACAATGTCGATCGTTGATGGTCAATAAATTTGAACATTCCGTACCTCGGCAGATGACTTGGGGCTATTTAGACTCTGCATGTCTCACCATGGGTCATCTGAATATTCGTGATTTTGACGTGGTTTTGACGATATAAGGCACTCGGTGCCTGATCAAATTGCCGCGTCTCAAGTGCAAATCCGGCCAGCCTTCATCGAGTCGGAAATAGTCAAGGGCTCGAGCGGTCAACATGGCGCTGTCGCTGGGAGGCTCTTCTCTACGCCTCGTGGTCGTATTCCTGTTGGCCTTTGTCTTTTCTCCATCCTTTGCCCGGCCATTATCAGCACATAATGTTCAACGCTCAATTCCACTGCCCCCAAGTCAAGACCCTTTCTACCAGCCTCCCGCTGGATTCGAGTCGCACCCGCCCGGGTCTATTCTGCGCGAGCGTGAAGTCGCCGTTGCCTTTTTAGGGTTGATTCTCGACCCCGTCAAGGCCTATCAATTGCTCTACCGAACAACTGCCATTGATGGCTCGGCCATTGCGGCGGTGACCACTGTGTTCGTGCCACTCCTGGCCAAAAAGGACCGATTCATCTCACTGCACACGGCCTACGACAGCTCAGCCACCATCTGCAATCCGAGCTACAATTATCGCCTCGCTGCCGCACAAACTGACCTCATTTCTTCAGCCGAGCAGTTGATCATTCAGACATACCTGGCGCTAGGCAACATTGTCAGCTCGCCAGACTATGAAGGTCCCGACGCAGCCTTTTCGCCCGGCCATCTGGAAGGTATGGGAGTGCTGGACAGCATGCGTGCGGTTTCTAATTTCAAGAGTCTTGGATTGACCGCGGCCAATCCCATGATCGTCGGCACGGGATACTCGGGGGGTGCTATTGCGACAGGCTGGGCCGCTTCCTTGCAACCCACCTATGCCCCCGAGTTGAACATTAAGGGCTGGGCTCAGGGCGGCACACCGGCCAATCTCACCGGTACCCTGCTCTTTCTTGACGACACCCTCTTCAGCGGGTTTCTCCCCGCTGCAGTGGCTGGTCTTTCCATGCCCAGCGCGTATGGTGCCGAGTTGAAGCCTGTGATCGATCGCATCGTGACTCCCACAGGAGCACAGGCACTCGCTTCTGCCCGCCAGAACTGCGCCCCGGTCGATCTGCTCACCTTCCCGGAAATGTCGATCCTGTCGACAAAGTTCCAAAGCCTCGGCCGAGGGCTGTTGTACGAGCCGACGATCCAAAAAGTTCTCTCTCAGAATACATTGGGCGTCAACAAGACCGAAACGCCCACTGCCCCTGTGTTCGTATATCATGCGACACAAGATGAGATCATCCCGTACTCGAACGCATCCGCTCTGGTCAGCTCGTGGTGCGAAAACGGAGTCAGCGTCAAATTCACCACGTTCGCCACTGGTGGGCACTTGACAACGGAGATTGTTGCTCTACCACGGACAATCTCCTTTATTGAGAATGCGTTTCGTGGTCAGGCTCCGACTAGCTGTTCAAGTGAGACTGTTCTGAGCAGCATTTTGGATCCAATCGCGCTTGGTATCGAGCTTGAGCCTGTGTTGCTCAAGCTGGTTGAAGTAATCCTTCGTCTGGGCTCGAATGACTCCAACTTGAAGAAGGATCCCAGTATACTGACGAAGCCAATCACTTGGTGATTCTGTATACTGGAACAGTGCGCAAGAAATCATTGCGCCTCAATTTAGATATGTGTGATCATGTGATGAACACTGCCTCGCAGCTCGCCTGAAACTCGTTTGCCTGTATGGAAAGACAGTTGGGAGTTCAATTCCATTACTATTCCTGGCATTCAATTCGTCCCGCAAATACCTCGGCACAGCTCCACTGGTCAGGTTGACGTTATGCGCGGATCTTCCTTAGGTAGATTGCGCATACATGAGAGGAGAACCTAGGTCTCAGCCATGGAAGAGAAGAGGATTGATTACATTTACTTAAGCCAGTCAATGTTACATCAATGTTGACAGTCCAATTCAACCTTCATTCACCATTCAAGACTGTGCTACCTTGTGCAAGCGGTCGAGGCTTCCATACTGATTCGTGCCTTGCAGTTTCCAGACCATTCTCCGTATATGTTCCCCTTGGCCAAGTTCTCATTCTTACCTTCGGAAGATTCGGGAACAGTAGTGGAAACCTAAACATGAAACAGACGTGGCCTTGCTGTCCCGCTCCTCATTCCCCAAGGCTCGTGCACTCGAAGGTAACTTGGTTACAACCCGACCCGGCGGGAGGAGTGTGCCATACAGGCATACACGTCACTGTTGGTACCTACTCTACACCTATCTTTTATGTAAAACTCGACACTAAATTTATATCAAACGCGCTCAGCTATGTAGAAGTATATCTATTCGAACAATCCTCGACTTTATGCTACGATTCTACGAATGCTGCTCGCTTAGCGCAGCTTCGGACTCCCAGAGACCGGTTGCACATTAGCCGCGTCTTGACCTCACACTAGCATGGGTTTCTCCCAATTCCCGTGTTTGTGATAGGTGCGAGTTATATGCAATGCGGGGGTATCATGGACGCCGGTCAGGGATCAGTTCCCGATCCATTCTGCATTGCTTTGAGCATATATTGTGTCTTTGAGGAGGTGAGTTTGAATCTCTTCTGGTCAGTTGACTGACAATTGCCAAACTGCCCCGATCAAGGTCTTGGACGTCAGAATTGTCACGGTCGCAGTCTACGGTCACAAACCGCATGAAAATGACCACTCCTCAAGGCGCTGCACCGCCGATCATCCAGATCCCCAGTGATGTGAGACGATCTCCGCAGGTCAACGAGGCCTATAGCAGAGCTCTGGACGAGTTTGGACCTGTGATCATCGTGCCTCGACATGGCCGACACGAATACATTATTGATCATCGATACGCCAAAGATGTCCTGACGGACAACGAAAACTTCACCTTTGAGAAGGCGGCCCTGGACCTGCTGCATTTCGGCTTCATTGCTCTGTTTGATGGCGGTCGCTTTGTCCATGACTTGGACAATGTCGTGGAGCGTAATGTGCAACCACGCATGAACGCTATCATTGACAAACTCTATCCAGTCTTTGATTCTTACTTTGATGAACTGGCGAGTACGCTGCCGAACCCAGCCGATGACAAAACTCCCGTGGAGTTCACCGACCTCTTCAAGTTCATACAGAAAGCCATTGGCCATGCGATGGTCGTTCTTATCCTCGGCCCCCAACATGCCTCTTCAGAAACAGCCGATCGATTTGTATCTGTTGCTGTGGCCATGGCTCACATGACAGGCATGCACGAAAACACTAACGGATGGGCCTGGTTCCCCTTTCTGTGGGTGATTGTGAATGGAGCCTGGGCCGTCCTCTTCAGTATCATGCCTGCCTTTTTCTTCTGTGTGATGCCCGCGCTGTGGAAGACCAGACACGAGCATCTTCAGAATGGGCTCTCGTCCCGTCACGGCGCCTTCGTGCCTATGTTCGATGTCCTCTTGGCCAAGAATTACCATGGCAAAACGGGATTCGGGGCGTTGTTCGGATTTGTCTGGTCTGCTATCATCTGCGTGGGCATGATCTTTGCCTCGATTCACCAAACCGCCGTGGCTGGGTTCTGGATGCTCATCCGCCTGGCTGAGAAGCAGGACGAGTACCTTCCGGAGATCCAAAAACAGTGGGCATCGCTCATCTCCGAGACTGGCTCTTTAAATGTCAAGACGCTCAATCAAATGACGCTACTAGACTCCTTCATGAGAGAGGTCCTCCGCACAAAGGGCGACTCATGGGGCCCGATCCGCTCCACGCGCAAACCCGTCCAAATCGGACGCTACATGCTTCCCAAGGATGCCATGTGCATGATTCTCGTGAACCGTGCCCATACACATCCCGATAATTATGGAGCAGACGGAGAGGTGTTTGATGGGTTTCAGTGGGAGCGAAAAGGCAGGGCGGCCGTTCAAGCCGGGCCGGAGTTCCTCTCCTTTGGAATGGGGCGATGGGCCTGTCCAGGTCGTCAACTGGCGGTTAACGAAATCAAGATTATGCTGTATTTGTTTTTCACCAAGTTTGATATCCATGTGAAAGAGGGCAGTGTGAAAGTGTTGAACACGATCAACACGACTTCGGTGCCTCCAAATGCCACGATCTCGTTGAGGAGGAAGTTGTGAGATGGGACGTTGACCTGAACATTTGTTTGATTCGGTAGCCCGCCGGTCGTTTTGTGCTGGAAATTGTTCAAGCTAAACTGTTTCCTGGTGTATTTTTGTTCGTTATTTTTATTTTTATTTTATTATTGCTGTGTGGTAAGTTCATGTACATCAAAACGTCTTTGGAAATAAACTTCCATCATCTTTTTCTTAACCCTGTAATACAATTGGAAGTGGGCTTTTCAATCGACACAGGCATATCCGCACCTTTGGCACTGCAAGTTGTTCCCACCTCATCTTATTATTGCAGGCTATCGAGATCCAGCTCAAAGACAAGTACTTGTTCTAGATCGATGTGTCTGTCTCCATTTCACTTGACTAACAAGACCTGTGATGTACATCCATTAGTCCCAGAAATCCAGACAATTTCTTGGTCTCCAATACTCGTTCGTCTACCTAACTTTAGTACCTGAAAAGCAGGTGGCGTTATCTTGGCTACAGAGTGATATTCAAGAAGTTATCCTATTACGTGGCAGGCAAAGAATGTGAAGCAAAGTCTATAGTCCCTCCACTCAGGGGCTCACTAGGTAGTACCTACTTACAAGTACGGCTGTAGGTAAATAGTACCTTCTTATTCCTAAGGACCGGTGAAGTCGGGCCATAGAGGGCTTGGGAGGCTGTCGCCTAGATTGATTGGAATGGAAGGTTACTATAGCTGGACTCGCGACTGATAATTCTCTAATGTTGGGCGTAATCGACCGGTTTTGATGGTATCAATTTGCACATTGCTACTACTTGTAAGAGTACTCACGAATCAGCCTCGTAACTATGAAAAGGCACTTAGGTGGTAGCACTGAGAAGTCTGAGATCATTTCTCTCGGACCACTACCCGGTCAGATCTTCCAGTATTTGGAGTAGATACCCGCTTTCCGTCAATGCACCGTAAATGTGATATATCATATTCTTTTTAGTGTGAATAGATGGCGTCACACGGCTGTATACGTTTGGGAGGCGTAATGCTGAGATTGGTATCCATATCTGAAAAGGCAGTTCCTGGGGTGACATACATCAAGGGACCAAAACATGGAAGTTGATATCTATTCATGATGGTAAGGTTGTTGGGCAGACAAGCGAATATCTGCGCTTCAATGTAATGCACGGTAACTATCTTAGTGCACATGTATACGGCCTGGATGAGGTGAGACTCATCAAATTATGATAGATGTGTACAGGTACCTGCCGCACTCATGATGACCTCCGAATGGACTGAGATGATGACTGCTTAGGGAACTGACATAGGCAATCAGGTAGACAGCGGAAAGTGGACATGCCAGATGGACAGGGCACTGTCCAGGTACTGGGCACCGCCCCGTCAGCGCCTGATGCTGATCTGCTTCTTTGACTAGATTGAAGTGGTATGCAAAATTGGGTTTATATCGGGGGTCATAACGCCTAAATGAGCTTAAAGGTGATACCTTACGAGATCACAAGAGCACGTGGTCATCAGTAGTAGTTGTAGTAGTAGTAGTAGTAGTAGTAGTAGTAGTAGTAGACAGTGGACACTAACCGAAGGTCTGTCTCATTCTCCTATATTGAGTATATGGTACATGGTATACATACAACATAGTATATACCCAGGTAGAGAAATTGTCTATTCGGGTGCCTATATATGCCTGAACCGTATGATTTCAGCACTTGCTATCACTATGTACACCTTCAAATATAATTCATTTATATGCATATGCGACCGGTGCATCAATTAGTTTCACAAGGGGCTAACCCATGTCTATATACTCGTTATACTCCGGTGCTATAGTAAGGTCTGGAAGGACGGGAGGAGGGACCTTGAACTGATCATAAAACGCGCGATCAGGATGAGCACGATCTCAATCCTATGATAAACACACATCACTAGCCTGGGAGCCACCATTGATCACATATTATGTAGTGCACATCCTAGATGACATGTTCATTTCGAACGGGCAGGCTCGAGGATAGGTGCCTAAGCACCCCATCCAGCAGTTCACGCCCATTGATTGATCTCTTGAGTCTCTACTGTAGACGCCCCGTTCCTTGGCATATGCCTGATAGTCACGGTAGGTGAATCTTCCTCCTCATCTCTCCAACGGTTAGGGAGAATCCATACTCTTGGCCAGGAGGCAGCGAGATTAAATTAGGGCTCTGATTCTGGCAGGTAGATCACCTGCGACCAGGCACGGAATGACATGGTCGTACTACTATACCTAGCAGTATAAGCCCGGTAGTGTGCCCTTGAGTAGTAGTCATCCTTCAAAAAGCCCGGAGATCTTCCTGTCCCGCACCAGATTTGACTATTGAGGCTGTCTCCACTTTGCGCCCGGGGGAATGTGCAGTGGTGCACTGATAAGAGCATCGGCATACTCTAGGACGAATTCCATGATATGATGACATCTTCCCCATCTATCGCACGAGTCGATGGACCTGCCGAGTTACACATGACTCTCCCTCTTTTTCTCTCTCTATAGAATGAAAATAATCTTTGATCGGCTGGAGAATCTCCCAAGAAACTCACATCCGGCGTACATTCTTTCCAGCAGACACTCGCTTGAATCAGCTGGCTGGTGGCGTTCCAGGCTGACTTGAACTTTGTCGACCAGTCGAGTCACCAGGTATGCGTCACAGACAAGACGGAATCAAAGCCTCGACCCCATGCTTCTCCACCCCTTTCCGCAACTGACTAGTCCTCCGTCTATCATCTATCGTCTCATATCTTAGTTCTGTCTCGCACGCTTGGCGCTGCCCTTCTTCCCTTTTCAAGGCTTTTCTCCCTGGTGCATGTCCCTTGTTGAGTGTTGGAAACGACGGCCCCGATGATTCCATAGATAGCAAAGATCGTGCTTGTGCTGTGCCAAGTCGTCAACTCTCCTTATCCGACAACGAGCTCCCGCCGGTCCATGCGGAGAAGCTCCATTGCACACTCCGAGGGTCCGCAAAGCTCTCCAGCGTTCCGCTTCTTGCTCCAGACTTCATTCAACATCCATCCACTGATGCGCAGTTGCCTGCACTCACACATCTGGTCGCGGCCACATCGTTTCATCCACTTCCCCCGTTCGTATCGTCAAACTTCCTCTGCTCCGACCATCTAAGCCTTCTTCGTCGGCTCGTTTGTTAGCATGCCTGCGGCTCTAGCTCCATCGAACCCTCCTCGCCTTCCTGATAACACACTCCGCCACAACTGATAGCGCTCGCCCCTCCGATCTGTCAGTTGGGGGTTGAGGTCTGCAGCATTGCATCCTTGATCCCGCTCTCCATCAAGACTGATCATCTTCGGCCAAAGTTTCAAGATGCATCAGCACCCACGGTCGCCCGCCATTCCGCCTCCGCCCAAGATTACCTCGCAGTCCGCTGCCGCCCGGGACGACTTGAGGGAGTCCGAGTCGGTGCCACAGTCTCCGGCGACAGAGGGGCGGTCACATCAGACCAGGGGTCTCAGCATCAATGCACCTCCAGAATCAGCCCCGGAGCCTTCATCAAAAGACTCGGAATCACCAGGCAAAGAAGCCCTAGCGAAGTTGAGTCAAATCATTGCGGTAAGCATGGAGTCAACGATGCCGAATTTCGGATAAGGATAGGACCTCTCTGACAAGTGCTGTTCATCTTGCCCTAGAATTACCATACCAAAGCAGCTCTCATTATTCTTCAATCACGCATAGACTTGCCGCTGGCATATACGAAAGACTCGAAAACACCCAAGATCAATCGCTGGGTAGGTCACGGTGTTGTTGTCTGCAGAGAGGTTCCCTGTTTGTTCCAAAAGTCAAGCGCTAACGGAGTGATATCTGGGGATATGACAGTTCAATGTCGAAATTGAAGATACCGATGCTCTTCGAGAACAACTGTGGACATGGCGGACCTGCGATGCTACCACGAACCGACCCCCGCCGCTGATCATCGAAACCTATCTAGACCCTGCGGGGCTCTCGAATAAACAGAGTCTGGTCATTTTGGATGAACATGGGAAACGCTGGGATGTGCAGGACTCGATTGCAGGGTTTCGAGATACTGGGCTGAATCCCAGTCGCCAGGACTCGGACGACGTGATACTCGAACGATGGCGGATAGAGCTGGGAGATGCGACCAGCAAGCCATCGGCTGACCTGGGGTCGATGCTGCCGACAGTGTACAAAAAGAGTATCGTTCTCTTCAGGTCATTGTTCACGTATTGCAAGCTACTTCCAGCCTGGAAGTTGTCCCGACTGTCCTCGACAGCGCGGCAAAGCCCTGCTCTGCAGGTCAAATACCGTATCGTTGATCCCACGGTGGCTCCGCATGATGCATGGCCCAAAGTGAATCGGGACCATCTAACTCTGCCTCTCTATGAGGGGCGTGAAAAAACCGTGGAGACCTATCGGTTTGGTCCAACTGACTCTCCCGCCGGGCCCTTCGGAGTAGAGGTCACATTTCGGACAAATTGCGATTTTCGTGTCGATGATTCCGAAGCGATCCTGAGCTCGCGATTCATGGGAGCTGACGACGACATCTTTCTTCCGTCCTTGCCTTCCACCGACGTCGCTCGCCCCAATCTAGAGATCGGATCCATGCCAGTCAAGCGATGGTCGACCGACAACCCAGACTGTTCGCGTGCCTACGGTAGTTTGTCCACGTACCACCAGGTTGGTGCAAACAGTGGGACTAGCCCAATATCTGCGTTACGCGCCGTCAGGGACTCGGCAGGCGAGGCCTCCTCGTCCCCCTCTACTTCTCACTCAAAGCGGCCCTTGGCCGTGCCAACCGCACGAATTCCACCCCCTGGGCGTGCCGCGCAAATTGCCAGTGAAAGTTTGCCCAGCTCCCCTCGACGGCCCTCCGTCTCTTTCCCAGCGTTCAAAGCCCCACCTCTTTCTGCATCGCCATCGTTGACAGATACTCCTCCCGGAGCGTCCCCGCGGACTACCTCGTCTCGATTTGCAGGTGCAACATCAGCTGACTCCCGTCCTATGCCGCCTCCCTCCTCTGCGGCCTCTGCTCGCAAATCTGCTTCTCTCGCATCAGAACCAGCCTTCTCCTCCTCTACGTCAGCCTCCCCAAGACCCGCCCCAATCTCTCGTTACACCAGCTCGTTCAGCAATCGACGAGGCCGGCCATCCTCGGCAGGCACTATGAAGCTCGAAGATGATCACTCCAGTGGCAAGGCTAGTGCAGCCTCATCCAATGTTCAACCAGGATCTGGTCTCCTCTCAGAGCTCACTGGAACGAGTGCTGAGTCACTCCATGCAGACGACGAAAACATCTCCGAATTTTTGAAGATGTTGGACTCGTCGAAGGATCTAATGCGTAAGGGTACGCTGAGAAGCGCCGACAACACGCAGAGACGTATCGTACCAAACCTTGCACGCTTTCAGCAGATGCGAGACTTCAACGCGGCTCTCTCCGACTCCATCTCCTCTTCCGTGCACTTGCAACGTTCCTCGTTGTCCTCCAGCAAACAGCTCTCCGGAGTTCCACCAATGATCTCTGGTACCTCTATTTCGACGGCTTCCTCCCCCGGAAAACCAATCTCTCCCCACACGCCACATACGCCTGCGATTCGGTCACGCCTAAGCTCAAACAGTGTAGCGGATGATCTCATCACCGAACAGACTCGTCGAGGTCCTCGTCAGGAGCACGAATCAACTGTTGAGGAGAACCCTCATCTAGAAGCCACCCAACCCAACACATCCGCTGCAGGCGCAATTGATATCCCAACGTCGCCCCGTGTCTTCCTGCCAGCATACCGTCGATCGAGCTCAGCTGCTCAGCATCGCCGTCCTCACTCGGGTGATGATGAGGATATCTTCAACCTAGTCATCCGGAGCATGAGTCTTGGCGCAGAGACGCCCGCGGTTCCACAGCAGCGGCCCCAGGATGACAACCCCGATTCCGAGGCTCTGACTGGGAGACGACCATCGGAAGGACCGTCGAGTGTGACAAGCGGTACTGCCAGCCGCGGCCCGAACGCGGCGCGAGCCTCAGCAACGTCTCACTCGCCCAGCTTGTATCAGCCACGCTTTGCCACTTCACGTGGGCGAGGCTTCTCCGGTGGACATTCTCTCAGTTCTGCATCTAGCAGTCTTGCCCGCGGTGCCACTGTCCCGTCTCACCTCGTCGAGCGTGATGACCATGACGGCAATGCCAGTGGCAGCAACAGCGGGAACTCGGCGAGTGAAACTCGTCGCGGGTCCATCCACCGTCCTGGCGCAAGCAGAGCGCCTCCTCCACAGGCGATGTTCGAGGATGACGAGCCGCTGCTCTTCGCCATGAGCGACTTTGGTGTCTCGCGTCGCAGTCTGGAGGAGAATCGCCATGCCACCCACGCCGCGGACACTAGTGGTGCGTCACGACGAGGTAGCACACGCCGTGGGGCCGGCTGGTAAGACTGAGCTGTCGACCGAAGCGATCCTCCTTTCGTGAGCTCTTTTGAGCTCTTCTACCAGATTCAACCTCCAATCCTCTTTTTCTACCGAATTTGCTCAGATTTTGACGTACATTGCCAATACCCCCACAATTTGCCTGTTGTTTATTTTCTTTATTTTTTCTTTCCGAGATATGATCTTGACCCTTCGATTCAAAATGGTATCGGTCACCGTTTCTTTCTCAATAGATTCATTCTCACATTGAACACGTTCCCCATCTTCTCTCTGAGTCGTGCACACACGTCTGCAATTATTATCATAGACTTGGGGGCTTGTTGTAACTATCTGGTTCTTACTTTCTTGCCTCTGGTTCCATTTGTGCACATAGGTTCGTCGCGAAACATATGGACCAATTCAGTTGACTATAATGGGTTGTTCATTCGTTGCCCCGCTCTCCTCTTAATACATGAGCCTGGGCTTGTCTTCCCCGACTAGAAGAGGACAGGTCCTTGAATCCGTAGAGCGTGATGATTGTGCTCTCCGACCTTCCATGTGGTCTTGTTGCAACCATCTCCGTAGCACTGAACGAAAAGCAATAGTTATGATTGCGGAGACGACAATCAAGGAGGAGAGACATGCTATCCCGTATCAAGAGAGCTCCACATGGCCAAATACCAAGCCGCCTACCTCATTTAGTAGGATCCGTACCCGTTCTACCTTTCATCATCTCGATCAGTCCAATTTGCCAACCCCCAACATTCATGAGCGAAGACCGGCTCCGAAATTGCCACTGATCTGTTGGATGAGGTTGTGGAATTGTAAAATTGCTGATTTGTTGGGAATGATGGGAGGCGATAATCCTGTCGATTCCATCTGACGAAATATGTTCAAGATCCATTACCTGGGACTCTATCGTGCAGTAACGAGAAACCCACTATTGATATAAGAGGTTTTCCAGTCCCACCTCACTTAAGTGGTTACACTCGTCTTCGGATAGGTTTGAAGGTGTTTTAGGTAGCAGAAGCATTTGAACTTTCAAGATAGAAAATTTCTCAAATACTTTTAGGTGCTGATTGAGGTATATAACAAAGGAAGGCTCTAAATGCTGAAGGCGACACCGTCATGCAACATGAGAATACATATCGTGGAAGCTTCGAACCACGTGAGAAAAACAAAAAAACACACCCAGTTCTGTCAAGCCGACTGAGAGAACAGACCAAACTCCTTCCAAACGCCATTGATAGTGCCAAATGCAGCGCTCGATAATATACGCTGCCTCACATTTTACGGAATGTGTTGTTCGAGGCGCTGCGGCGTTCTTTCCGCTTGAACTCGGTCTTGTCGTACTGGACTTCGGGCTTCTGCTTCTTAGACTTGGAGGCGGGCATGAAGCTCACCTCGCGCTCACCGGTCACGCCATTCTGACGGACTGGTCTTTGTTTGGTCTTCATGTTCTGCGCGCGGGACCCGAAGGATCGATCCCGTGTGGATGTTGTATTGGAGGAAGATGAGACTTGCATGCGTGGCGGGGGACGCTTGGTGCGCTTGTAGTCCGCGGTAGAAATCTTGTTAGAGGCCTTCTCCCGAACGGGCCTCTGGGCTTCGGCATCGGAATCTGAGTCGTCGTCGTCGTCGCTGGAGTTGGGGACATCGTCGATCGCCTCTTGCTCGACGGCAGTCAATCCGCGTTCCTTTTTAGGAGGAGCGTCAGGAATAGTGCTAGGGTTGATGAGCTTGAATTCGAATGAATTCTCGTCGACAGCAAAGTCCTCATCTTCGAACAGTTTGTTGAAACGACTGTCACCCAGGACACCCTTCTTCTTCTCCTTCTTGTCGGTGGCCTCGGCCTCAGCATCAGCAGTCTCTGCAGCTGGGGCGGGAGCATCGACCATGTCGACATCACCACCGCGCTCAAGGACCTTCTTGGCTCTGCGACGCTCGGCCTTCTCTTCGGCATCAAGCAGTCTCTCAGCCAGCTTCTTGTTGACCTTGACAGCGGCCTTCTTCTTGCCACGGATGCGGCTCTCGCGCTCCTGATCGATCTTCTCCTTGACGCGCTTAGCGCGTTCTTCTTCCCAGACGAACGGATTGGTGATCAGGCGAGCTTCCTCATACAAGCGCTGAGCAACGAAGTAACCGTGCATGTACGGGCGGAGGAGGTTGGTACGACCGATAAGGTGCTCCAAATTGAGGGCGCGGAGCTGAGGAACGGTCAAGAACTTGAAGTTGTCGTACACAGAGCCAGCCTGTGCACTGGTGAAAGCGTTGGGGTCGTTGGGGTCCTCGGCCATCTCCTCGACCAGATTGTCCAGGAAAGAGCACCACTTGGGCGCAGGACCAAGTTGAGGGATGAAGAAGGAATGCTGCTGGCGGCCCTCGTTGGCAGTCAAAAGCATTCCACTGTCCTTGCACCAAGCCACGTCGTTGATATCCACAGCTGGTTCCACAGACGTCCAAGGAGCACCGTCGCGGGGGTCCCAAATCTTAATGATTCGTTTATCGGCAGACATGATCTTGGGATCCATGGTGGCTTCCCGGGTTTCTGTAGATGGCAGAAGGAACTTGAGTGTGTGAATAGGGAAGCCATAACCTTGATCCTTCTTCAGCAAAGGAACAGGTGATCGAAGATCGTAAAGATGGATCAATCCATTAGAGGCACCTGTTCCGAGGGTCAAACCGTTCCGGTGGAACTCAAGAGCAGTGATCTCAGAGCGTGTCTCATCGCCTACAGAATGAGTAGGTGGCATGAGAATGCCGGCTCGACCTTTCGCACGGGGATCCCACAACTCCACTGTGCCAATCGATGTACCGAACGCGAGAAGATTGTGGCTCTCCTCCGCAATGGCACCAGTGTTGACCGAGCCTGTATTGATGCCGCCTTGCAAGGCACCTCCGCCTGCGGATGTGAAATCATCGCCCCCAACTTCGATTTCGAAAGATCGCATATACCTTCCAAGCTCCAGATTCATACGGAAAACCTCACCCAGACCGTTTTCATTGACACCAACCGACGGAATCAATGCCTCCGTTGATTGCCGATCGTAAACGATGTCTCGTCCGTAGCGCGGAAGCCGAGTGGTGTAATGGCAGCCCTGCGGCGTGTGGAATTCGAGCGACCGATCGCCTTGAAGATGGAGGGACTTAGAATAGTCGGAGGAGAGAAGGATGAATTTTGTGTTAAGCGCGACAGTGTGGCGGGCCCAGGAAAGAGAAAGCTGCGAGAGTTGGTGGACATGGATCTGAGGTTTGTATGTGCCTAAGAGCAAACTGTGTCAATATCGCGCGCTGCGAAGAGCAGAGCACACACCCAAACATACCTGTACTCATGACCCATTCTCCATCTTCGCTCACTTGGACGCACTGGCTGGCTTCCTCAAACTCAAAATCTTGCAACAGCTCAATGCGGTTTGCGTATTCGGGATCATCTTTCAAACTGCGCTTGCGGCGCCGGGCGAGCCATTCCGGCAAGGGACGAGCGGTGTTTGAGCCCGAGATGGTGTACACCGGAACCTCTGACTGATTTGTCAACTTCATGGCGCAGAAGTCTGCAGATATAACACTTCACTCGTCGCTGTCACAGCTTCCCGAGTTGGAAAAAAATGCGCGGCGATCAAAAAAAAATCCCGATAGCGATAGCAGCCACGTGATGTGCCGGTGCGGATCTCGGTGATTGGCCCGAGCGCCCCTTGAACTTCCCCCGGACTCGCTCAGGTCGAAGCTGTCTTGAGAGCTAGCGACAAAGAGTTCAGCACTGGAAGTTTGCTCGATTTCCCTACGACGATTGTTGACGTTGAATGGGGTGCTTTGGCTTGCTTGAAATTCCGGATCGTTGCAGTGGCGCGTCTCATCTTTGGAGATGACTCCTCGCAAACGCCTCGGTCACCCTGTCCCCATCTGTGCCTGCTTCCCGGGCCCGTCCGCAAACATTGAATAATAATGGACTTTCCCGGAGGCGCAACGACCAATGTTCACTTAATTGTAAGTTATTATAATCTCGGCTTCGCAACTGCCAGCTGATCATAAGTACTCAATGCTTACAGGGTGGGTTCTCCACCATTTACTGGAGGATCTATACTGAGGAGTCTGGCATTACCAGTAATCCACAAGAGGGACCGACAAACGGCTATACTATTCTAAAACACCTCGGTCGTCTCAAGCACCTAGAGGCACTTTTGAGAAACATAGGCTGCTTGGCGTCTTGTCCTCGGCGACTTGGTCTCTGGGTGTTTTCCCCTACTCCAGTATTTGGAAATCTGTCTCCTGTATACATCAAAGAGGGCGACTTGCAGACAACAAAAATCTCCGTCGACACGACGACTCTCAAAGGTCAGCGATCCTTTTTTTGTCCGACATTCTTGATTGTGTGGTCAGCTAAATCTCGTCGCAGTTTCGGCATCTGGGAGTATTAACTGCTCGGAGCTGATCAAAGGTCTATCAGCGGAAGGTCAATCCCAACAGACCTCGCAGTCCGCTCCACAGCGGACACCGCAGGGTCAGAGCTCTGCCCGTCGGCCTGATGGATATAGTAGCTCTGTTGCTATATACGCTGCATTCATTGCAGCGGTCACTGGAGCGTTAAGTCTACATCTTGTTCACAAGCATGGTGCCCTGCCTATCGGCTCACGCACACTGTTCACACCCGTCAGTCATTTCGGCTACGAGGATGCCAGAATTGATAGCGAGGGGTTATTCTCATCCTCAAACTTGACCACCCTGAACGTGCAGCTGAACGGTCCGGGAACAGTGACTGTATCCTTGCAAACAACTGACCAACCTGGCATCACACGTCTGTTCGGTCCTGGAGACGACATAACAGATCTATCACGGGTATCACCTGGTACTGACATTTGGCTTTGTCCAAACGGCGCTATTGCGAGGCTTGCTGCCACCGATGACAAACCGCCGAATCTTCCCTCGCCTGGGCTCAACATATCAGGCGAGTCTGTCGCCAAAAGAAGGCAATGGAAACTAGATGTCATCCAATGGCTGAAGAATTTTGGTCTTCATGTCGGGACAATTGAGGACGAGCACTGGGTGGAAGTCGAGGTTTGGGAGCCCTTTTTTGCCAGACTTGCAGGAGAGACCGCACGACAAGGAGATGAGGGCCAGGCCGCGCTTCCTTTGAAAAGGATGTTTTGGCCGGCTCGATTTTGCTTCCGAAGGCGTATCTCGACAGATGAATCTTTCAACTCCGAGGCCTCTCTGGCAGATCCTTTGGAATTTGCGGAGACTTGGCTATCTACCGCAGCTGGTTTAACGAGTCAAATCACCAGCCAGGACGTACCGGCAATCGAGCCTCCTTCGAAGAATGAAGAGGTATCCCCTCGAATTGACGCTGGCGACAATTTCGAGAGCTTATCTCGCATGACCCAGTATCCCGAATTTTCTAGTGCTAATCTCGTCTACCCGACGCCCCCTGAAGGTGGCCCAGGACATGCGGTGCCCAATACTGCAGCTCATGGGGTTTCCCCGAACGATGTGAATCTCCTCTCTCCAGAATTACATGCCGAATCGAAAGCTCAGAAAGTCCCCGAAGTTCCACTAAAGACTGCCGTTGGCAGCGGTCGTTATGATGCCATCGACGATGACGATCTTTTCGGCGAGATGAATGACAAAGACTTCGGATCCAAGGGCATCACCGACGCGGATTTCAGCTTTTTCGATGAACCTGAAGCTGAAGACATGATTGATACAATGGTCGTCGATCAGCCTCAGAACTTGGCCCAAGTGCCTACCACTTTGTCCGCAAGTCACGACAAGGGGGTTTCAAATGTCGTTTCTCCCGTGCCCGTGCCCAACGACGTCTCGATTGCGGATGAGGTGAAACCAGACTCCCAACCGATTACCTCAACTGTGACAGACAATAAAACCTCGCCCAAGGATCAAATTGGGCAAGAAGCATCGTCCTCAGCATCCCCACGTCCATCCTGTCAGACGATCAGCCCTCCTTTGAGTCCCGTGGATATCAGGAAAATCCTGTTCTCTGGATCGCGACCAGATCCAGAAAAACGGAACGAGCACACATCACCGCAGAAAGGTAACTACCAGGCCGTGGACTTCGAAAAGAAATTGGGTAGCTGGGACCAAAAGTATGGAAACATGGGAAAGTTTTGGTTCTCGGCGGGAAAGTCAGGGAATTCTGCGGCCGAAAACACCTCTATGATCCCCACCGTTGGCGTCCCTAATGCTCCTCGAAATCACTCTGCTGCCAAACATGGTCAGTACCGCGATAGCAAGGTCGCCAAAACGGGTGAAGGGGATTCTTCGGACTCCACAGATGAAAGCAGTGACGAGGATGAAAATAATGATGTGAAAAAATTGGACTTCTTGCCCGCCTTGGAGAACCACCAGCAACTGAAGCGAAAACGAGTTCCGTCAGATGCGGACATGCAATCTGTGGGCTCTCCAGCATCAACAGCCATCCTTCCAAACGCCGGCGTCGGGCCCAAGGGTGAGAACACCACATTTTTGGGAAATTTTCTGTCCAATTTCTCTGATTGGAATTACACCGGGTACTTCTCTATTTCACAAACTCGTCAGTTGCCAGTCCTTCTGAGACGCGAGGAGCAGATCCCAATTGCCCAGCTACTCGCGGACCAAATAACACAATCATCTTTGAGACACACGCTCTGTGAACAAGCGGATTTATTCACTCTTGGGGGCGCAGGACCTTCATTATCTGAGTATCTCGAGGATGTATCCTTCCTGGGAGATATCCAAAGGCTGAGTTTAAAGGGATACAGCTCTTTACACGAAGACGTAATGCAGGGATCGTCCTATGCCCAGGTGACTGCGAAGGACTCGAGCAGGGGTTCGATATTCAAATTATCAGCTCCGCATCTTCGCGTACGCCGTGGAAAAGGCTGGTTGGAAGCTCTACCTCCTGCCATGTCCTTTTGGGATACTTTCGGACTAGCACCGGCACATGGTTCTAAGGACGTCACTGCTTACTGTGTATTTCCTGGCGTCGTGCGTCAAGCGGCCGATGTCTTCCTGGAACGACTAGGTCAGTCGTATGAAAACTGTCACTTTGGAGCCCATTCTCGTGGCGACAGCTCTTTGGGCGACGATCATGGCCTCAAGGCATGGGGCAATGGATCCTCAGATTATTCTGCCATGATGCAGTCTCTTCTTGCAATTTGCGACAACATGGCTTCCGAACTCACCAAAGGTACTGTATCGATTAATTCAAATATCGTGCTCTACATTGTCAATCCATTCTCCTGTGCAGCAGCTCTCGCGGACATCTGCGCGGCCTTCTGGAATCTCTTTCAACAGATGGCTGCTAGTGTAGGGCGATCGCACGAGAGGCGAGTCAATGAACTGGTACTCCAGATCGTCCCAATCGACTTCATTACCCAACGTGACTCCATGGCCGTGGCAACCCAAAGTGACTACGTGAATCTCGCTCTCGAAATTTATAATCGATGTCGTCCTCCGAACGCCGAGTCCTGTCCGTTTCAATTTTCCACAGCGATTTTGCTTACAGAAAACATACCCAAGTCGATCAATTTTCGGCTGGCGTTTGACAAAGTCTCGCCATTACAAGATGGGCGCAGTCTCCACATTGCGTACTCCAAGAGCTGCGATCAGCGATGGGTGTCCGTTGCGTGGTGTGATGGGACAGGTTCTCTCCAGACGAATATGGCTTACTGTTTGCGATATCGTACTCGAGGCTCTGCCCGCGCCACGTCAGAAGTACGAAATGAAGTTTGGGCCACCACCAAGCACGTGCTGGATAAATTTCAGGGACGATGGAAGGTAGTACTAGCCAGTACCGACCCGATGGAGTTGGAAGAGATTGAGGGTATGCTTCTCGAGATTTCTGTTTCAATGTACTCATTCCGCTGACATTCTATCTTTCACAGCTTGGGCGAACTTGGCGGATCAGCAAAACAAAATGCGACCACACTCCCTCGATTTCACCATTGTGTCCGTCAATACTATGCCCGACCTCTCTCTTGACATTCCATTCTCTGGCATGACTGCGGGTCTTCTGAACAGCCAATTCTCCTCGACTCCCATTTCGACACCGAACCTGAACACTAGCATCGCCTCACCTGACCAGGTGTGGAATGCGCCGACGCCTCATGCCGCGTTCAATCCGTCCACGCCTACAGATCCTTCACTTGAGCCCGAATCTGATGTCGTCCTTGCAGACGTATGCGACGATTCCTGGGCCGTCATCTTATCTCATCGTTTAAATACCTCCCCTCACATCACAGAACTCCGTCCTGCACTGGCCAGCGGATATCTTCTACGACGTAAGGGCGTATCTGACAGCGATGGAGTCTTCTCTTTAACGGTCAATATTCTCTTCTCTCAACGGCCCGCCGGCTCGCACGAGGCCCTGCTTGGCGATGTTCTCGCCATGTACCGTGACCTGGCGTCCTTAGCCCGTGCTCGCGGCATGCGAAGTGTACGGGAAAACACGCTTCCATGGCATATCGCCACTGCTCTTCGGTCGCAAGAGCTACTCAGCTACGTATTCTGAGTGTCACGATTCGAGCTTTATCCCGGATTGTCTGTTGTTCTCTGCGATGATGATGATTCACCCTCGGCGTTTTGGAACCCGGCATGGATTTGGAGTGGACAGGAGTGCATTGCATTACAAGAATTTTCATTTTTACTCTCTGTTGGGCTAGATACCATTCAAAGCTTTTTCTTTTTCTATGCGAGCATGACGAGGGGCTTCGCATTCGTCATTCATTGGCGTATTTTTCTGCCTGTACTTTGGAGTCAATGAATGTATAGCATGACTTGAGGTACTTGATTAGCGCCTGGCGCAGGAACGGGCATTGTTGAGTATGTTTTACGAATTGATTCGTCCACTTTGATCTATCATACCAGTGACTATCAATAGAGCCTTCATGTTGAGCACGACGGCATGTTCCAGGCAACTCGGGCTATCCAGGCAACTCGGGCTATCCAGGCAACTCGGGCTCTCCATGCGATGAGTTTTCGGTGAGCGAATTGGGCAGCAATGGATGTATATGATCGCGAGTGGCTTCACATGCCATGTTCCAACCTGAAAAGACGTTGCTGCTTGAGAGATGTTGTCCATGAAGAAGTTCGCGTCTTGTTGAATTTCAAATCGACATCGTTGGTAAACGTCGCCTAGTCATCGCATCACTACTCTGGTGTATCTACTTATCAAGATAGTTTTGGGGTGTCATTGCGATGTTGATTAAGATCATCTCGATGTTTACCAGTGGACGTGATTCACAGCTTGATAAGCTTCTATCTTTTGAGAATCCTTTTCAATGATGAAACCGCTTCAATCTGTAAGTCACAAATGTGAACTATAATCAATGTTCTAGGCATCTCTGCATGGATGTCATCGACGATCGCGTCCCAAATTGGCCGTGTCCCACCCAAAGCAGTTAGCGCTTCCCCCCAGCCACCTCACTTTAATCGCCTGCATGACTCCCCAAGATGAGCAGAACCAAAACAAAAACCAAAAAAAATAACATGGCTGGGGACGGTCGCACTTTTGATAAAACCCCAGATCTCACATTCCTGTCGATGGAGCTTCTCTTCTGTCTTCATCTCACTACTCCTACGCAGCTCCACCCGTGCTGCGAGGAGATCTGAATCCAACCTTCTGAGAGCTTGAGTTCATCCGCTGTCTATTGCTGGGTAGTACACTTTTGCACTGCTTCCCGACTACCTATACTACATCAGTCCTTGAATATCTTCTATCAGTGCACTGTCCGACAACTCTCTCTTTTCCACCGGCCAGCTCTACTCGTTGAAAGTGAACTTTCGCACTCGATCATCAGCATCTCATCGTCAAGTCTGACCAGGCTCACTGCAATCTTACCTTTCTCTCAATCCAATCACCCATCTCCCCAAGTTCACCTCATCAAACATTATCACGTCCCGTTTTTGAGACTTAACCGGCACCGTGTGAGACTCTCCATCATCCGCCACTATGCAACGAAACATCACGATCGTTGTCATTCTCATTCTCATCTTCATCCTGATCTGCATCGGCGCTCTGATTGCCTACGCCATGAAACATCAGCTGGGGCCGTTCGGAGGCAAGCGAGTCTCCGACGAGGAAAGCGAGGGCGGTGCAGCATAAGCCAGTCCTCGGAGGATGTCAATCATGCCGGCAATGGAGTCCGTGTTGCCCGCTTTTGGGGAGGGCTACATTTGCCTCTTGTTACCCATGTCGCGGTACATTTGCATCCGGCTTTCAGTTTCATCTCGTCGACCCTCGCGTCTTACGTGCGATCCGCGTTTCACGACCATTTCATGCCCTTAGTAAACGATACCCCTTCCATACAAAAAGCGACTTGTGTTAATCGTCGCTTACAATGACCTGCATTATGAGTGATGTCTTGGCGTGTGACATTTGGTTGTTGGCTTCATCAATCTCTGTATTTATTATGACCTTTTATGTTGTTTATCAGATGGGTCAATGTTGTCAAAAGCATACTTTCCCGATCTTGAAATTAGAATCTCTTTCGTTATACAATCACCACCGGGGCAGTTCAAGGACTGGATGTCCACAAGTCCTCGTTCCTTCTGACTTTCTATAAACTGGGTGTCACTCGGGGTCAGGTTGATAATGATAAGGCTCAGGAGCATTATTGTGCCGCTTACATCCAATAGACCTGCAAAGCACTGGAAAGAAGAAGGAGAGGAGATCATAGTGACTATTTTCGCGAGACCACTGTACTGGAAGTGTCTTCATCTTTTGACATGTTTGACCAGACTTGACGCTTGCTACTTGGATGACATTATACACGTCTTCCGCGCCATGGGAACACTTGATAACAGAAGCTGACAAGGGATCATATCCACGAGATCCACTTCCATTGCTGTCCGTCCAGTCGAGCATCCTATCCAAGGATGGTGTCTGGTCGAATCGGGGGACTCCACGTCCACGTGGTGCTATGTTCCGCAAGTTTTGCAACTGTGAATCTCGGTCAACTTCTTCCATCAACCTGCGTCCTGCACAGAAACGGAATGCTCGGCGCTCCACCAGAAAGATCTGCAGATCATGGGTTTTGGGGCGATCTCACCTGACCACAAGCCCTTTACATAATCGGATCGTGTACCCCTCGAATGCTCCTCGGTCAAAAGTCGGCCATTTCCTGCGCGGTAGGTCCTACCATGGCGATGGTCAAGAACTTCCTACCTAGGCCTTTCAATAGTTTTCAACAAGGGCTCCACTCCGGGATGGAGATCCCCCGTCCAGCTCAGTAGTAGTGTGCAGCAATCAATGATCTACCAATTCTGATCCAAACAGGTAAGAATTTGTTGATAACCCGACCGCCGCAGATCAGAATTCTCAAGCGCAGTGCCGCGATGGGTGGACCTTGGAACCCATTCTTTGAACTTCACCCTACTATCGACGACGATCTTGTCCGTGTCATGGAGCGCCGATCATGTCACTTGCTATCAGCGTGCACCGGCAGACCCACGAGTCTGGCATTGCGCACCTTGGCTCATAATCGACGGGTCCTTTTGTCCTTCTTGAGTTCTGACGTGGGGTGGAATTGCCCCCATAAATTGTCATCTCACTTGGCAGGTGGGAGCTATTGCGGTGGATAATTCAATGGTCACTGGCGCCATGCGAATGCCGATCTATCAAAATCTCCGAAGGAGTGAAGGGACTTGGTGTGCTTCACCTGGTTAAGAGGGGGGCTTGTAGTGTGTGACTGTGTAGTTGTACTGTGTGGTGTGTACGACGGTGTGGTCACTAAGTACACACTACTAACTACTAAACTAGTAACTAGGTACACTGTTGATTGTATGAATAAACAGTACTGAGTACAGCGAGTACTGACTACCTAGCCACAAAGGTGGTAGTGAGGAGGAGTCCACAACACAATAATGTGTTTGTGAGGCGGGATAAGAACCTTGATTGCGATGATCGCTGATCAGCCCGTAGTCCCTCCCTAGTGTCCAGGAGAGTTCCCGACTTTGGCCTACTATACGTATCAAGAGCATGGAGCATGGAGCATTGGAGACTGTAAGGTACATCTTTGCCTCTGGTCATCTGGTCACCACCAAACCTGTCGACGGTATGTCTCAGCTTTCACAAGCTTCAAAGGCTTTGAGACAGTCCTGAACTCACATCCTCCGGGCGGCACTGCCAGTCGTATCCTGGGGACTCTCTCGTAAGGGAGTAATTGTGCTACTATTTGATGCACGCACCATGTCCACACGCGATTTCATCTCCGACGAAGCCGTTCCCAATCCAGGAGCGGTGTTTTGGGTGCTTGAGGGCCTCCGTTGACTCTCGCGAATCCACTCGGGACCAGATTCACACCTCGCAGGGGCCGTGGCTTCGGAACGGGCTGAGCCTAGCCCTAGAGACTCGTATAGGAAGCGCCATCTGGCTCTTCCATTCATGATCGAGTTGCTACATGACTGAGCCGACTGCTGCGAGGAGAGAGTTCTACACTGGGCTATGCATCATTCGCTTGACTGCTTCGCTACAGTATCGATCTCGTCACTCATTTCTTCCTGTTGAGAAACAAGGCTCTCGGCAAGGCGTCAACGGTATAGATCAGCCGGGCTCCAGCTGGAAACCCACTTCAGACTTGGTCCTGTCAAGTCGTGGGAGAAACCATGGGTCGATATGTTCAAGGTTCAGGGGACACGGAAAGCATTCTCGCAGCAGACATAATAAACTAAGAACCTTGTTGATGTTGTACATTTCATCACTTAGCCGATCGGCCCTCTTGCGTTGGCCTCGTGCACTCTTTAGCCGGGGGCTACTGAAGCGTATATGAGGTCCGTTGGGAAGCGAAGAGTGACTATTCCCCCCGCGTCTCCAGATTGGCAGATAGTCCTCGTGAGGCATATACCTCTTCTCCTGGATGATGATCGGCAAGCACATGCATGTCTGAAGTCTGTAGTTTAGAGTCTGGAGTCTGGAGTCTAACAAACAAATGGATCTGTCGAAGGCGTGTACAAGTTGTGCAGCACACCGCAGTCTTGCACTCCCCATTCAACAATATGAGTGATGGTGGCCTTCACCGGTCGGCAACACCTTCTAGGCATCTGCCATAGATCCATGATCCATCTTCTCGGTTGTAATGACCCTGTCGCAGTGAACCACAAATTGTTCATCCGTGGTCTCGGGACGGCAAAGCAGAGGGGGAAATGAGCACCCTGAGGCGGCCCATTTGTCTGGCAGCAAAGACACGAGAAACCTCCATCCAGCGGTGCTGATCCCTTTCGTGCCCAACTCGAGCTGTCTGGTGCACCCTCATGGATCATGATGGCAAAAATGATGCCCGTGCAAACCCCTGGTTATGTAACACTAACCAGCAGTCCTGTGAATCGAGTGTCGAGGATTCGGAGCCTTTGCTATGGACATTAAAGCTTTCAGGCTGATCTTTCCACCTCGCAATCAACTTGTTCGAGACCGTGGCGTCTACAATAACCCACTTTTACAGTACGTCTCTGGATGGAAGCCCGTGTCAACTTGTCAAGGGCGTCTGTACCCAAGTGATGCTTGGAGAAGTTCGGTCGGTGATCGCCGTCATCTACCATGTACTGAGTACCGACCTTTGTAGGCATCGAGCTGGGAGGTCTCACGGGTCTGCGACCCGAGGAAAATATGAACAAGGTCTTGGTTGCCGCCCTTACAATGGGTCTTGTCTCTTGACAAGCAGTATATCCCCCGTCTTTCAACCTCATCCCAATAGCCAAGAAAAACCTCTTTCCATGCTTCCAGCCCCCTTCCCCCTTCATCCGATCACCCTCAACCTCGCCGAGAAGGAACGATCCCGGTCACTTGACTGGCAGGGATTCTGAGTCAACGAGTGAAAAACTTCCAACGTTGCCGACTTGAATGTAGCTCGTCTATAGTACCGCACTTTTGAAACAATCGCTTCCGGACCATCGCCCTTGGATAGACTTTGCGGCTAACGATGTGGAGATGCAAAACTCAATGCGCGAGTGATTTCGATGCAAAAGAAAAAGAAACCCCAAAAAAAACATCACGAATTACCCACCGATCTCCATGGAGGCATGGACTCTGTGGCCGTCACCACTTGATGTGGCGGCAGTCCCAGATGTTGCGAGCAGATTGCCATGGATGGGCACTACTACGAATTCCCTATGGACCATGGATGTTCAGTGTTGAGTGTGAGTGTACGGCGTCCTCCAGGTGGTTGGGTCCTCGTGCCCGATCATTGCAAATATCTCCGATCCCTGCATTTCCATACTTTTTCCCACCCTTTTCGCGGATGTTCTGATCTGGGAATATCAAGTTCCACGCCATGACCTTGTTTGGCGATCCCCGTCCTATCCACTCTCCAGCCGGGCACCCCCGTCTCAGTGAGGTTCAGGGCAAGAGATCCTCAGCCAGTGGACACTCTTCCTAGATGGTGGTTCGATGGTCTGGCTGATCCCAAAAAAAAAAAAAAAACAATAAATCCATTCAATGCTTGCTCGCTCGCTCTGCCTCTCCCAAGTGCACTGCACTCTATACGTGCAGTAGTCCTGTGCAATGTCCATGCCTTCGTATGATTCAATCGTGGAGCCGAAGAGGTCAAGGCGTAGACCCATCCATGTCCATCTGCTTTAGGTTCGCTATGCAGAGAATGAGATAATAAGGGCACTCCGCCCAGCCATGGTCATGTCTGTCCTTCTGCGGTGTGTTCAGTTGACGGTCTATCGTGACCTCGCCCTGAACGACGCTACTATCGTGGCTTCATCATGACTATGCTGTCAACCCCACGGGGCCGCTCGGCCCTGGCGGTTAGTACAGTCTTTACTTGCCTCGCGACGACTTTGACGTTGATTCGCATCTACACTCGAGCGTTCTGGGCCAAGAAGATTGGATCGGATGATTACACGGTCATTGCTGCCTTGGTGAGACACTCCCCGAGCCAAGTTGAGGACATGCCTGGAGACATGTCGACTGCGAGATGAGCATCGCGGGTAGACCGTCAACACTCAACCCTAATGGAACCGACTTTGGAACATGTGCTGATCAACGTCCACTTCCACTAGACCTGTTCATGGATCTTCTACGGACTTTTCGTCGGAGGTAAGGTAGCATGCATCAGTTCTGTCGGGCTGTGGCCTCAGTCTACAGAGAGGAGACAATTGAGCGGTGGAAGCTCCTGGATCCCAAAGCACTCAAACTGACCCCGTTTCGTACAATGCAGAGGTCTACCATGGCATGGGAGAACATTATGCAAAAATTCCCCACGACACTTACAAGGTCCAAATGCTGGTGCGTCTGAGAGACTGGACTGCCCTTCTGGCTCTCTGCATCCCCCCCTCCCAAGATCTCGTCGCGGTCCACCACTAAACTCACCTATACTTATACTTTATCATTGATGCAGTGCTTCTGGGCCTCCGTCCCCCTCTACCAGTCCACCCTCGTCCTGACCAAAATCTCCATCGTCCTCCAATACCGCCGCGTCTTCCCATCGCCGGGGATGCGACTCGCCTGCAACATCCTCCTCGGCTTCCTCATCACCTTTGCGCTCTGGGCCGTCATCAGTGCCTGGGCCATGTGTGTGCCCCTTCGGAAATTCTGGGATCCGGACGTGGTGGGCTTCTGCTTCGACAAGAAGGCGCTTTGGTTTTCGAATTCGGCGATTCACATTCTCACCGATTTCATGATCTTGGTGTGGCCGATGCCGCTGCTCAAGTCTCTGCAGTTGCCCAAGAGGCAGCGGTTTGCGCTCATGGCGATTTTCGCGCTGGGCATCTTGTAGGTGACGCCGAGGATATCCCCGGTTGATGGAAGCCCTAACTCCGTGTTTTGCGGAAGGGAAATCAACATGGGAACTGGGAGACAACAAACAAGAATACAACTCGCTAATCGAGCATCTCGCCTCTCCAGTGTCACCATCACCAGCGCCCTTCGCTTGAGAAGTCTTCTCCTGATTACACTTTCCACCGATCCCACCTGTAAGTACTCCCAAGTCCAAGGCCTGTCTGCCCAAATCCACCCGAAAAAAAAAAATTCCACGATCTCACCCTCATCATCCCCCTGCATTTCAATCCCAGGAATGAACGACCACAGACATAC
The DNA here is from genome assembly GCA_014839625.1 of Penicillium ucsense. NCBI lineage: Eukaryota > Fungi > Ascomycota > Eurotiomycetes > Eurotiales > Aspergillaceae > Penicillium > Penicillium ucsense. The sequence continues at coordinate 543,364 of WIWV01000003.1, forward strand.
AACGGGATCTATACCAACCACCCCAGTTCAATACTCACACCCTCTCTACATTCTAGACGACAACGTCGGCGCCGCCGAATGGTCCGCCATCGAATGCAACGTCGCCATCATGTGCGCCTCCCTCCCCAGCACCCGCGCCTTCTTCTCCAAACTGCTCCCCCGCGTCTTCTCCAGCGGCAGCAACGCCTACCGCAGCAGAAACACCCGTCCCTCGCGCACCGGCCGCAGTCAATTAACCGGGACCGGCACCGGCACCGGCACCGGCACCACCACCATGGCCCACTCCCACATCCTGTCGTCGGTGGTCGGCGGTCTGGACGAGGGCGATTACGATATGAAGATGCATCGGCTGAAGGGGCCCGGGGCCTCGGCCAAGATTGTGGGCGTGGGCATGGAGAAGAGTGATCTGGCGGGGATCAAGGTGACGACCTTGGTGACGCAGGAGTTAAGTTTGGAGAGGGAGGGGGTTCACCATATGGAGGTGGATGTTGATACAGAGACGGGGAGCACGAGAGATCTTGTGCGGAAGGGGAGCTTATGAGTTGATGAGATTGGATTTTGGGTGGATTCTATTGATAACCTTTTTTTCTTGTATTTTTCTTTTTTTTCTTCCCTCTATCTCTGGACATTTTTTCACTCTGCCTTTGTGGAGGCTGTGGGTTTCTTCTGTTCGTGTACATATTACATATACCATTCTGTTTCTCTCCAGGGCTGCTGTGCATTCTACATTAGGTAGTAGCCCTGGAGGTACCTACTAACTTAGGTACTGACTGTATCAAGTACACACATGCCTAATTACCACGTGTTTTTCTGATTCGGGACAATTGTAGCGGTATCGAGTCTCCGATCTCGTCGAATCCTACATTTGATCCAATTCGATAAAGCTGGATAATGAATCGTTTATTATACCGTCCTTAGACTATACGGAGGTTAAACGTATACATGTCATTGAAGATTAATAGCGACTACGGGGCAGCTCCTGATTCACTAAGTACTCTGCTTATAACCTCTAGTTGATGTATATCCTAGACGACTCGGCCGCTCATGACTAGCCCCGGCACATTCGAATTCAAAACCCGCATTCCAAAAAAGGCCGCTAGCCACCCTCGTGAAAGAATCACTGTTTCGGCATGCAGGAAGCCTTCCCAGCTCAGCAATGCGCGACTCAGTGCCATGGCACTTGGAGGAAAACAATCGTTTCCTCAAACTATACAGAAACGTTTTATGCAGTCAAAAAAAATAATGAAAAAGGTCAAGAATACGCATGTCATGTCATATACGGAACCGCCATGCAATTCAAATCCAGCGCAGCTCTATTCCCAAACGTTCGAAAAGAGATCATCCGAGCCTCCAAACCCGCCTGCCGATTTCGAGGTTGCAGTGGAAGTGGTGGCCGAGGAGACTGGAGCAGCGCTTGTCCACCCACCGAAATCTTCATCGGCGGTAACCGTAGGAGTAGGCTTGGACGTGGATGTAGTGCCCCAGCCGCTTCCAATGTCGTTTGCGGTCAACGTGTCGGGAATGCTCATCATGTTGGATGTAGAGGGTGCAGCTGCCGCCGGTTTGGGTTCGGTAACAGGGTCCGAGCTCCCCCAGGCGTTGCTGCCCCACGGATCGATACTGGCACTCATTGCACTAGCGTTCACTGCAGACACTGCGGGTGCTGCATGGGCAGCAGGTTTGGACTGCGCGGTAGGCTGGATGGGTGGGCTGGATAGATTGAACGCAGAGCTCATCTCCTGCTGAGGGGAAGAGACAGAGGGTCTAGGAGGCGCGGCAGATGCAGTAGGGGCAGGAGGTGGCGATGGAAGCCCAAAAAGATCATTTGATAGAGAAGAAGAGGGGGGATTGGGCTTGACTGAGGTTGTCGTGGCCGAGGAGAAGCCACCAAAGCCAAAGTCCTGCCCACCACTGGAGACGGAGGCATTGCGCGACGGTGGCTTGTGCGTGGATAGCGTGGGTGAGGTCAAGCTATCAAACAAATCGCCACTGGCCGAGCCGGAAGGCGAGGTCATACGGGGCGCCGCAGGAGTTGACTTTGAGTTGGAGAAACTGGTAAGACTGGCGAATGGGGAAGGCTTTTCCGCTGGCTTCACCGGGGCAGGGGATGTTGTTGTTGGGAAACTAAGTCCACTGAATGCATCCGTGAGACCACCCATGTTCGATGATGTAGAGGCCGCCGGAGAGGCCAGGTCGCCAAAGGAATTGTTGCGCGCATGCGGGGCGGGAGCCGGCTGCGGCTTCGAATACAAGGACAAGATCGACTGCTTCAGATCTGGACGAGACATTCCACTTGATGTTGCTGGTGTCGAAACCGTGCTAGACGGGCGGCTGCCAGGCGCAGGCTGTGCGCTGCCGAAGAAATCGAGACCGAGTAAGGAGTCCGCGGGCTTGTGCGTCTTTTGCTGCGCCGGTGGTTGTGCTTGTCTAGGAGGGGGAGGGGCGCGAGCGGTAGGCTCGGTCGTGCTCGGACGAGGGGGAGCCGCAATGAAATCATCTCCAAACAGGTCGATTTGGGGTTGTTGTTGTTGACGAGGCGCCGAGGCTTGACTCGGGGGCGCGATCCGCTGTGACGCAGATCGCTCGATCTTGGCCTTTTCCTGGACAACAGCAAGAGGCTGTTTCTGTCAATCAGTGATATGTCATTTCAAGTCCTGTATCTCCTCCGTCACTCACCACATCATCGTCGCCGCCATCGTCCAGTGTTGATGGGTCCGGCATTCCCCCATCCATCACCCAGCGCTTGGCCTCGTACTTCGTTCGAATGAAATTCTCGATCTTACTGTACGGCCATTTGGATCAGCGAGTGTCCGAAAACGGATGTACGAGCACGTGGACTTACGATTCGGAAGGAACATGTCCCTGTGCCAATTTGGCCTCCCAATACCTAGCAAGAAGTTTAGCAACAGCCGATCATGGCAAATGATATGCCACTGACTTGTTCGCCCGCCCATTGCCCCAGCGAACCACACTCTGCAGTTGTTCGTCCGTCCAGGCGTCAAGATCAACAGACTTGACCCTGCTAATGTGCGTGCCCATGCCACGGTGAATACCGGAGCACCGAATGCAAATAAAGATACCGAGGTTCCATGATGCCCACCGCGGATCTAGGCGAATGGTGAAGTGTCAATGAGAGCAGTTTGAAGGAGCGAAGACAGCGTCGCATCGGCCACATCAAGTTGCAAAGTAAAGAAAACAGGACACTTACGCTTGTTGCGTTTGCAATCAGCACATATTTTATTGCACTCCAACTTCAACAGGCTCTTGATGACCTGGGAATTCTGTGCTGCTTGACCCGGCGTAGCACGTCGAGACATATTTGAAGGTGATTACAGAGATGAGGGGTGTTTGAGAAAGGAGAACAATGAAACCAACCTCGTCTGCATGCATCGGTGGCGGTCGGTAATGCGGCCTGACTTTGGGTTCCCGAGGCTTACGGTTGGCGGTGAGTGCCATGTCCGCAGTGCAGGCCTGACGGTGAACCATGAGCATGTACTATGTTCGAGAGTCACTGACTACGAGAGTCATTCTCGACATGTATCTACGTCCTACTGAAGGGAGAATGATTTTTCTAACTTGACCAGCAGTGTGGTAATCATTTGCAATATGATGGAGCTTCTCTACGCCGCCAGTGATGCTTGCCGAATTGGCGGGCCTAGATTTATTGCATGCCATTTTCATGAGTGGGGCTGATTGATTTCATTTCCACTATCGTACAACTACAAATTGGACAGAAAGTGAATGGCGAATTTTGTCGGTATTTGCCATCATGCCCTAGACTTCTCTGCAGGCTTCTTCGCTGCGGCATCTGCATCCTCAGTAAATCGCAGACTGACACTATTCACACAATGTCTCTCGTCCGTGGGCGTAGGAAATCCTTCACCCGCAAAGACATGGCCAAGGTGCCCACCACAGTTGCTACACACGATCTCCGTGCGCTTCATACCAAAAGTGCTATCCGTATGCCGTGTCACCGCTCCGGGGATCGAGTCGAAGTAGGCGGGCCAACCGCAACCGGACTTGAACTTATGATCGGCAGTGTAAAGAGGCGCGTCGCAACCTGCGCAGGTGTAGACGCCCTTGGTCGGGTAGTGTGAGTCGTATTCTCCTGTGCCGGGGCGTTCGGTGCCTTTTTCACGGAGGACTCGGAACTGCTCTATTGCTGGAGTCAGTACTTTGAAAGACTCTTGTTGGATATGGATGGATGATTGACAAACCTGGGCTCAGAACAGCCCGCCACTGATCATCACTGCGCTGGTCGGGATACGACATCTCTTCGGTGGGTGCTTTGGAACTGAACAATGCTCCTAAGAATGGAATTGACGGTGCGGCTCTGAGGGCTTTGTTTACCGGCGTTAAACGAGGGCTTGCGCGAGACGAAGTTGAGTGCAGGCGAGCGGAAAGAACAGGTTGAGTGAGGGTGCGGTGCCGAAGAGGAGCAGTAACACGGATGATTTGGGTTCTCATGAGGATGGTTGCTGTGAAGAAATTAAGCGTGCAGGATTACGGTTGCAGGAAGAAGAGCTCTGACAAATCAATCTTCGAATGTCGAGTTGGAAGGACGATCACGGGCTGCGGCGAGATCGATCCATCGGAATCCGGGCTTTTACGTCATATGCGGGGGGATCTATCCACTGTAGCTGACCCGACCGTCCACGGATCCCGACCCTTCGGCGATGGGTGAAGCTTCACTATGGGAGTGGACCTGCAGTAAACATGCTAATCAAACTTTAAGTGCATCAGGGTCAGACTTTGCTGCCTCCAAGGGAGATAATCGTCAATTGTAAGCTCTGCTTGACGATGTTTACAATACCAGGGTCCAGACAGCAAGATCACTCAATCAGCATGGACGCAGCTACCATGAAGGCCAATTTCCCATGGATGTTTAAGCCGCAATGGAGCACTGAATTCGATTGTGCGTAGGACATTCCAGCGGCTCCCAAAGACAGAAGAGTCTAAAATGAATTTCAATGTACGGAAGAAGTCTGTAGATTCACCGAGTCCCAAAACTCCACGCTAGCTCGAGGGGGTATCCCATGCAAATATCATCACAGACACGAATAACGCACCACGGCTCCCGAGAACTCCAGCCAGATATGCAACACTCAGTCCAAGCTCAGCGCAGGACTCTCTCCGCGACACGATTTGAGATCAATTGACAAGAAATCCCAACGGAGGTGAGAGTGCGTCCTGCGACGAGTGAGCAGTCACAATATGAGAAATGACAATTCCTTGACGAGACTCGTCTCGTCAGGACCTCAACAACCAGCTCATAGCGCAGACCAGCACTAGCGACGAGCCGCGCCAATGACGGTGACAAAGCCCCGACCAATCTCCACGCGCCAGCCATCGCTAATGAGAGCCTTGCTGACAGCAGGGCCCAGGCGAGATTTGCCGTCGTGGCTGTGAAGGCCAACACCGGTGATGATTTTGTATCCATTGTGGGCATGTCTGCCCCCACCACGGATATGCTTGGTATCACCGAGCCCGTCCCACCATGCCTCGACTCGCTCGCGGGAGATTCGGACTGCCTGCGCAACCTGACAGCCGTGCAAATCCAGGTCGCCACTAGAGGACTGCATGTCCACAAGGCGCTCGGTAGCTGCCGAAAGGTGCCGCATCGCCAGTTCCCGATTTTGCTGTGCAACCTCGCGGTAGTAGTGCGTGGCGCCGCCGTACAAGGGATCAGATTTGGCTTTGCGAGCTGCTTGTGCAGCTTTGGCGTTTGCGACGGACTTCGCAGTGAAATAAGCGTTCGCCGCCGCTTGATCTCGATCAAAGTCAGCCGCGCTTTGTGAAAGTCCTGCCGAGCGAGTCGGTTGAGCGGGGAGATCCTCTTCCTCATCCTCAAGATTCAGCTTGGGGGCAGTGATCTTGATCAGATCAGAGACTGAGAAGCTTGGCTTTTGACGAATCATCTCTGCGGCTAATTCGTTCGCAGCCGAGAAGATGTTCCGCGTGATCCGCAGCAGCCCCACAAGCGTAGGCTGAGGTACGTTCGGGTAATCACTCGCCAGCTCATCTAGCTGTGACTGCACCACTGAATCGTCTCTCACCTCATCGATGTCCGCAACAGAGTGTGAGTCAGCCAGCGCCCTGATGGTCAAGGAGAGAGAGCGATTGTTGTGGGTATATGTGGATGCGATTGTCGACCGTGGCAGATCGGGCGTGCGAGAGTAGATGAATTCCACATCTTCATTACTCTTCTGCCATTGGTTTTGAATAGGCGAGTGATCAATATCAGCAGCATCGGCCTCGAAGGAAACCTTATTTTTCTTGTTTCTCTTCTTGCGGGGTTTTTGGCGACCAATATCGGGAGTCTCTTGCATAAACCCATCCAGGCCCTTGGGGATGGCAATCGCGGACTCATCAAGGTGACCCTGATGAAAGAAAGACAGATTCAGGAGAGAGTCCATGGCTTTATCCACATCACCGTCACTCTTCTTCAGGCCTTGCTTAATGTTGAATCTGGTAATGTCTGGAAACATCTCTTGCAACAGGCTGATCTTGCCTTCCTCGGTGCCACCAACAAACTGGAGCGATCCGTCTGCACCCAAAGTATAACTTGGTTGTGAAGCATCTCTAGACTTGGCGCTTCTAGAATCGCTACCGTCGAGAAGGTTCTGGGAATCTTGACTTGTACTGGGTGTCCCTGTCGCAAACGTATCCCGGCTCCCGCTGCAGGTCCCACTGTTGTCATAGGAGTCAATCTCATTATCGGTTGTGCCGGACGGATCGAACGTAAGGTATTCCTCCTGCAGTGCTGATTCTTTAATCGAGTCGAGCGTTTCACGCAGCGCTTTGACGTCATCCGACTTGTCGAGATCAAAGTCAAGGGCAAGTGCGGCTAGCAAGGCAGAGTCAACCGGGGGACAGTACTCCTGCTCGAGCTTCTAATGTTTCCAAACAAGTCAGAGGGATTTCGTCCGCTGGATGCGATACAGTGTTTTAGGTGTACTCACCGTCCTCGTGTCGCCGCTGCTGCTTGAGACTTCCATGACGAGGTGCGCGAACGCGGTGTGACGCGGGGTAAGGTGAACCGCGGATATCGCAAGATGGTTTTAAGGAGCGCAAAGTAGAAGAAACAATAAGCGCGATAATGACGAGTCTGATGACCGACGGGCGAGGATATTCATGTGGAGACCAAGAGGTGGTTAGGGAGATGCGAGACGTGTCATGGACCGTAGTCAATTTAAAAACCTCCTAGGCTAGGGAAATGACATAACTCTCATGTCCGGTGCATGAACTTCTTTTCTGCCGATCGGATGCTCCGGCGTGGAGAGCCTAAATGGCCGCCCAGACCCGATTAAGTTATCGATTCACCGCCAGGGATCTGGCAGTGGGCTAAGGGCTTATCTTCTAGGAAGCGCGCCTCGGGGATGTAAAATGCAAAGGAACAACACTAGACCATTCCGTCATCCTAAAATATGCCATGACGTTGACCTACTTGGATATGAGCAAATATTTAAACACGACTAAGAATGAAGGAACAATCGCTTTGTTATTAGTGTAGGTCACATAGGACCATCGGATCGTCAGTCGTAGGAAGTAACTAAGTACCAAATTTTCTCACGAGGATTGAATCATCAGCTCGAGTCCTTCCGTAAGATATTGAATCCAGGCATCCGTTCCCGAAGCCAGGAGCACCGTAAAGCTTGATCTTCGTGAGTAGAACACGCACGGTGTCCTATATTGTTTGGTGGACACTGTGAGAGCAACACTGCCGTTCTCTTACTACAGAGCCAAGGCCACCAATCCCAATAGGAGACTGCCAGCCTTTCCCGGGACTACCAGTATGCCAGCAGCATTCGAAGTTGAAGGCATAGAGGTCGAGGATGTACTAGTCACATCCATCGTCTTGGTATGCTTGGAAGTGGAGGTAGATGTAGTTGTCTCGGTGGATGTCGAGGTCGTTGTGGAAAGCGAAGTAGTCCTAGACGTCGACGTAGAAGTCGATGTGGTAGTGGAAGTCAACGTGGTCGAGGAATTTGAAGCTGCTCAAATGGGGGAATCAGTCATGTTGTCTCAATAATGGGATGTCGCTTGTACAATGTGTGCACATGGAAGATCGATCGCAATGTGGCCCCAACTAACCCGAAGGGTCGAAAAGGTCCAGAGCGAGCTGCAAGACTTCCAATATAAAGGGAAGAAATCAAAGCCAAACGCACAGGTAGACGGTGTCCTCGTGGAGCTTGAGGAAGGCATGGAAATCAAAGTGGACGAAGTCACAGAAGCAGAAGAAGAGGTGGTGCGAGTTGGAGACCAAGAGCTATAAGACGTAGTGGACGGAGACATCCACGAGAAAGAAGTCAAGGTAGGACTAGAGAGCGTCGAAGTCTCCATCCAGCTCGAGATCATACTCGGACTCCAGGTAGCCGAAGAAGATGAATATTCACTAGCAGTGCTGGATTCCTTACCAGAGCTGGAGGCTGAAGACGACTCAGAGACTCCACCGGTGACTTTGAATTGTTGCGACTGGGCAAGAATCCCACCGCTAGAGGTGGACTTGAAATCGATTTGGTAGCCACCACTGCATCAAAGTCAGTCATCTATCTGCCTGGGTCTCATCCCTCAATCTATGTGCGTGAGACGTTCCGCAGACTAACCCGGTATCTGTACCAGTCAAGCTAGCATCGTTGGCTGGGATAGTGTAAGATCCATTTGTTGTATCGACACCAGAGGCAATCAGCGTGGTGACCGAAGGATTGACCGCTTGATTGACGACATATAAGTCAAATTTTGCTGGATCGGTTCTGAGTGTGGCTGTTAGCAAAGCAATCGTGACCCTCCTCTTTACCAGCAGCTCAAAGCTTTGGAACTCACTCCACTGCATCCCACTTAATCGTCAATGGTTGACCCAAATCGATCTTGGCTCCTTTCGGTGGGTAAGTCACGAGGATAGCTAGTCACTCTTTGGTCAGTACAGAGTCAATCGCATTCAAAGTGAAGCCGAACCTAGCGTACCGGAAGTCGCAGCAGTAAAAGCCACCACAGAGGAGACGAAAGACATCCGCATCTTGAATATCCTCAAACAATACCCAACAAAGATGAGCTAAACTGATATGGCAACCTCGTCACTTGGAAAATATGTTCCTCCGATGTTGACTTGAGGACCTCAACACTGTGAAAAGCGTGGGAAGACTCGGCTGACCTAGGCAATCGGTAGATCTAATGCTCAGGCTGGCGGTATCTAGTAGCAGTGGAAGCGAGACTTTATATCGACTTGAAGGCCAGTTCCGGGCTAGGCCCAGGTATACCGGCACCCATCGACTTACGCGATGTTGCCGTCGTGCAAATTCAACCCCTTCGCCGTACGACCAGGCAGGATTCCAACTCTTCATTTAAATCTGCCCAGGAGAGGCCCGATTATGTACCCTGACTCAAATTGAAATATGTCGTGCATTGGTAGTCCTCACAGAATCTGGAATATCCTTGTCAAGCAACAGTCTATTGCTCATAGCGAACAACTTGTTCGTGACGCACGCAATTCTCCAACGCCGCAATAGAAGCATACGTCTTGCTTCAGTCAGCTATCTCTCACACAGAAGCCTGTGGGTACGCCGACGTGTCTTTTCACGGAACTGGCTGTTCCTGATGAGCTTGATAGGTGTTGCTGTTGAAAGATGGAACCAAGATTTTGAATACGACCGGTGTTGTGCTCTGACTTGCGTGGTTGATGATCACAGAACTTTTTCAAAGCCAACGTCTACTTCTAGGTCAGCTGAAAGGCAGCTTACGACAGTTCTAGCAAACAACCAACGAATAGGCTTGGCACCGAAATCCAAATCTGTCAGGCTTTGGAGGCGACAGCACTAGGTAGCAGATCTAGACTCAAGATTTCTAAAAGGGACCAAAAAAATATGATTTTGGAATGGACAGCCCGGTGCTTGAGCTTCTGCTCCGAGTACTGCATTGCCGGTTCAAGCTCAAATCCATCTAGTATCAATGGTCGGGAAATGAACATTTCAAGTCTTGCCCAGTATATCATCTTGCGGGGGCATTGACGCTTGAAGGGAGCTGATTTTATTGCTGAATTGGAATGGTAGTCTGTGAGCAGAAGCAAGAGTCAGAGGCCCAGACTACGACAGATATGTGCATCCTAATTATACACCCATACCTACTGGGTATCTTCCTTCAATATCTTTGTACTGACCCTGCATTATCAGATTGCACCCTTGGCTAATATTTCCCTTCAAAACGTTTCATCTCATACAATGAATCAAGTAAGCAAGGCATGAGGTGGTTGAATATTCAATCACTAGTCTGTGGCGCAGACCCAGTACCATAGAACACAGAATTCGCGTTTATGACTGCCATCATCAAACTCGCTACCAATAAATTGAAGCACTGAAACGTCTTACAACAAGAAATCGGTATTCGATCGTCTAATTGACAAAATATTTCATCACCATTCACAAGGTAAACGTACATGAACTCATCGTGTTTTTCATACATGGAATCCAACGTCGACTACATCACAGTTTCTTTGAAATCCCCGCACAGCCATTCTACTGCGTAATGATGCTTCGACCACCATCTGCAGTGACACGCTTTCGTACACGCAGATGAGCGTAGCCAGCCCCAAGTGGAATGACCTCTGGTCCCTCATGGCCATCTGTCCGTTCGGAATGCGAACTCTCCAGCAATGCAGTTGGACAGAACACCAAAGCTTCACCAGTCTTGAGTCGAACGATCTTTCCAAATAAATCGCGCTCTGTGGATTCATGTCCCTCGGCCTTGTCGCAGGCTCCAGCAATATGAGCTTTGATCGACTTGAACCAGGCTGGCGAGGTGAAACGATGAATCATGGTCAAGTTGCACAAATCAAGGAGTTTGGGTGAGATTGTAGGCTCTTGGGTGGCGATCAGGACGCGCGTCGCCAAATGTCGCTGTTGTCGCACAACGGAAAGCAGGGTGTTGGTCAAAGTTACCGCCTCGGGGGAAGTCTCTGTCAAGAACTAGCAAGTTCAAAAAGCATCAGTCAAAACCCTCGAACTTACACAGTGCATAAGATCAAAGGGAGTTCACAAACCTTGTGGGCCTCGTCGAGAGCCAGGACTCTGCCTGTCTTGTGTCGATCCTTTAGAAAAAGCGAGGTGCAGATGTTGAAAAGAGCACAGGCGTCATTGGGACCAACGAAGGGACAGCTCAAGTCGACGATAGTCAGAGTACCCGGCTCAAAATTCCACATTTCATCGGTGCGAGAGGATCTACGGGGGCCTTTCTCAGGCTTGACAGCACCTGGTTCGAAGAAGGACTCCAGGACATCCAAACGCATCTGGAGAGGAAGATTCTGGCCTTTCAGGAAGCTCTCAGCGTCAAGGTTTTTGCGGAATCGCTTGTAATCAAAGGTGTCTCGACCTTGATTGTCCAAAGCCATCTGTCGCAAGATTTTCATCACCACCTACCAAGGCGAGTTAATGATTAGCACAACCGCTATTGATGACTGATTTCCGGACGGGTAGTTATTGCTCACCTCCATGTAAAGTGGTGGGCTGGTTTCGTCGCTAAGTCCCATCAATGCCTTCATCATGGCGACGTTAAGATCTTTCAGTGGAAGGTACATGGGTTCAACACTGATTCTCTTTGCCACATTTTCCAGGCCTGGTAAATTGCAGTAGGCATTCCTCATGGCCAGGTAATTGGTAGGGGACACCAACACACGCACCGGGATGCCAGCAGAGCACAGATATGCCGCCTCGCAAATTTGGGAGCTTGAGTGCGCGGAAAAGTTGTCGCAGTGGAAAACCATCCCCGCCAACGGAGCAGAGACCTTGCCAACGGGTGTGTTTTGCAAGAGGCAGTTCTCCAAGAGGCAAGAAAGTGAGTGACTTTTACCACTGCCCTGACTGCCGCAAATAAAAGCAGACCATGGAGCAGCAGTGTTTGAGTAAACTAACGAGCCCAACGAAACCTGTCCGGCTGCCAAAGTATCTTTGCGGTGGCCAAGCAGAGCATATTGAGGGAACACCAGTTGGTCGCCATCAGCTTGGTCATACTGCTTCGCCAGACTCGATCTGACAGAGACGGAGAATAACGGGGCGGCTGCAATCTCCTCTGGAAGCTGTGGCTTGTCAGGGACAGCCGAGCTCTGCTTGTCATCATCATCCAGTGTGAGGAATAGGAAATGCTTCAACGATTCTATGCCGAAGTCGTTGAACATTGCGAAGCTGGAGCCAATCATCGTTCCATTCGTGATCCGACTTGTTATCGTTATCGACTTTGTTATCGTTATCGTCTTTGTTATCGTTATCGGCGAGTGTTGCTTTGCATCGGCACGTGCTGTTGTTATCGACACTTAAATATCGGCAAGTTGCTTGAAGGTATGATGCCAACAGGATCGGAAGGAGGGTTTTGGTGGAAGAGAGGATTTTTGGAAAAGAGTAGGATTGTCCAAGGGAAAATTGGACAGAGGTCTCAGTCATGGGGCAATGGTCAACAACCAAGAGTCTCGGCGTTTGCTAAAGACACATGAAAGGCCACAGTCGATCACACAATGCATGCTATTACTCTCCCTTAATCTTTCTCTCTCTAGCAAAACACGATTCAGTTTCCCTGTTTGATACCCAAACCTCCAACATGCCTTCTGCTAAAAAATGCGTTATTTAGCTCTATATGAGACTACGCTATTCACCATATCTGTCAATATTCGTGTGCTCAGCGCTCGTCAAACTCAAACTCAGTTCCACGTCTCATGCCTCGCACTGTGTATTCACAAAACAGGGACGACTCGAGCCTAGAATTGACAGCCTGTGAATAGACATTAGCTTCGTTGCCAACGTTGGCCTGCACAGCTTGAGACAACAAGGGAATTCAGCCGCTAATTCTGATCCTGTACGCTTTAAACTCGGCACCAAAAGTCCATAAGTGGGATGTTAAACCAGAGTCCGACTTCGGATCGCTGCTTCATCCAGGTCGCAGGGATGACGCTTGCGATTGGAGTATCAACATATGAATTGATCCATATTCGCAACCTCCTGTACGGAGTCTGTAGTATGTGAAGCCGCATCTATCTCTAACGTTCATGGTCCAGCATGTCATTGCCAAGCATCGTCTCATACTTCGGAGCAGCCACTAGCCGAACCTCCACTACTTCTCAAGTACGCGGCCAGACCTCGGCCCATCCCGTTACCCCAAAAGCTTCTCCGCACAAGAAACCCGAGCTTGTCCAAGTTAAATACGGCACTTGTTCGCCTCGGCCAAATTTCCCTACTGTATCTGTCTTATCTTGTCCAGAATCACCTGAGACATCCAATCTAGTCGAGATTGCCAAAGTAGATTCTTTCACAAGGAAAACCTCAATTCAGCAATCCCACAATGCCCGTGGCAACACTTCATCTTCTCTCCTTCTCCAAGTCTACGGACCCCCAGTCCTTCCTCCAGCAACTCAAGCAATGTCCCGACATCAAAGTGATCGTGGCGTCACGCCCCCGCCACGTGGTGATCCACCCAACGATCCTCGACCAGAACACCTTGACCCAAACACCCTGGGATCTTCTCGTTCTTCTGGCAAAAAATGACCCAAAAGACACCAACGACCCAATCCCCGCTACTCTGCGGTCTGCCATTACTGCGGAATATAAAGTGACGGCCGGGATTCCATCCAAGCTCATTGCAACCTATCCAGCCCGTGATGCGCAGCTTAAACAAAAAGCTCCTGGCGTTCCTCTCACAGGATCGCTGGACAAGGTGCTCCGCGAAGGGAGCAAGGAGTCCTCGCAGAATCTGGAAGTCTCGCCACAACTACTTGACTTCATGAAGGTGTTGACAGAGACTCATCCCGGGCCGGTCACAATGCTCAATCTCTTACACTTCCATCATCCGGGCGGGAAAGAGAGTTACTACAAGTATGGACAGGCGTTCATCCCTGTGGCAGGGAAGCGTGGCGGCGATGCGAAATTGGTGGGTAATGTGGTGCCTCCGGGAACAGGGCAGAAGGAAGATTCGAGGGGATCGCCAGACAGACCGCAGCAGGAGTGGTGGAATGAGATTTCCATTGTCCACTATCCTTCTATTCGCCATTTCTGTGACATGCTGGCTGGAGATGATTACCAGGAGATCAATGAGAAGTATCGTTTGTCGGTAAGTGATCATCCACCAGCGAGCGACCTCGCTTGGTCTTTTAAAACCTTGTGCCGAGGCTAATTGTGAGAAGGCTCTCCGGGACACGTTCCTCATGTGCACGACCGAGTTCGAGACTCAGTCGACGGCGGCTTCCAAGCTGTGACGAAAAAACCTTGATTGCTTACTGCGGGCCCAACCAAGATGTCATTTTGGAGGGCTTTGTGTCCATTGGGGGAAAAGTTTTTTTACGGAAGTGAATTTGCTTGATCAAGTGGGTATCTGAAAGGAACTAGGTTCATGAAATCCTCCATAGTGACATTGTAAACGGCTTGGTTTCCCGCTGTGTTTAAATGGAATCAGAGACGATGATCCTTGATTACACTATCACTGGGTCGTTCCCAAGTCCGGATATGGCCTGCGTGTATCATGTGAGCAGAAGACTCCTCGCGCAAGTTCACTCTTCAGTGCCAGACGCCACTTACCCTCTAGAGACGAGGTCATAATGCAATCGTTTTGAAAACCGAGCCAGCAGATAGGATCCTCCCCAACGACCTTAGACTAGAGTCATTGTCAGTCTCAAGTGTTACAATCTCTGTATAGAAAAAGAGCTCACCATGATCGGAGGTAAAAGTGCAGTCCGAGCCCGAGGTTCAACCGGGTGACTTGCCAGGGGATCTGGGTCGTCTTCAAATTTCTCAGTGAGTCCAGAGTCAGATCGCATGCGATTCGCACCACTGTCTGCTCGATGGCGGTTCGAGGTCTGCGTGCTTGGCACGACAAGACTACTACGATGGCGAGCGGAGTTTTGGTGGTGCTGCATGCCAATCATGGTCAGACAAAATGATCAGGATTTTCAGATAAAAAAAATAAAAAATAAACACTCACAGCCCGCGGTCGGTGAAGCATGCCGACGCTGAAATCCCACAACAAAAGCCGGCAATCGTCTCCCACGCTACCGAAGCGGTACGTCTTCTGGTCACAGCGCCATGGATCAAAAGCGACCGCTGACACCCACGAATTATGGCCTTGGCACCGTGCAATGATTCTTCGCTCAGGGAAGGACCAGATCGTGACCAAATCGTCCTGTCCTCCAGTCACGATGTACTTTCCGTCGGGAGACCAGCAGACGCAAATCAAGCCGCCGTAGTAGCTTCGGAAGACGTCCAACACTCTAGTCACATGTTAGCATAGACTTAATATCCAAAGACGTACATCAGAACCTACTCCTCTTGTAGATAATCCATCAGGCGAAGGGACCCGTCATCCAAGACGACCGCCAAGTGCCTCTGATCTGGCGAAAAGGAGAAGTGAGAAATACGCTGGTTGGCCAATTTCCAGAAAGATACCGGGTTAGTCTTCTGGTTTTTTGAATTAACCGATTTCAAGACCTCCAGCGGCAATCGAGTGTAGCCGGCTTCAGAAGACAAGTTGTGCTCCGGGGTGAATAGAGCATCTTCTTTCTCCTTGTCATAAACCACAAGCCCACCATTAGCATGGGATGCCAGAAACAGATTCTCGGAGCCAGGAAGCCATTTGATATTTGTGACAGGCGAATTGTTGATAACTCCATTCTTGTTGATTCGAGCATATTTCTGAGACATGGGCTCGTACCAGATGATGTCCCCTGCTGAAGAGCCCATCACGATGTCGAGATGTGACGAGGTTTTTGTCACGTCGTTAATGTCGTGGCAAAGCATATGTGCTTTGGTGAACAAGACCTTCGTCAAGTGTTCTTCCTTCTGTGCAGAATTGAGGTCGAGCCATTGGAAAGCGCGATTGATGTTGGCAAAAGCGAAAACGCCGTTCGGGTCACGATCAGCAAGACGCTTGGCGGAGGTTTCGTTGGTAATGACTCTTGACACGAAAGAAGAACTACTCTTGATGATGTTGTTTTTGGGCTTTCGTCGTTTATTGGCATCCTTTGCCGGCACAGCAGGTGCCGCAAGGGCAGCGTTTCCATCGCCAAACGGAGGAGCGGATATTCCCGACTTTAAAAACGTAGGTGGCTTTCTCCGTGGGTCAAGGCTCACGAGAGAGAGCTTGACACCAGAGGTTGGTGGTGATGGAACTGTCGCTAGCGGGTTAGGATTGATAATTGGCGCTTCGGACGGATGAGGTGGAGGCGTTGCGAGGAGCAAGTCATCTTTCAAGGTGTATGTGCCTATTTCGAATACGGCGAGACAGTTAGCCGGACACCGTCGACCAATCTCCGCAGCCCCGATGTTTCGTGGTCCTTTCTCTCCAACACCGACCTTCTCCGACTTGCAGTGGACATCCGCCCTCGGGATGGGTGATGATGTTGTTCGTTTCAACAACCGGAACAGCCATGCCATTGGCAGCACCCGCCGCATAAGCGACGGGAATGGTGTAGCGCGGAGGGGGTGGAGGTAAAACACTGTTCGTATTTCGAGATTAGCGATGGTAGAATCAGACCAGGTGTGTCCACGTCAGAATGAGCATGCGACTGCGCCGGTGCGAGGAGTCAGGAGCGGAGGAGCCCGCGCAGACACACAGTCGAGAGAAAAGACGGATGACAACATGACGCAGCAGTCCTCCCCATCCGAGAATCGAAACATGGTACAGATCAGGCCAGGGAGAAGGACTTACAACATGGTTGCTTTGCCCTAGCTGTGTGTTCTCCTGTTGAAACCAGGACTAGACGAAGTGAAGGGGCGCCAGTCGCTGGATCGCGTCGAGCACAAGAAGGACTCTTGGGACCACAAAAAACAGGAGATATCGTGAGATTATGTGGTGGTCAAGTTTCAACTTTATCAGAAAATGACGCTGAGGGACGCAGGTAAAAGACAGGTGAGACGCGGAGAAGACAGCTGCTGAACGTGGTGCGATCTGCGAGGCGTTGTCTGGGGTAAGTCGAGCGGAGAAGGCAAGTCTCGTGCCTGGGCCAATAGCGGGGAAGCCGGGCGAACTGTGCCCGACGGCATTTTGTGGAAACACTCAGGAACATATCTCACGTGGAATGGAAAAGCAGCGACGCAAGTATGAGTTTATCTCGGCGAGGCGTTTTCAGAGCAGCGAAATAGTTCAGGTCGAAGATTATCAGTTGGGTATTGGTTCTAGAGGTTCTAAAAAAGATATAATCCTAAAAAAGCGAGCCGTTAAGCCCCACTGCCACCACTCACTCGACGCCATATCACTACAGCTGCAGCTCCCGCGCAGACCACGGCTCCAAGTGCGATTCCCCAAGACATCCATTTCCCTTCGATATCCTCCTCGCTGCGCGGAAAGGCGGTGCTGGGTTCCATAGCAGCCTCCGCGATGTGCACGAAAACTTCCTGGATTGAGGACCAGGTGACGCTTACGTGGAGGGGTGGACTGGGCATCTTCAGCCTGGCAGTATACTCATGTGGCTGGTATTCAGCCCGCTGAGTGGTACGGTCTAAATCAGCTTTGAGCGCGATAAAGACACTGGGAAGGTCTTCCAGATGAGGGTATTTTGCTCGGAGGGCCGGAATGTAAGCAAAAGAATCCGGATCTGAGGAGTCGTACGTGTAAGCGATAACATCGCATTGATCCAGTAGTTTGGTCCGATTCTCGAGCAAGGCGGGTTCCAATTCTCCCAGCTCATCCATGATGAGATAACACTGCTTGCCGCCGGGAAGCTCGACTGTGTTAACAGCTGTTCGGGGTTGGATGGTCGGATGATACGTCGTGCTGAAGCCTCGGGAGAGCAGCGCATCAAGCAGTGCCGACTTGCCTGAGCCGGGAGCGCCCAATACATGGCATTGCACCACATTTCGTCCGACTCGCCCGGGACGCCCCCGCCGCTTGCGAGGCCTTGTCACCTTCAAAGCGGCAGTGGTAGAAGGGTTGCTGCGATCAGCAGATTCAAACCCCAGGTACGCTAGGTATTCCAAAGTGGTTTTTGGAGACATGAAAGTCGTCATGCTCCACTGAGCGAGCCATCCTTGCAGAGTGACATGGCCCGCTTCGTTGCGCACAGTGGAAGAAGGGAAGGAGCCATCCGCCCATGAAGCGGGGAGACCGGGAGTTGGGGCGAAAAGCGATTCTAGCTCGGTGCTATTCAATCCACCATCATTGTCCTTGTCAGACAAAAGGAAAAGGTTGACGAAGAACCTGTATCCTTCGGGGGACAACTCAGCCGATGCGAATGGGGGAACTTCGAAACGCGGATGGAGGAAAGTTTCTTGAAGGGAAAGATTATCGGTGTATTGAAAGGCTCGCAGAATAATCCAGACTGTCTCATGGCGACCCTTCTCGGCATACAGCTTGTTCAGATAGATGAATCCCCCGCAGTCAATCCCTGACTCGGTCACTGAGTCGGGATATCCTTTCTCGATCGTCTCTTTGATGTGGGCCAAGTCCTCGTCGCTCAATGATTTTCCAAAACATCGCGTTTGGAAATCTCCTAGCTCTTTGTCCGAAAGGTAGCCATCACGGTCTTTGTCACTGAGATAGAAGATGCGCTGTAGCGCCGACACTGCAGCTGGCTTGAGAGCAGCCTCTTTGGAATCAAACAAAGGTGCGATTGGGTGAGTGACTGCTTTCTGGCACACAAAGAAGGCCTCGTTGACGTTTCGGTGCTCCCTGGCGCTGGTTCGAATGCACGAGTCGATCTCCTTGAATTCTGACATCAGCGGGAGCATCTCCTCCTCAATGACCTGAGCTTCGCTTTGCTTCCCTGCCAGATCCGACTTGTTTGCGCATAAGACCACTGGGACGTTGACTCCTAGCGATCGGAAGTATGGCATCCAGAACAGCGCGATGCGTTCGTAGCTGTAATGATCGGAGTAGACTAGCAGGATCACATTTGACTTGCGGATTTCCCGCCCCAAGTTGTTTCGTTCTTGTGGTACGGCGGATGTATCAACAACGGTGGTCGTGGTGACATTCTCGGGAGTTCCGATGGTCGGCGGAATGGTGATCTGAGGGAGAACAGGCTGGATCTTGTTTGTGACGAAGACACCTTTCACCAAAGAGGTGATCAGGCTAGATTTGCCGGTGCCTTCATCGCCGCATACGCAGATGCGGACTGTGAGGTCTTAGCGAGAGTCCACAGCGAGCTCAGTCAGAACCATCTTACCGGTCGACATGGCGTCTATATGTCTCTGCAGCTCAGAGTTGGAATATTGACATGACCAATGTGAAATTGCCGGATCGAGAGGACCGGGCAGAGTTATGCAATTTCCTGGGGAACCACCAGATGTTGACGACGATGGTTACCTCGAATGAAGGTCGTTGCGGGCTGCAGGTGCCAAGCCGAGGTGTGGGTCCGGTGCCAGTTTCCCATGACCTCACATTTCCAGTCTGAGGCATCAAGGCGGTCAATGGTTGCTTTCTACGGGTAAGGTCGAGGTCGTAAGGCTATGATGATGGTGCAGACTGCAGTGAAGCGTCCTTGGGTGATTCTTGACTTCCATTGATGTGAGCCTTACCTTTCAATTCAAAGATAAGCTCGTACGTGAATGACAAGACGGCATTATGTTATTACCGAGCATAACCTTGGTCCACTGAATTTTCTCATCGGAGAGAGCACCATTGGCAGATTCATTTCATCAGTCTTTGGACTGACTGCCGAGCGGCCAAACATTGCAACGGTATGGAATTCGTTGCGTCAACCTCAACACCAACCCTTTTCAAACAATGTCACCTTACTTGCCCACAACTCAGGAATGACCCAATATTTACGCCAAGTAATTCTCGGTAGGGACTTTGCTGTCCAGAATCTCGAGCTTGGAGGTAGTAAGGTACTGGTACAGAGGGCTTCACTGTCATGGGAATAAGAATAGTTCCGATCTACCTACCCGAGTGAATATTTACTGTTCAACGCAACCTCGAACATTCAGGTAGTAAAATAGGTACTCAGGTATGACTCGGATACCCTAATTGATGTGGGTAATTCCTACACCAGGAATTTAGGTACGAAATAGGTGAACAGTCTCGCGTCGTTGGCTGAAGGTAAGAGACGATTCAAAGACAGCAGCTAATCAGGTGGAGCCCATTTTCACATGAATCGGAGAATTTGCAAACATGGGTTGATTCCTGAAATCACCAGTTCGAGAACATCAAGGCCGGCCCAGTGAATATATCTCAATATCTTCTCGTCTCGTCTTCTTCAGGATTCCTCTAGATGGATCAACTGGAAGCACAATCGAGGAAAAGAATGAACATCCAAAGGGCACCTTCGGTGGCTGCTACATAAATATACGACTGTAGAAGTGTACTTCCGAATACTACTATACTGGTAGTACTGCTGTAGGTACCTCTGGCCACGAACCATCCCGCGCCAGCCGTTACCGGGCAGGCCCACTTGAACATGGATGGGCTGTTGATCCGGCCCCATCTGAGTCTGACTAACTGCCCGATCGCCTGCGCCCACGCTGGTCTGCCGGTAGCATCAGCCTCTTCAATTTCCCCTCTTTTACCTCCCCTATTTGTTCTCTTCAATCCATCTCCAATCTCGGTTCGCGAAGAATCCCGTCACAATGCCTATGGGTATTCACAATCCGCTGCCTTCCTCCTTGAGCAGTATGTGCCATGGTCCCTCTCCAAACGCCTCTTTCCCCGCAATTGTCGCACGGCTCCGCCGGCTAACCCTCAACTTTCTTTCATGTGAATAGGCGAATGTAAAAAGGCGAGCAAGATCTTGACCTCCTTTGTGGACCCAAGACAAGCCTTCGGTCCCGACAAAGTCATTCCGCCAGAGATCTTGGCCGGTGCAAAGGTAAGGCAATTCGCGCAGTTCGCGCGGGGTAGACACGACGATCACAGTGGGCTGACATTCTTCGATATCGGTCCAGGGTCTCGCGATTCTCACGGTCCTCAAAGCTGGGTTCATTGGGTCCGGTCGCTTCGGTTCCGGTATCGTCGTCGCTCGTCTCGCCGATGGCTCCTGGTCCGCCCCATCCGCCATTGTCACCGCTGGTGCTGGCGTGGGTGGTCAGATTGGGTTTGAGCTGACGGACTTTGTCTTCATCTTGAACGATGCCTCGGCGGTGCGGGCATTCTCACAATTTGGCACTTTGACGCTCGGCGGAAATGTTTCTCTGGCAGCCGGCCCTGTCGGTCGTAATGCCGAGGCCGCGGGCGCAGCGAGCACCAAGGGCGTTGCGGCGGTCTTCTCATACTCCAAGACCAAGGGTCTCTTCGCGGGTGTCAGTCTCGAGGGCAGTATGCTTGTGGAGCGCAAGGACGCCAACGAGAAGATGTACCAGAGCCGCGTGAGCGCGGCTCAACTGCTCAGCGGCAGCGTGCGACCCCCTCCGTCTACCGACGCTCTGATGCGCGTGCTCAACTCTCGAGCTTTCCAGGGCAACGCTCGCGCAAGTGGAGATGCCATGTATAACGACATTCCTGTCTACGATGAAAGCCATGACGATGTGGTTTGGGAAGGTCGCCGGGGGGAAGCTTATGGTCAAGGCGCGCGCAGCAATCGCAACCGCGCAAGTACGTTTGATGAAGCTGGGGGTTACGAGTATCGTGACAAGCCACGCCGGGCGAACACCTCGTGGAATGATGACGTGTATGATCAACCGGCCGGCGGCGTGTCTCGTTCTTCGACCACCCGTGGATTCTCCAATGATTTCGTTGGAGAGTATGGGCGCAGTCGGAGCAACACGACGCCCAGGAACGACGAATACAGTTACTCTGATAGCCGTCCCTCCCGTCCGACTGCGCCCAAGCCCGTCTTCGGACAAAGGCCAGGCCAGGGCGCTGCTCTCCGATCCGATCAAGCAGTTGCACTCTACACTTTTGATGCCGACCAAGATGGAGATCTGGGGTTCAAGAAGGGCGACATTATCACCATTCTCAAGCGGACAGATAAAGCCGAGGACTGGTGGACGGGTCGGATTGGCGACCGCGTTGGCATCTTCCCCAGGTAAGCGAAGTGTCTCTGGCATCACCATCATCCATGTGAAGGTCTCCCTACTGACTTGATACTTCAGCAATTACGTCGATGCCTCCTAGACGGCATCTCTTGTGACCCGCTGCGTTCATTTTCATTACTCCCTTCCCTCTCTGCTTGCGGTTCTCCCACATGTCTCTGATATCATAGGCCGTATCTGTATCTACATGATTCCCCATTCCCACATGAGTTTACCAAGGCTTGACTCGCCAGTTATTCTTTCACGCACGGGGCGTTCCGCTGTCATTGACCCTCTTCTGAACCCTGCATTTTCCATCGAGTGCTAGACCCTCCGTCTCCGTACCTCCGATTGACTGTCTTCTGTTCCTTCATTTCTTCGCCCTAGTGTTCTTTGTCGACCTGGTGTCTTTTAGCGTGTGACTTGCCTGCTCTGCTTCTCTTCTGCTCGGATATTGTCTTTTGTTGCAATGTCATCCATAGACATGAGAGTCCTTTTCTCGTTCCGACCATTAGCAACCAACTCGTCTTCTATTGCCGTAATCTTAAACCCGAACTTCGTGTCACGTGTCACACCTGAGTGACAGTCCAGAATGAGTCTCCAACTATCCATTCGAGCAACTCGTGTCTGCGTTCTGAGAGCAAGAGGAGGTACATTCTCCGCCTCTTCCTCCACGCGAACGAGACTGAGAATGTGAGAGTACGATCGCTGGGTTCTACTGATCCAGGCATCTGGAATAGGCCTTGTTGTCACCGGTCCAACAAGATGATGAACCACTTGGAATGGGCTACCAGGAGTTAGGACTGGCCAGTTGTCGAGCGGAGACCAACGCCCTAAGGCACGTGTCTCCGGCCGGGTCGACCTGCTGAGGTTTACCTTCCTCAAAGGCTCACACGATCTTGTATTCTGGCTCTGGACGGAATACTTGTCCATGCGGCTGACGTGTATATGCTTGGACAGTCGGTACCACTGTGGCTCACCAGCGGGCTTGCCTTGTGAAGAACGCCGCAAGTGGAACGGACGGACGCCTCCTCAAACGTTCTCGAAACAGGGTCGTGTGTAGATCCTCGGTGGTGCCCCGATCTGGCCCCCCATATTTACTCGATTGTCCATGGGATCGGCCCTCTGACGAGAAGCGAGCCGTGGAGTCTAGTCGCGGCCTAGGCTCATCACGCTGTGCCTTTGGATCGAGTTTTGACTTTGGGCCCTAGTTCATGCCAACCTGGGTGGGAATCATCACCGATTGAAGCGCCTATCACGCAGAAGCTACCGGGCTCCAACGGCTCTGGAAGGGCTGTCGACCCGAACGGTGCTTTAAATGAGCCCAAAAGTGGAGCCGTCCCCCCGGTGCCCTCGTGCAAGTCATTGTTGAACCCGAGTTTCCAAAAGGGAACAGGCGTTCATCGTGCGCCTTCTCTCGTGTCATTCTTGGCTCTTGGTCTTCCGCTCATTCACATCCGCCGTGATCAAAGAGTGTGGTGACTGCAGCACGCACTACTACTACTCCCTACCAAATCGTCTTGCGTCAGGTGCTTCAGCCCTCCTCGGTCGTCACCTCGTGCCTCCCTCTCCGCCCGACAGTTCTCCAACGTATTCGAAACCTCCGCGTCCCTCCACTCTACACCCCTCCCCCGCCATCCATCAAAATGCCGATGTATGTACCTAAAA